>JALMGJ010000020.1:20084532-20512030 GCA_023362775.1 Charina bottae | reverse complement strand
TTTTGACCTGATTCAGGCTGGCCCATCCCGGGAGGTTTTCCTGACTCCGCGGTCAGGAATTTCTTGATTTTTGGGCCAAAAATTATGCCGTCCCCAAATCAAGCATCCAAAGGTGCCTCTAACCCTTAAATTCAACCCCGAATCTCATGGCGGCCTTTGTTTTTCAATTTGACCTGATTCCGTCCGGCCCACCCCGTGAGGTTTTCCTGACTCCGCGGTCAGGAATTTCTTGATTTTGGGGCCAAAAATTGTGCCGTCCCAAATCAAGCATCCAAAGGTGCCTCTAACCCTTAAATTCAACCCCGAATCTCATGGCGGCCTTCGTTTTTCAATTTGACCTGATTCCGTCCGGCCCACCCCGTGAGGTTTTCCTGACTCCGCGGTCAGGAATTTCTTGATTTTTGGGGCCAAAAATTATGCCGTCCCAAATCAAGCATCCAAAGGTGCCTCTAACCCTTAAATTCAACCCCGAATCTCATGGCGTCCTTCGTTTTTTAATTTGACCTGATTCCGTCCGGCCCATCCTGGGAGGTTTTTCCTGACTCCGCGGTCAGGAATTTCTTTATTTTGGGGCCAAAAATTATGCCGTCCCCAATCAAGCATCCAAAGGTGCCTCTAACCCTTAAATTCAACCCCGAATCTCATGGCGGCCTTCGTTTTTTCAATTTGACCTGATTCGGTCCGGCCCACCCCGTGAGGTTTTCCTGACTCCGCGGTCAGGAATTTCTTGATTTTTGGGCCAAAAATTATGCCGACCCAAATCAAGCATCCAAAGGTGCCTCTAACCCTTAAATTCAACCCGAATCTCATGGCGGCCTTCGTTTTTCAATTTGACCTGATTCCGTCCGGCCCACCCCGTGAGGTTTTCCCTGACTCCGCGGTCAGGAATTTCTTGATTTTGGGGCCAAAAACTGTGCCGTCCCAAATCAAGCATCCAAAGGTGCCTCTAACCCTTAAATTCAACCCCGAATCTCATGGCGGCCTTCGTTTTCATTTTGACCTGATTCGGGCCGGCCCATCCCGGGAGGTTTTCCTGACTCCGCGGTCAGGAATTTCTTGATTTTTGGGCCAAAAATTATGCCGTCCCAAATCAAGCATCCAAAGGTGCCTCTAACCCTTAAATTCAACCCCGAATCTCATGGCGGCCTTCGTTTTTCATTTTGACCTGATTCAGGCTGGCCCATCCCGGGAGGTTTTCCTGACTCCGCGGTCAGGAATTTCTTGATTTTTGGGCCAAAAATTATGCCGTCCCAAATCAAGCATCCAAAGGTGCCTCTAACCCTTAAATTCAACCCCGAATCTCATGGCGGCCCTTTGTTTTTCAATTTGACCTGATTCCGTCCGGCCCACCCCGTGAGGTTTTCCTGACTCCGCGGTCAGGAATTTCTTGATTTTGGGGGCCAAAAATTGTGCCGTCCCAAATCAAGCATCCAAAGGTGCCTCTAACCCCTTAAATTCAACCCCGAATCTCATGGCGGCCTTCGTTTTTCAATTTGACCTGATTCCGTCCGGCCCACCCCGTGAGGTTTTCCTGACTCCGCGGTCAGGAATTTCTTGATTTTTGGGCCAAAAATTATGCCGTCCCAAATCAAGCATCCAAAGGTGCCTCTAACCCCTTAAATTCAACCCCGAATCTCATGGCGTCCTTCGTTTTTTAATTTGACCTGATTCCGTCCGGCCCATCCTGGGAGGTTTTCCTGACTCCGCGGTCAGGAATTTCTTTATTTTGGGGCCAAAAATTATGCCGTCCCCAATCAAGCATCCAAAGGTGCCTCTAACCCTTAAATTCAACCCCGAATCTCATGGCGGCCTTCGTTTTTCAATTTGACCTGATTCGGTCCGGCCCACCCGTGAGGTTTTCCTGACTCCGCGGTCAGGGAATTTCTTGATTTTTGGGCCAAAAATTATGCCGACCCAAATCAAGCATCCAAAGGTGGCCTCTAACCCTTAAATTCAACCCCGAATCTCATGGCGGCCTTCGTTTTTCAATTTGACCTGATTCCGTCCGGCCCACCCCGTGAGGTTTTCCTGACTCCGCGGTCCAGGAATTTCTTGATTTTGGGGCCAAAAACTGTGCCCGTCCCAAATCAAGCATCCAAAGGTGCCTCTAACCCTTAAATTCAACCCCGAATCTCATGGCGGCCTTCGTTTTTCAATTTGACCTGATTCCGTCCGGCCCATCCCGGGAGGTTTTCCTGACTCCGCGGTCAGGAATTTTTTGATTTTTGGGCCAAAAAATTATGCCGTCCCAAATCAAGCATCCAAAGGTGCCTCTAACCCTTAAATTCAACCCCGAATCTCATGGCGGCCTTTGTTTTTCAATTTGACCTGATTCCGTCCGGCCCACCCCGTGAGGTTTTCCTGACTCTGCGGTCAGGAATTTCTTGATTTTGGGGCCAAAAATTGTGCCGTCCCAAATCAAGCATCCAAAGGTGCCTCTAACCCTTAAATTCAACCCCGAATCTCATGGCGGCCTTCGTTTTTCGATTTGACCTGATTCGGTCCGGCCCACCCCGTGAGGTTTTCCTGACTCCGCGGTCAGGAATTTCTTGATTTTTGGGCCAAAAATTATGCCGTCCCAAATCAAGCATCCAAAGGTGCCTCTAACCTTAAATTCAACCCCGAATCTCATGGCGGCCTTTGTTTTTCATTTGACCTGATTCCGTCCGGCCCACCCCGTGAGGTTTTCCTGACTCCGCGGTCAGGAATTTCTTGATTTTTGGGCCAAAAAATTATGCCGTCCCAAATCAAGCATCCAAAGGTGCCTCTAACCCTTAAATTCAACCCCGAATCTCATGGCGGCCTTCGTTTTTCATTTTGACCTGATTCGGGCCGGCCCATCCCGGGAGGTTTTTCCTGACTCCGCGGTCAGGAATTTCTTGATTTTTGGGCCAAAAATTATGCCGTCCCAAATCAAGCATCCAAAGGTGCCTCTAACTCTTAAATTCAACCCCGAATCTCATGGCGGCCTTCGTTTTTCAATTTGACCTGATTCCGTCCGGCCCACCCCGTGAGGTTTTCCTGACTCCGCGGTCAGGAATTTCTTGATTTTGGGGGCCAAAAATTATGCCGTCCCAAATCAAGCATCCAAAGGTGCCTCTAACCCTTAATTCAACCCCGAATCTCATGGCGGCTCTTTGTTTTTCAATTTGACCTGATTCGGTCCGGCCCACCCCGTGAGGTTTTCCTGACTCCGCGGTCAGGAATTTCTTGATTTTGGGGCCAAAAACTGTGCCGTCCCAAATCAAGCATCCAAAGGTGCCTCTAACCCTTAAATTCAACCCCGAATCTCATGGCGGCCTTCGTTTTTCAATTTGACCTGATTCCGTCCGGCCCACCCCGTGAGGTTTTCCTGACTCCGCGGTCAGGAATTTCTTGATTTTTGGGCCAAAAATTATGCCGTCCCAAATCAAGCATCCAAAGGTGCCTCTAACCCTTAAATTCAACCCCGAATCTCATGGCGGCCTTCGTTTTTCAATTTGACCTGATTCGGTCCGGCCCACCCCGTGAGGTTTTCCTGACTCCGCGGTCAGGAATTTCTTGATTTTTGGGCCAAAAATTATGCCGTCCCAAATCAAGCATCCAAAGGTGCCTCTAACCCTTAAATTCAACCCCGAATCTCATGGCGGCCTTTGTTTTTCAATTTGACCTGATTCCGTCCGGCCCACCCCGTGAGGTTTTCCTGACTCCGCGGTCAGGAATTTCTTGATTTTGGGGCCAAAAATTGTGCCGTCCCAAATCAAGCATCCAAAGGTGCCTCTAACCCTTAAATTCAACCCCGAATCTCATGGCGGCCTTCGTTTTGCATTTTGACCTGATTCCGTCCGGCCCATCCCGGGAGGTTTTCCTGACTCCGCGGTCAGGAATTTTTTGATTTTTGGGGCAAAAATTATGCCGTCCCAAATCAAGCATCCAAAGGTGCCTCTAAGCCTTAAATTCAACCCCGAATCTCATGGCGGCCTTTGTTTTTCAATTTGACCTGATTCCGTCCGGCCCACCCCGTGAGGTTTTCCTGACTCTGCGGTCAGGAATTTCTTGATTTTGGGGCCAAAAATTGTGCCGTCCCAAATCAAGCATCCAAAGGTGCCTCTAACCCTTAAATTCAACCCCGAATCTCATGGCGGCCTTCGTTTTTCAATTTGACCTGATTCCGTCCGGCCCACCCCGTGAGGTTTTCCTGACTCCGCGGTCAGGAATTTCTTGATTTTTGGGCCAAAAATTATGCCGTCCCAAATCAAGCATCCAAAGGTGCCTCTAACCCTTAAATTCAACCCTGAATCTCATGGCGTCCTTCGTTTTTTAATTTGACCTGATTCCGTCCGGCCCATCCTGGGAGGTTTTCCTGACTCCGCGGTCAGGAATTTCTTGATTTTGGGGCCAAAAATTATGCCGTCCCAAATCAAGCATCCAAAGGTGCCTCTAACCCTTAAATTCAACCCTGAATCTCATGGCGTCCTTCGTTTTTTAATTTGACCTGATTCCGTCCGGCCCATCCTGGGAGGTTTTCCTGACTCCGCGGTCAGGAATTTCTTGATTTTGGGGCCAAAAATTATGCCGTCCCAAATCAAGCATCCAAAGGTGCCTCTAACCCTTAAATTCAACCCCGAATCTCATGGCGGCCTTCGTTTTTCAATTTGACCTGATTCGGTCCGGCCCACCCCAGGAGGTTTTCCTGACTCCGCGGTCAGGAATTTCTTGATTTTGGGGCCAAAAATTGTGCCGTCCCAAATCAAGCATCCAAAGGTGCCTCTAACCCTTAAATTCAACCCCGAATCTCATGGCGGCCTTCGTTTTTCAATTTGACCTGATTCCGTCCGGCCCACCCCGTGAGGTTTTCCTGACTCCGCGGTCAGGAATTTCTTGATTTTTGGGCCAAAAATTATGCCGTCCCAAATCAAGCATCCAAAGGTGCCTCTAACCCTTAAATTCAACCCCGAATCTCATGGCGTCCTTCGTTTTTTAATTTGACCTGATTCCGTCCGGCCCATCCTGGGAGGTTTTCCTGACTCCGCGGTCAGGAATTTCTTTATTTTGGGGCCAAAAATTATGCCGTCCCCAATCAAGCATCCAAAGGTGCCTCTAACCCTTAAATTCAACCCCGAATCTCATGGCGGCCTTCGTTTTTCAATTTGACCTGATTCGGTCCGGCCCACCCCGTGAGGTTTTCCTGACTCCGCGGTCAGGAATTTCTTGATTTTTGGGCCAAAAATTATGCCGACCCAAATCAAGCATCCAAAGGTGCCTCTAACCCTTAAATTCAACCCCGAATCTCATGGCGGCCTTCGTTTTTCAATTTGACCTGATTCCGTCCGGCCCACCCCGTGAGGTTTTCCTGACTCCGCGGTCAGGAATTTCTTGATTTTGGGGCCAAAAACTGTGCCGTCCCAAATCAAGCATCCAAAGGTGCCTCTAACCCTTAAATTCAACCCCGAATCTCATGGCGGCCTTCGTTTTTCAATTTGACCTGATTCCGTCCGGCCCATCCCGGGAGGTTTTCCTGACTCCGCGGTCAGGAATTTTTTGATTTTTGGGCCAAAAATTATGCCGTCCCAAATCAAGCATCCAAAGGTGCCTCTAACCCTTAAATTCAACCCCGAATCTCATGGCGGCCTTTGTTTTTCAATTTGACCTGATTCCGTCCGGCCCACCCCGTGAGGTTTTCCTGACTCTGCGGTCAGGAATTTCTTGATTTTGGGGCCAAAAATTGTGCCGTCCCAAATCAAGCATCCAAAGGTGCCTCTAACCCTTAAATTCAACCCCGAATCTCATGGCGGCCTTCGTTTTTCGATTTGACCTGATTCGGTCCGGCCCACCCCGTGAGGTTTTCCTGACTCCGCGGTCAGGAATTTCTTGATTTTTGGGCCAAAAATTATGCCGTCCCAAATCAAGCATCCAAAGGTGCCTCTAACCCTTAAATTCAACCCCGAATCTCATGGCGGCCTTTGTTTTTCAATTTGACCTGATTCCGTCCGGCCCACCCCGTGAGGTTTTCCTGACTCCGCGGTCAGGAATTTCTTGATTTTTGGGCCAAAAATTATGCCGTCCCAAATCAAGCATCCAAAGGTGCCTCTAACCCTTAAATTCAACCCCGAATCTCATGGCGGCCTTCGTTTTTTCATTTTGACCTGATTCGGGCCGGCCCATCCCGGGAGGTTTTCCTGACTCCGCGGTCAGGAATTTCTTGATTTTTGGGCCAAAAATTATGCTGTCCCAAATCAAGCATCCAAAGGTGCCTCTAACTCTTAAATTCAACCCCGAATCTCATGGCGGCCTTCGTTTTTCAATTTGACCTGATTCCGTCCGGCCCACCCCGTGAGGTTTTCCTGACTCCGCGGTCAGGAATTTCTTGATTTTGGGGCCAAAAATTATGCCGTCCCAAATCAAGCATCCAAAGGTGCCTCTAACCCTTAAATTCAACCCCGAATCTCATGGCGGCCTTCGTTTTTCATTTTGACCTGATTCAGGCTGGCCCATCCCGGGAGGTTTTCCTGACTCCGCGGTCAGGAATTTCTTGATTTTTGGGCCAAAAATTATGCCGTCCCAAATCAAGCATCCAAAGGTGCCTCTAACCCTTAAATTCAACCCCGAATCTCATGGCGGCCTTCGTTTTTCAATTTGACCTGATTCCGTCCGGCCCACCCCGTGAGGTTTTCCTGACTCCGCGGTCAGGAATTTCTTGATTTTTGGGCCAAAAATTATGCCGTCCCAAATCAAGCATCCAAAGGTGCCTCTAACTCTTAAATTCAACCCCGAATCTCATGGCGGCCTTCGTTTTTCAATTTGACCTGATTCCGTCCGGCCCACCCCGTGAGGTTTTCCTGACTCCGCGGTCAGGAATTTCTTGATTTTGGGGCCAAAAATTATGCCGTCCCAAATCAAGCATCCAAAGGTGCCTCTAACCCTTAAATTCAACCCCGAATCTCATGGCGGCCTTCGTTTTTCATTTTGACCTGATTCAGGCTGGCCCATCCCGGGAGGTTTTCCTGACTCCGCGGTCAGGAATTTCTTGATTTTTGGGCCAAAAATTATGCCGTCCCAAATCAAGCATCCAAAGGTGCCTCTAACCCTTAAATTCAACCCCGAATCTCATGGCGGCCTTCGTTTTTCAATTTGACCTGATTCCGTCCGGCCCCACCCCGTGAGGTTTTCCTGACTCCGCGGTCAGGAATTTCTTGATTTTGGGGCCAAAAACTGTGCCGTCCCAAATCAAGCATCCAAAGGTGCCTCTAACCCTTAAATTCAACCCCGAATCTCATGGCGGCCTTCGTTTTTCAATTTGACCTGATTCCGTCCGGCCCATCCCGGGAGGTTTTCCTGACTCCGCGGTCAGGAATTTTTTGATTTTTGGGCCAAAAATTATGCCGTCCCAAATCAAGCATCCAAAGGTGCCTCTAACCCTTAAATTCAACCCCGAATCTCATGGCGGCCTTTGTTTTTCAATTTGACCTGATTCCGTCCGGCCCACCCCGTGAGGTTTTCCTGACTCTGCGGTCAGGAATTTCTTGATTTTGGGGCCAAAAATTGTGCCGTCCCAAATCAAGCATCCAAAGGTGCCTCTAACCCTTAAATTCAACCCCGAATCTCATGGCGGCCTTCGTTTTTCGATTTGACCTGATTCGGTCCGGCCCACCCCGTGAGGTTTTCCTGACTCCGCGGTCAGGAATTTCTTGATTTTTGGGCCAAAAATTATGCCGTCCCAAATCAAGCATCCAAAGGTGCCTCTAACCCTTAAATTCAACCCCGAATCTCATGGCGGCCTTTGTTTTTCAATTTGACCTGATTCCGTCCGGCCCACCCCGTGAGGTTTTCCTGACTCCGCGGTCAGGAATTTCTTGATTTTGGGGCCAAAAATTGTGCCGTCCCAAATCAAGCATCCAAAGGTGCCTCTAACCCTTAAATTCAACCCCGAATCTCATGGCGGCCTTCGTTTTGCATTTTGACCTGATTCCGTCCGGCCCATCCCGGGAGGTTTTCCTGACTCCGCGGTCAGGAATTTTTTGATTTTTGGGCCAAAAATTATGCCGTCCCAAATCAAGCATCCAAAGGTGCCTCTAAGCCTTAAATTCAACCCGAATCTCATGGCGGCCTTTGTTTTTCAATTTGACCTGATTCCGTCCGGCCCACCCCGTGAGGTTTTCCTGACTCTGCGGTCAGGAATTTCTTGATTTTGGGGCCAAAAATTGTGCCGTCCCAAATCAAGCATCCAAAGGTGCCTCTAACCCTTAAATTCAACCCCGAATCTCATGGCGGCCTTCGTTTTTCATTTTGACCTGATTCAGGCTGGCCCATCCCGGGAGGTTTTCCTGACTCCGCGGTCAGGAATTTCTTGATTTTGGGGCCAAAAATTGTGCCGTCCCAAATCAAGCATCCAAAGGTGCCTCTAACCCTTAAATTCAACCCCGAATCTCATGGCGGCCTTCGTTTTTCAATTTGACCTGATTCGGTCCGGCCCATCCTGGGAGGTATTCCTGACTCCGCGGTCAGGAATTTCTTGATTTTTGGGCCAAAAATTATGCCGTCCCAAATCAAGCATCCAAAGGTGCCTCTAACCCTTAAATTCAACCCCGAATCTCATGGCGTCCTTCGTTTTTTAATTTGACCTGATTCCGTCCGGCCCATCCTGGGAGGTTTTCCTGACTCCGCGGTCAGGAATTTCTTGATTTTGGGGCCAAAAATTATGCCGTCCCAAATCAAGCATCCAAAGGTGCCTCTAACCCTTAAATTCAACCCCGAATCTCATGGCGGCCTTTGTTTTTCAATTTGACCTGATTCGGTCCGGCCCACCCCAGGAGGTTTTCCTGACTCCGCGGTCAGGAATTTCTTGATTTTGGGGCCAAAAACTGTGCCGTCCCAAATCAAGCATCCAAAGGTGCCTCTAACCCTTAAATTCAACCCCGAATCTCATGGCGGCCTTCGTTTTTCAATTTGACCTGATTCCGTCCGGCCCACCCCGTGAGGTTTTCCTGACTCCGCGGTCAGGAATTTCTTGATTTTTGGGCCAAAAATTATGCCGTCCCAAATCAAGCATCCAAAGGTGCCTCTAACCCTTAAATTCAACCCCGAATCTCATGGCGCCCTTCGTTTTTCAATTTGACCTGATTCGGTCCGGCCCACCCCGTGAGGTTTTCCTGACTCCGCGGTCAGGAATTTCTTGATTTTTGGGCCAAAAATTATGCCGTCCCAAATCAAGCATCCAAAGGTGCCTCTAACCCTTAAATTCAACCCCGAATCTCATGGCGGCCTTTGTTTTTCAATTTGACCTGATTCCGTCCGGCCCACCCCGTGAGGTTTTCCTGACTCCGCGGTCAGGAATTTCTTGATTTTGGGCCCAAAAATTGTGCCGTCCCAAATCAAGCATCCAAAGGTGCCTCTAACCCTTAAATTCAACCCCGAATCTCATGGCGGCCTTCGTTTTGCATTTTGACCTGATTCCGTCCGGCCCATCCCGGGAGGTTTTCCTGACTCCGCGGTCAGGAATTTTTTGATTTTTGGGCCAAAAATTATGCCGTCCCAAATCAAGCATCCAAAGGTGCCTCTAAGCCTTAAATTCAACCCCGAATCTCATGGCGGCCTTTGTTTTTCAATTTGACCTGATTCCGTCCGGCCCACCCCGTGAGGTTTTCCTGACTCTGCGGTCAGGAATTTCTTGATTTTGGGGCCAAAAATTGTGCCGTCCCAAATCAAGCATCCAAAGGTGCCTCTAACCCTTAAATTCAACCCCGAATCTCATGGCGGCCTTCGTTTTTCAATTTGACCTGATTCCGTCTGGCCCACCCCGTGAGGTTTTCCTGACTCCGCGGTCAGGAATTTCTTGATTTTTGGGCCAAAAATTATGCCGTCCCAAATCAAGCATCCAAAGGTGCCTCTAACCCTTAAATTCAACCCTGAATCTCATGGCGTCCTTCGTTTTTTAATTTGACCTGATTCCGTCCGGCCCATCCTGGGAGGTTTTCCTGACTCCGCGGTCAGGAATTTCTTGATTTTGGGGCCAAAAATTATGCCGTCCCAAATCAAGCATCCAAAGGTGCCTCTAACCCTTAAATTCAACCCTGAATCTCATGGCGTCCTTCGTTTTTTAATTTGACCTGATTCCGTCCGGCCCATCCTGGGAGGTTTTCCTGACTCCGCGGTCAGGAATTTCTTGATTTTGGGGCCAAAAATTATGCCGTCCCAAATCAAGCATCCAAAGGTGCCTCTAACCCTTAAATTCAACCCCGAATCTCATGGCGGCCTTCGTTTTTCAATTTGACCTGATTCGGTCCGGCCCACCCCAGGAGGTTTTCCTGACTCCGCGGTCAGGAATTTCTTGATTTTTGGGCCAAAAATTATGCCGTCCCAAATCAAGCATCCAAAGGTGCCTCTAACCCTTAAATTCAACCCCGAATCTCATGGCGTCCTTCGTTTTTTAATTTGACCTGATTCCGTCCGGCCCATCCTGGGAGGTTTTCCTGACTCCGCGGTCAGGAATTTCTTTATTTTGGGGCCAAAAATTATGCCGTCCCCAATCAAGCATCCAAAGGTGCCTCTAACCCTTAAATTCAACCCCGAATCTCATGGCGGCCTTCGTTTTTCAATTTGACCTGATTCGGTCCGGCCCACCCCGTGAGGTTTTCCTGACTCCGCGGTCAGGAATTTCTTGATTTTTGGGCCAAAAATTATGCCGACCCAAATCAAGCATCCAAAGGTGCCTCTAACCCTTAAATTCAACCCCGAATCTCATGGCGGCCTTCGTTTTTCAATTTGACCTGATTCCGTCCGGCCCACCCCGTGAGGTTTTCCTGACTCCGCGGTCAGGAATTTCTTGATTTTGGGGCCAAAAACTGTGCCGTCCCAAATCAAGCATCCAAAGGTGCCTCTAACCCTTAAATTCAACCCCGAATCTCATGGCGGCCTTCGTTTTTCAATTTGACCTGATTCCGTCCGGCCCATCCCGGGAGGTTTTCCTGACTCCGCGGTCAGGAATTTTTTGATTTTTGGGCCAAAAATTATGCCGTCCCAAATCAAGCATCCAAAGGTGCCTCTAACCCTTAAATTCAACCCCGAATCTCATGGCGGCCTTTGTTTTTCAATTTGACCTGATTCCGTCCGGCCCACCCCGTGAGGTTTTCCTGACTCTGCGGTCAGGAATTTCTTGATTTTGGGGCCAAAAATTGTGCCGTCCCAAATCAAGCATCCAAAGGTGCCTCTAACCCTTAAATTCAACCCCGAATCTCATGGCGGCCTTCGTTTTTCGATTTGACCTGATTCGGTCCGGCCCACCCCGTGAGGTTTTCCTGACTCCGCGGTCAGGAATTTCTTGATTTTTGGGCCAAAAATTATGCCGTCCCAAATCAAGCATCCAAAGGTGCCTCTAACCCTTAAATTCAACCCCGAATCTCATGGCGGCCTTTGTTTTTCAATTTGACCTGATTCCGTCCGGCCCACCCCGTGAGGTTTTCCTGACTCCGCGGTCAGGAATTTCTTGATTTTTGGGCCAAAAATTATGCCGTCCCAAATCAAGCATCCAAAGGTGCCTCTAACCCTTAAATTCAACCCCGAATCTCATGGCGGCCTTCGTTTTTCATTTTGACCTGATTCGGGCCGGCCCATCCCGGGAGGTTTTCCTGACTCCGCGGTCAGGAATTTCTTGATTTTTGGGCCAAAAATTATGCCGTCCCAAATCAAGCATCCAAAGGTGCCTCTAACTCTTAAATTCAACCCCGAATCTCATGGCGGCCTTCGTTTTTCAATTTGACCTGATTCCGTCCGGCCCACCCCGTGAGGTTTTCCTGACTCCGCGGTCAGGAATTTCTTGATTTTGGGGCCAAAAATTATGCCGTCCCAAATCAAGCATCCAAAGGTGCCTCTAACCCTTAAATTCAACCCCGAATCTCATGGCGGCCTTCGTTTTTCATTTTGACCTGATTCAGGCTGGCCCATCCCGGGAGGTTTTCCTGACTCCGCGGTCAGGAATTTCTTGATTTTGGGGCCAAAAATTGTGCCGTCCCAAATCAAGCATCCAAAGGTGCCTCTAACCCTTAAATTCAACCCCGAATCTCATGGCGGCCTTCGTTTTTCAATTTGACCTGATTCGGTCCGGCCCACCCCGTGAGGTTTTCCTGACTCCGCGGTCAGGAATTTCTTGATTTTTGGGCCAAAAATTATGCCGTCCTAAATCAAGCATCCAAAGGTGCCTCTAACCCTTAAATTCAACCCCGAATCTCATGGCGGCCTTTGTTTTTCAATTTGACCTGATTCCGTCCGGCCCACCCCGTGAGGTTTTCCTGACTCCGCGGTCAGGAATTTCTTGATTTTGGGGCCAAAAATTGTGCCGTCCCAAATCAAGCATCCAAAGGTGCCTCTAACCCTTAAATTCAACCCCGAATCTCATGGCGGCCTTCGTTTTGCATTTTGACCTGATTCAGGCTGGCCCATCCCGGGAGGTTTTCCTGACTCCGCGGTCAGGAATTTCTTGATTTTTGGGCCAAAAATTATGCCGTCCCAAATCAAGCATCCAAAGGTGCCTCTAACCCTTAAATTCAACCCCGAATCTCATGGCGTCCTTCGTTTTTTAATTTGACCTGATTCCGTCCGGCCCATCCTGGGAGGTTTTCCTGACTCCGCGGTCAGGAATTTCTTGATTTTGGGGCCAAAAATTATGCCGTCCCAAATCAAGCATCCAAAGGTGCCTCTAACCCTTAAATTCAACCCCGAATCTCATGGCGGCCTTCGTTTTTCAATTTGACCTGATTCGGTCCGGCCCACCCCAGGAGGTTTTCCTGACTCCGCGGTCAGGAATTTCTTGATTTTTGGGCCAAAAATTATGCCGTCCCAAATCAAGCATCCAAAGGTGCCTCTAACCCTTAAATTCAACCCCGAATCTCATGGCGGCCTTTGTTTTTCAATTTGACCTGATTCCGTCCGGCCCACCCCGTGAGGTTTTCCTGACTCCGCGGTCAGGAATTTCTTGATTTTGGGGCCAAAAATTGTGCCGTCCCAAATCAAGCATCCAAAGGTGCCTCTAACCCTTAAATTCAACCCCGAATCTCATGGCGGCCTTCGTTTTTCATTTTGACCTGATTCAGGCTGGCCCATCCCGGGAGGTTTTCCTGACTCCGCGGTCAGGAATTTCTTGATTTTTGGGCCAAAAATTATGCCGTCCCAAATCAAGCATCCAAAGGTGCCTCTAACCCTTAAATTCAACCCCGAATCTCATGGCGGCCTTTGTTTTTCAATTTGACCTGATTCCGTCCGGCCCACCCCGTGAGGTTCTCCTGACTCCGCGGTCAGGAATTTCTTGATTTTGGGGCCAAAAATTGTGCCGTCCCAAATCAAGCATCCAAAGGTGCCTCTAACCCTTAAATTCAACCCCGAATCTCATGGCGGCCTTCGTTTTTCAATTTGACCTGATTCCGTCCGGCCCACCCCGTGAGGTTTTCCTGACTCCGCGGTCAGGAATTTCTTGATTTTGGGGCCAAAAATTGTGCCGTCCCAAATCAAGCATCCAAAGGTGCCTCTAACCCTTAAATTCAACCCCGAATCTCATGGCGGCCTTCGTTTTGCATTTTGACCTGATTCAGGCTGGCCCATCCCGGGAGGTTTTCCTGACTCCGCGGTCAGGAATTTCTTAATTTTTGGGCCAAAAATTATGCCGTACCAAATCAAGCATCCAAAGGTGCCTCTAACCCTTAAATTCAACCCCGAATCTCATGGCGGCCTTTGTTTTTCAATTTGACCTGATTCCGTCCGGCCCACCCCAGGAGGTTTTCCTGACTCCGCGGTCAGGAATTTCTTGATTTTGGGGCCAAAAATTATGCCGTCCCAAATCAAGCATCCAAAGGTGCCTCTAACCCTTAAATTCTACCCCGAATCTCATGGCGGCCTTCGTTTTTCATTTTGACCTGATTCAGGCTGGCCCATCCCGGGAGGTTTTCCTGACTCCGCGGTCAGGAATTTCTTGATTTTGGGGCCAAAAATTGTGCCGTCCCAAATCAAGCATCCAAAGGTGCCTCTAACCCTTAAATTCAACCCCGAATCTCATGGCGGCCTTCGTTTTTCAATTTGACCTGATTCGGTCCGGCCCACCCCAGGAGGTTTTCCTGACTCCGCGGTCAGGAATTTCTTGATTTTTGGGCCAAAAATTATGCCGTCCCAAATCAAGCATCCAAAGGTGCCTCTAAACCCTTAAATTCAACCCCGAATCTCATGGCGGCCTTCGTTTTTCAATTTGACCTGATTCCGTCCGGCCCACCCCGTGAGGTTTTCCTGACTCCGCGGTCAGGAATTTCTTGATTTTTGGGCCAAAAATTATGCCGTCCCAAATCAAGCATCCAAAGGTGCCTCTAACCCTTAAATTCAACCCCGAATCTCATGGCGGCCTTCGTTTTTCAATTTGACCTGATTCGGTCCGGCCCACCCCAGGAGGTTTTCCTGACTCCGCGGTCAGGAATATCTTGATTTTGGGGCCAAAAATTGTGCCGTCCCAAATCAAGCATCCAAAGGTGCCTCTAACCCTTAAATTCAACCACGAATCTCATGGCGGCCTTCGTTTTTCAATTTGACCTGATTCCGTCCGGCCCACCCCGTGAGGTTTTCCTGACTCCGCGGTCAGGAATTTCTTGATTTTGGGGCCAAAAATTATGCCGTCCCAAATCAAGCATCCAAAGGTGCCTCTAACCCTTAAATTCAACCCCGAATCTCATGGCGGCCTTCGTTTTTCAATTTGACCTGATTCGGTCCGGCCCACCCCAGGAGGTTTTCCTGACTCCGCGGTCAGGAATTTCTTGATTTTTGGGCCAAAAATTATGCCGTCCCAAATCAAGCATCCAAAGGTGCCTCTAACCCTTAAATTCAACCCCGAATCTCATGGCGGCCTTCGTTTTTCAATTTGACCTGATTCCGTCCGGCCCACCCCGTGAGGTTTTCCTGACTCCGCGGTCAGGAATTTCTTGATTTTGGGGCCAAAAATTATGCCGTCCCAAATCAAGCATCCAAAGGTGCCTCTAAACCCTTAAATTCAACCCCGAATCTCATGGCGGCCTTCGTTTTTCAATTTGACCTGATTCCGTCCGGCCCACCCCGTGAGGTTTTCCTGACTCCGCGGTCAGGAATTTCTTGATTTTTGGGCCAAAAATTATGCCGTCCCAAATCAAGCATCCAAAGGTGCCTCTAACCCTTAAATTCAACCCCGAATCTCATGGCGGCCTTCGTTTTTCAATTTGACCTGATTCCGTCCGGCCCACCCCAGGAGGTTTTCCTGACTCCGCGGTCAGGAATTTCTTGATTTTTGGGCCAAAAATTATGCCGTCCCAAATCAAGCATCCAAAGGTGCCTCTAACCCTTAAATTCAACCCCGAATCTCATGGCGGCCTTCGTTTTTCAATTTGACCTGATTCGGTCCGGCCCACCCCAGGAGGTTTTCCTGACTCCGCGGTCAGGAATTTCTTGATTTTTGGGCCAAAAATTATGCCGTCCCAAATCAAGCATCCAAAGGTGCCTCTAACCCTTAAATTCAACCCCGAATCTCATGGCGGCCTTCGTTTTTCAATTTGACCTGATTCCGTCCGGCCCACCCCGTGAGGTTTTCCTGACTCCGCGGTCAGGAATTTCTTGATTTTTGGGCCAAAAATTATGCCGTCCCAAATCAAGCATCCAAAGGTGCCTCTAACCCTTAAATTCAACCCCGAATCTCATGGCGGCCTTCGTTTTTCAATTTGACCTGATTCCGTCCGGCCCACCCCGTGAGGTTTTCCTGACTCCGCGGTCAGGAATTTCTTGATTTTGGGGCCAAAAATTATGCCGTCCCAAATCAAGCATCCAAAGGTGCCTCTAAACCCTTAAATTCAACCCCGAATCTCATGGCGGCCTTCGTTTTTCAATTTGACCTGATTCCGTCCGGCCCACCCCGTGAGGTTTTCCTGACTCCGCGGTCAGGAATTTCTTGATTTTTGGGCCAAAAATTATGCCGTCCCAAATCAAGCATCCAAAGGTGCCTCTAACCCTTAAATTCAACCCCGAATCTCATGGCGGCCTTCGTTTTTCAATTTGACCTGATTCCGTCCGGCCCACCCCGTGAGGTTTTCCTGACTCCGCGGTCAGGAATTTCTTGATTTTTGGGCCAAAAATTATGCCGTCCCAAATCAAGCATCCAAAGGTGCCTCTAACCCTTAAATTCAACCCCGAATCTCATGGCGGCCTTCGTTTTTCAATTTGACCTGATTCGGTCCGGCCCACCCCAGGAGGTTTTCCTGACTCCGCGGTCAGGAATTTCTTGATTTTTGGGCCAAAAATTATGCCGTCCCAAATCAAGCATCCAAAGGTGCCTCTAACCCTTAAATTCAACCCCGAATCTCATGGCGGCCTTCGTTTTTCAATTTGACCTGATTCCGTCCGGCCCACCCCGTGAGGTTTTCCTGACTCCGCGGTCAGGAATTTCTTGATTTTTGGGCCAAAAATTATGCCGTCCCAAATCAAGCATCCAAAGGTGCCTCTAACCCTTAAATTCAACCCCGAATCTCATGGCGGCCTTCGTTTTTCAATTTGACCTGATTTGGTCCGGCCCACCCCAGGAGGTTTTCCTGACTCCGCGGTCAGGAATTTCTTGATTTTGGGGCCAAAAATTGTGCCGTCCCAAATCAAGCATCCAAAGGTGCCTCTAACCCTTAAATTCAACCCCGAATCTCATGGCGGCCTTCGTTTTTCAATTTGACCTGATTCCGTCCGGCCCACCCCGTGAGGTTTTCCTGACTCCGCGGTCAGGAATTTCTTGATTTTTGGGCCAAAAATTGTGCCGTCCCAAATCAAGCATCCAAAGGTGCCTCTAACCCTTAAATTCAACCCCGAATCTCATGGCGGCCTTCGTTTTTCAATTTGACCTGATTCGGTCCGGCCCACCCCAGGAGGTTTTCCTGACTCCGCGGTCAGGAATTTCTTGATTTTTGGGCCAAAAATTATGCCGTCCCAAATCAAGCATTCAAAGGTGCCTCTAACCCTTAAATTCATCCCCGAATCTCATGGCGTCCTTCGTTTTTTAATTTGACCTGATTCCGTCCGGCCCATCCTGGGAGGTTTTCCTGACTCCGCGGTCAGGAATTTCTTGATTTTGGGGCCAAAAATTATGCCGTCCCAAATCAAGCATCCAAAGGTGCCTCTAACCCTTAAATTCAACCCCGAATCTCATGGCGTCCTTCGTTTTTCAATTTGACCTGATTCGGTCCGGCCCACCCCAGGAGGTTTTCCTGACTCCGCGGTCAGGAATTTCTTGATTTTTGGGCCAAAAATTATGCCGTCCCAAATCAAGCATCCAAAGGTGCCTCTAACCCTTAAATTCAACCCCGAATCTCATGGCGTCCTTCGTTTTTCAATTTGACCTGATTCCGTCCGGCCCACCCCGTGAGGTTTTCCTGACTCCGCGGTCAGGAATTTCGTGATTTTTGGGCCAAAAATTATGCCGTCCCAAATCAAGCATCCAAAGGTGCCTCTAACCCTTAAATTCAACCCCGAATCTCATGGCGGCCTTCGTTTTTCAATTTGACCTGATTCGGTCCGGCCCACCCCAGGAGGTTTTCCTGACTCCGCGGTCAGGAATTTCTTGATTTTTGGGCCAAAAATTATGCCGTCCCAAATCAAGCATCCAAAGGTGCCTCTAAACCCTTAAATTCAACCCCGAATCTCATGGCGGCCTTCGTTTTTCAATTTGACCTGATTCCGTCCGGCCCACCCCGTGAGGTTTTCCTGACTCCGCGGTCAGGAATTTCTTGATTTTTGGGCCAAAAATTATGCCGTCCCAAATCAAGCATCCAAAGGTGCCTCTAACCCTTAAATTCAACCCCGAATCTCATGGCGGCCTTCGTTTTTCAATTTGACCTGATTCGGTCCGGCCCACCCCAGGAGGTTTTCCTGACTCCGCGGTCAGGAATATCTTGATTTTGGGGCCAAAAATTGTGCCGTCCCAGATCAAGCATCCAAAGGTGCCTCTAACCCTTAAATTCAACCACGAATCTCATGGCGGCCTTCGTTTTTCAATTTGACCTGATTCCGTCCGGCCCACCCCGTGAGGTTTTCCTGACTCCGCGGTCAGGAATTTCTTGATTTTGGGGCCAAAAATTATGCCGTCCCAAATCAAGCATCCAAAGGTGCCTCTAACCCTTAAATTCAACCCCGAATCTCATGGCGGCCTTCGTTTTTCAATTTGACCTGATTCGGTCCGGCCCACCCCAGGAGGTTTTCCTGACTCCGCGGTCAGGAATATCTTGATTTTGGGGCCAAAAATTGTGCCGTCCCAAATCAAGCATCCAAAGGTGCCTCTAACCCTTAAATTCAACCCCGAATCTCATGGCGGCCTTCGTTTTTCAATTTGACCTGATTCCGTCCGGCCCACCCCGTGAGGTTTTCCTGACTCCGCGGTCAGGAATTTCTTGATTTTGGGGCCAAAAATTATGCCGTCCCAAATCAAGCATCCAAAGGTGCCTCTAACCCTTAAATTCAACCCCGAATCTCATGGCGTCCTTCGTTTTTCAATTTGACCTGATTCGGTCCGGCCCACCCCAGGAGGTTTTCCTGACTCCGCGGTCAGGAATTTCTTGATTTTGGGGCCAAAAATTATGCCGTCCCAAATCAAGCATCCAAAGGTGCCTCTAACCCTTAAATTCAACCCCGAATCTCATGGCGGCCTTCGTTTTTCAATTTGACCTGATTCGGTCCGGCCCACCCCAGGAGGTTTTCCTGACTCCGCGGTCAGGAATATCTTGATTTTGGGGCCAAAAATTGTGCCGTCCCAAATCAAGCATCCAAAGGTGCCTCTAACCCTTAAATTCAACCCCGAATCTCATGGCGTCCTTCGTTTTTCAATTTGACCTGATTCGGTCCGGCCCACCCCAGGAGGTTTTCCTGACTCCGCGGTCAGGAATTTCTTGATTTTTGGGCCAAAAATTATGCCGTCCCAAATCAAGCATCCAAAGGTGCCTCTAACCCTTAAATTCAACCCCGAATCTCATGGCGTCCTTCGTTTTTCAATTTGACCTGATTCCGTCCGGCCCACCCCGTGAGGTTTTCCTGACTCCGCGGTCAGGAATTTCGTGATTTTTGGGCCAAAAATTATGCCGTCCCAAATCAAGCATCCAAAGGTGCCTCTAACCCTTAAATTCAACCCCGAATCTCATGGCGGCCTTCGTTTTTCAATTTGACCTGATTCGGTCCGGCCCACCCCAGGAGGTTTTCCTGACTCCGCGGTCAGGAATTTCTTGATTTTTGGGCCAAAAATTATGCCGTCCCAAATCAAGCATCCAAAGGTGCCTCTAAACCCTTAAATTCAACCCCGAATCTCATGGCGGCCTTCGTTTTTCAATTTGACCTGATTCCGTCCGGCCCACCCCGTGAGGTTTTCCTGACTCCGCGGTCAGGAATTTCTTGATTTTTGGGCCAAAAATTATGCCGTCCCAAATCAAGCATCCAAAGGTGCCTCTAACCCTTAAATTCAACCCCGAATCTCATGGCGGCCTTCGTTTTTCAATTTGACCTGATTCGGTCCGGCCCACCCCAGGAGGTTTTCCTGACTCCGCGGTCAGGAATATCTTGATTTTGGGGCCAAAAATTGTGCCGTCCCAAATCAAGCATCCAAAGGTGCCTCTAACCCTTAAATTCAACCACGAATCTCATGGCGGCCTTCGTTTTTCAATTTGACCTGATTCCGTCCGGCCCACCCCGTGAGGTTTTCCTGACTCCGCGGTCAGGAATTTCTTGATTTTGGGGCCAAAAATTATGCCGTCCCAAATCAAGCATCCAAAGGTGCCTCTAACCCTTAAATTCAACCCCGAATCTCATGGCGGCCTTCGTTTTTCAATTTGACCTGATTCGGTCCGGCCCACCCCAGGAGGTTTTCCTGACTCCGCGGTCAGGAATATCTTGATTTTGGGGCCAAAAATTGTGCCGTCCCAAATCAAGCATCCAAAGGTGCCTCTAACCCTTAAATTCAACCCCGAATCTCATGGCGGCCTTCGTTTTTCAATTTGACCTGATTCCGTCCGGCCCACCCCGTGAGGTTTTCCTGACTCCGCGGTCAGGAATTTCTTGATTTTGGGGCCAAAAATTATGCCGTCCCAAATCAAGCATCCAAAGGTGCCTCTAACCCTTAAATTCAACCCCGAATCTCATGGCGTCCTTCGTTTTTCAATTTGACCTGATTCGGTCCGGCCCACCCCAGGAGGTTTTCCTGACTCCGCGGTCAGGAATTTCTTGATTTTGGGGCCAAAAATTATGCCGTCCCAAATCAAGCATCCAAAGGTGCCTCTAACCCTTAAATTCAACCCCGAATCTCATGGCGGCCTTCGTTTTTCAATTTGACCTGATTCGGTCCGGCCCACCCCAGGAGGTTTTCCTGACTCCGCGGTCAGGAATATCTTGATTTTGGGGCCAAAAATTGTGCCGTCCCAAATCAAGCATCCAAAGGTGCCTCTAACCCTTAAATTCAACCCCGAATCTCATGGCGGCCTTCGTTTTTCAATTTGACCTGATTCCGTCCGGCCCACCCCGTGAGGTTTTCCTGACTCCGCGGTCAGGAATTTCTTGATTTTGGGGCCAAAAATTATGCCGTCCCAAATCAAGCATCCAAAGGTGCCTCTAACCCTTAAATTCAACCCCGAATCTCATGGCGTCCTTCGTTTTTCAATTTGACCTGATTCGGTCCAGCCCACCCCAGGAGGTTTTCCTGACTCCGCGGTCAGGAATTTCTTGATTTTTGGGCCAAAAATTATGCCGTCCCAAATCAAGCATCCAAAGGTGCCTCTAACCCTTAAATTCAACCCCGAATCTCATGGCGTCCTTCGTTTTTCAATTTGACCTGATTCCGTCCGGCCCACCCCGTGAGGTTTTCCTGACTCCGCGGTCAGGAATTTCTTGATTTTTGGGCCAAAAATTATGCCGTCCCAAATCAAGCATCCAAAGGTGCCTCTAACCCTTAAATTCAACCCCGAATCTCATGGCGGCCTTCGTTTTTCAATTTGACCTGATTCGGTCCGGCCCACCCCAGGAGGTTTTCCTGACTCCGCGGTCAGGAATTTCTTGATTTTTGGGCCAAAAATTATGCCGTCCCAAATCAAGCATCCAAAGGTGCCTCTAAACCCTTAAATTCAACCCCGAATCTCATGGCGGCCTTCGTTTTTCAATTTGACCTGATTCCGTCCGGCCCACCCCGTGAGGTTTTCCTGACTCCGGTCAGGAATTTCTTGATTTTTGGGCCAAAAATTATGCCGTCCCAAATCATGCATCCAAAGGTGCCTCTAACCCTTAAATTCAACCCCGAATCTCATGGCGGCCTTCGTTTTTCAATTTGACCTGATTCGGTCCGGCCCACCCCAGGAGGTTTTCCTGACTCCGCGGTCAGGAATATCTTGATTTTGGGGCCAAAAATTGTGCCGTCCCAAATCAAGCATCCAAAGGTGCCTCTAACCCTTAAATTCAACCCCGAATCTCATGGCGGCCTTCGTTTTTCAATTTGACCTGATTCCGTCCGGCCCACCCCGTGAGGTTTTCCTGACTCCGCGGTCAGGAATTTCTTGATTTTGGGGCCAAAAATTATGCCGTCCCAAATCAAGCATCCAAAGGTGCCTCTAACCCTTAAATTCAACCCCGAATCTCATGGCGGCCTTCGTTTTTCAATTTGACCTGATTCGGTCCGGCCCACCCCAGGAGGTTTTCCTGACTCCGCGGTCAGGAATATCTTGATTTTGGGGCCAAAAATTGTGCCGTCCCAAATCAAGCATCCAAAGGTGCCTCTAACCCTTAAATTCAACCCCGAATCTCATGGCGGCCTTCGTTTTTCAATTTGACCTGATTCCGTCCGGCCCACCCCGTGAGGTTTTCCTGACTCCGCGGTCAGGAATTTCTTGATTTTGGGGCCAAAAATTATGCCGTCCCAAATCAAGCATCCAAAGGTGCCTCTAACCCTTAAATTCAACCCCGAATCTCATGGCGGCCTTCGTTTTTCAATTTGACCTGATTCCGTCCGGCCCACCCCGTGAGGTTTTCCTGACTCCGCGGTCAGGAATTTCTTGATTTTGGGGCCAAAAATTATGCCGTCCCAAATCAAGCATCCAAAGGTGCCTCTAACCCTTAAATTCAACCCCGAATCTCATGGCGGCCTTCGTTTTTCAATTTGACCTGATTCCGTCCGGCCCACCCCGTGAGGTTTTCCTGACTCCGCGGTCAGGAATTTCTTGATTTTGGGGCCAAAAATTGTGCCGTCCCAAATCAAGCATCCAAAGGTGCCTCTAACCCTTAAATTCAACCCCGAATCTCATGGCGTCCTTCGTTTTTTAATTTGACCTGATTCCGTCCGGCCCATCCTGGGAGGTTTTCCTGACTCCGCGGTCAGGAATTTCTTGATTTTTGGGCCAAAAATTATGCCGTCCCAAATCAAGCATCCAAAGTTGCCTCTAACCCTTAAATTCAACCCCGAATCTCATGGCGGCCTTCGTTTTTCATTTTGACCTGATTCAGGCTGGCCCATCCCGGGAGGTTTTCCTGACTCCGCGGTCAGGAATTTCTTGATTTTGGGGCTAAAAATTATGCCGTCCCAAATCAAGCATCCAAAGGTGCCTCTAAACCCTTAAATTCAACCCCGAATCTCATGGCGGCCTTCGTTTTTCAATTTGACCTGATTCCGTCCGGCCCACCCCGTGAGGTTTTCCTGACTCCGCGGTCAGGAATTTCTTGATTTTTGGGCCAAAAATTATGCCGTCCCAAATCAAGCATCCAAAGGTGCCTCTAACCCTTAAATTCAACCCCGAATCTCATGGCGGCCTTCGTTTTTCAATTTGACCTGATTCGGTCCGGCCCACCCCAGGAGGTTTTCCTGACTCCGCGGTCAGGAATATCTTGATTTTGGGGCCAAAAATTGTGCCGTCCCAAATCAAGCATCCAAAGGTGCCTCTAACCCTTAAATTCAACCACGAATCTCATGGCGGCCTTCGTTTTTCAATTTGACCTGATTCCGTCCGGCCCACCCCGTGAGGTTTTCCTGACTCCGCGGTCAGGAATTTCTTGATTTTGGGGCCAAAAATTATGCCGTCCCAAATCAAGCATCCAAAGGTGCCTCTAACCCTTAAATTCAACCCCGAATCTCATGGCGGCCTTCGTTTTTCAATTTGACCTGATTCGGTCCGGCCCACCCCAGGAGGTTTTCCTGACTCCGCGGTCAGGAATATCTTGATTTTGGGGCCAAAAATTGTGCCGTCCCAAATCAAGCATCCAAAGGTGCCTCTAACCCTTAAATTCAACCCCGAATCTCATGGCGGCCTTCGTTTTTCAATTTGACCTGATTCCGTCCGGCCCACCCCGTGAGGTTTTCCTGACTCCGCGGTCAGGAATTTCTTGATTTTGGGGCCAAAAATTATGCCGTCCCAAATCAAGCATCCAAAGGTGCCTCTAACCCTTAAATTCAACCCCGAATCTCATGGCGGCCTTCGTTTTTCAATTTGACCTGATTCCGTCCGGCCCACCCCGTGAGGTTTTCCTGACTCCGCGGTCAGGAATTTCTTGATTTTTGGGCCAAAAATTATGCCGTCCCAAATCAAGCATCCAAAGGTGCCTCTAACCCTTAAATTCAACCCCGAATCTCATGGCGGCCTTCGTTTTTCAATTTGACCTGATTCCGTCCGGCCCACCCCGTGAGGTTTTCCTGACTCCGCGGTCAGGAATTTCTTGATTTTGGGGCCAAAAATTGTGCCGTCCCAAATCAAGCATCCAAAGGTGCCTCTAACCCTTAAATTCAACCCCGAATCTCATGGCGGCCTTCGTTTTTCAATTTGACCTGATTCCGTCCGGCCCACCCCGTGAGGTTTTCCTGACTCCGCGGTCAGGAATTTCTTGATTTTGGGGCCAAAAATTATGCCGTCCCAAATCAAGCATCCAAAGGTGCCTCTAACCCTTAAATTCAACCCCGAATCTCATGGCGTCCTTCGTTTTTTAATTTGACCTGATTCCGTCCGGCCCATCCTGGGAGGTTTTCCTGACTCCGCGGTCAGGAATTTCTTGATTTTTGGGCCAAAAATTATGCCGTCCCAAATCAAGCATCCAAAGTTGCCTCTAACCCTTAAATTCAACCCCGAATCTCATGGCGGCCTTCGTTTTTCATTTTGACCTGATTCAGGCTGGCCCATCCCGGGAGGTTTTCCTGACTCCGCGGTCAGGAATTTCTTGATTTTGGGGCCAAAAATTGTGCCGTCCCAAATCAAGCATCCAAAGGTGCCTCTAACCCTTAAATTCAACCCCGAATCTCATGGCGGCCTTCGTTTTTCAATTTGACCTGATTCCGTCCGGCCCACCCCGTGAGGTTTTCCTGACTCCGCGGTCAGGAATTTCTTGATTTTTGGGCCAAAAATTATGCCGTCCCAAATCAAGCATCCAAAGGTGCCTCTAACCCTTAAATTCAACCCCGAATCTCATGGCGGCCTTCGTTTTTCAATTTGACCTGATTCGGGCCGGCCCATCCCTGAGGTTTTCCTGACTCCGCGGTCAGGAATTTCTTGATTTTGGGGCCAAAAATTATGCCGTCTCATATCAAGCATCCAAAGGTGCCTCTAACCCTTAAATTCAACCCCGAAACTCATGGCGGCCTTCGTTTTTTAACATGACCTGATTCGGGCCGGCCCATCCCGGGAGGTTTTCCTGACTCCTGTCAGATTTCTTATACTATATGATATTGGTAAATTGGATTTCTTTTCAATGCAAAAGTGTTTTGGCAAATTGCATCTTTTACAAAGCAAAGCAAAGCATTATCATGGTGACGTGAATGCCAGGTGGCTGGACAACAGAGAAGCCTTGACGTTGTTTACATCCTCATGAGATAATGAAGCTAGAAGGTACCATTATTATGGCTAGCAATTGAAATCTTCCCATGAGAAGATATCCTCCTGATGTCCTTCCGTGGGAAGCCTTGCCCATGCCCAAGCCCCCCCTGAGCAAGGAGGAGGGGGGAACTCAGTGCGTAGATGCAGCACTGCTAACCAATAGCAGGTCATGCTATGTGCTTTAGGCCTAGTGCTTTGAGGCCTAGTGTGTGTAACAGCTAACTTCCAGCCAATCAGAATGCTAGAAGAACTGAATATACAACCATGCAAAATGGTGTTCTATGTCTTCTTGATTTCTAGTGTCTTTTAGCTATGTAGTTCTTCACGTGTTCACTTCCCGTGGACTGGGCAGAGTGAGCTATGCCTGGCTTTGGGTATAGGCCGTGGCAGGAACTCTGGCCCTGGGATCAATACACGGAACTCTGCTTATAAGTTCTAGTTTTGTTTTCCTTTTACAATGATGTATCCTGTATATTCATCTTTTTCATGTTTGCGATAATGTACTGTATCTGCATTATTGCCCTATGCTAAACAGTAAACACTGTTGGCCCTAACAAGCTGCATTCTTGTCTGTTTATTCTCAAGCCTCGGGTTTTTCCCCTTTAAGCCAGCATATACCCCATCAGGTTATGGTTGCCCAGAGAGAAATTTGCGTTTTCTTTGCTGCGTTGGACCTGGCTGTGAAAGGGAGTTTGTTTTTAGAGGCTGGTTTCGGAATAAACATGTTTTCTTTGAGTGGTCAGCAATGGCTGAACAGTGTCTGGTCAGTCTGCCATTTGGGGCTTTAGATGGCACAAACTATCTGACCTGGTGTGTGGAGATGGAATCATTCTTTTTGCAAGAAGAAGAGTTGTGGCAGTAAGTGGCAAATCCACTTCCAGGGATCCCTGGAGGATTCAGAAGAATCTCTCTGAAGAAGTGCAAGCATGTTTGGATTGTGCTTATGGCATTTTTGCTTTTGGGACTCAACTCCTCTGAATGGAATTATATCGGCTACTCCAGAACTGAGAAATGGGTGCTGAGAGCTGTTGGAGCCTTTAATACACAGTGGAGCTCTGTTGCCCTTGGTGGTCTATTAAGACAGCTTTATGGTTTGAAGCTGCAACCAGTGAGACTGTGATGACCCACCTTAGTGAGTTCAAGACTTTGTTTGCTGCATTTGAACAACAAGGCTTGTTTTTTTGGCACTGTGAAAAAGCGTGCGTGATTTTTGTCAAGCCTGGACAGTAGTTTTGAGTTACTGGTCGAGATTATTTGCTGTGGATTATTGTACAAGCCACTTCCAGGAGCCGTCTGAGAGTGTTCCAGCTGCAGTAAAACCTGGTATGGAATTTACATTTGCCGTGATTTGCTGTGATTCTACAAGGCTGTTCCCTGCCCCGATGTCCAGCTGATTTACAAAGGGAGGGGACGCCAGATGCCAGGAGTCAACTGAACAACGAATCCGAGTTTTCTACTCTGCCGGGCTGCTGTTGTGTAAGCATTTCTCTACAGAGACTCTGTTTTTGAATTCAGCTTGCTGTAAAGTTTGTAAACATGGACAGTTATTGTTACAAATTTTAGCCTTGAGTTTAGCAAGTCATTTTAGCTGCTAATTCTGTGGAATGTATATGTGTACACTTGTTGTTTTTCTCTCCTCAGTGTTCCAGCCCTGGTCAAGTCTGAGTGTACTTGGTGCTGACTGTTTCATTGCGATATGAAACTGCTTATGATATGAGGCTGAGTGTGTTAGAGACAAACCTGTAAAATCAAGTGTGTGAGATGCTGTGGAGATTGTGTGGACAGGACATTGTGTGTTTAATGTTCCCCACATCATAAATGCATCCATAAAGTTTTCACAAAGTACTGGGGTATCCTGGGATGGGAGAGTGTGTCTCAGATAGCCAAATGCATTCTGAGTTAGAACCCAGGAAATGTGCGAAGTTTCTTGATTGTGTAAACTGTGTGTAAACAATCTAAAAAAAAATCAGAACTGTGTCTGTTGCTAGGCAAAGTGACAGAGTGTTAACTAGACCATTTCAGTTGGTTCATAGAGATCTAGTTAGCCCCCATGTCCCAAGTAATGGTGGGGTGCGAGTTTCATGTTTCTTCTGGTTGATGATCATACCTGCTTGTGTTGTTGCTACTTGTTGAAGTCTAAAGCAAAGGTCTGTGCTCGCTTTGAAGTGTATGTAGCAATGGTAGGATGAAAATAAGGTCAGTTTCAGTCAGATTGTAGTGGAGTGTTCCTGAGCCATTTGTTCCAGAATTGGCTTTGTAGGAAAGTATTCTCCCAAAGACTTGCCAATGTTGGAATTCTAGCTGAGTGTTGGTGTTGTGAATGCCATTAAAAATAGCCTGATGTTAGTTGCTCAGGTGCCATCCCATGTCTGGGGAGAGGCTGCCTTGATTGCAGTGTGTGTTTTCTAACTAACAGGGTGTAGAATTCAACTGTAAAAAGAAATTGTTTTTCTTTGGTATGGCAAGCGCCCTTCACTGAAGTGCCTGCATGTCTGTGAAACATTTGCGTGTGTTCACAACCCCAGGTCACAGAGAAGGAAGAACCAAGGAAGCAGAGTGCTTCAGGTTGTTGGTTGTTGGTTGTTGATTAAAATCCAAGGCTTATCGTTGTTTCATTAAGCCATGGTCAAATCCAAATCTCCAGAAGTGCTTTATTTTTAAGCAGCCTACTGGTTGGGAAAGGTTATGCTAAGGTTGCAGAAGTGTTGCTGCATTGCTAGTGTAAACCTACTGTCCATGGTTCAGTAGATGGGCAAAAACCAGGTCAGGTTTCTTCTGTTCCCCAGTCTCCGAGTGTGAAAAGGGCCCCTCAGGTGAAGGAAGTGGAAATTTCACCTGAGCAGTTGCAGGGCCTGGAGGGGGAGTCAGGTAGTGGAAGGAAAGAGACGGTGATGAGGATGTACAGTGGTCATTCCTCATGGGTCCTCTTATTCCAGGGTGTGAAGCCTGACAGATTTGTGATTTAGCAGGTGACAGTGTGTCAAGTTACCTGAGAAAACCCAGTCTTTGCTAGATGTGTTGCTCCTGCCTTTGAGAGGCAAGGAGAACGTTGGAACACAGCTGTGGATAGTCAGTTTGAGTTTTGGTGAAGTGTTAAAAGTAACCAACCTATCCTTTGTTTTAGTAAGCTGTAGGTTCCAGATGAGTGTTCAGAAAGACATTTCTTTCTGATAATACTATGCAGTATAAAGCCAGTGTTGCCCAGGGATTTGTTCACAAGAAGGAGTTTGTGAACTGTGGATCTAGTGTATGCACCCACAGCTAGGCCAGAATATTGACGTGTGGTGCGTTTTCTGGTTGCGTAGCGTGGAAACAGGTGTCCATTTACATATTGTGATGTCGGCACAGCATATTTAAATGTAGATCTCCCTGAAACAGTGTGTGTAAGGCAAGCGTTTTGGCTCTACATATGTGACAATTTCCCAAACAATTCATTGACTCAACAGGGTGCTTTATGGATTTTAAAGCAGGCCAGTCATTGATAGCATGGTGCAGATGCTAACTGGAATGTGAGAACAGTCACGTGCTGTTTTCTGTGTGGTACATAAGAAAGTGTAGAAGTTTGTGTAGGACTTCGTACTTATGTGAGTTGTTTTCTGCTTAGAAACTGAAGTTTTCCACCTTGAATAAGAATTTGTCAGTCAGCTGAGGTAGTAATTGCCAGCTGAGGAAGTTCAGCACAAATTCAAACATTTATCCTGGTGCTGAAGTTACAAGAGCCCAGAACAGAGATGGTTCTTGGTTTGTTACAGAGTGTCATTTGTGTAAAGAAAAGCTTATCCTTAATTTGTTGTACAGTATATCACTCTGCAGAACGCAGTTGCCCTGAATTAGTTTTGCCCAAGTAAAAATACCAAGCTGCGGTTTTTTCTTAAAATCAGCTAACAGCATGCAACAGGATGGAATTCCTTATCTATGCTGGCTGCGATTTTTTGCAAAGGAGGGGACAGAACATTTGAGGGCAATGTTTGTCTGTTTCTCTTTGCCTGTGGTTCTATTACTGCATAATTTGTATTATTTGATGTATCTGTATGTATCTGAATAAAACATTACATGAAATGTATATTATGCATTATACATATGTGTAACAAGTGTTTTTAAACCATTTTCTAGTGTTGATGACTATTGGTTGTAAAAACTGTAACTTGAATAGTGTGATTAGTACATGCATTAACCTTTGTTGTTTCTGTTTCTGTACAAATGTATTTTAAAGCTTTGAACAACTTCCATCATTGTTTGCATTGTGTCGAAATCCAATGTGGAGGGGTGTCAGATTTCTTATACTATATGATATTGGTAAATTGGATTTCTTTTCAATGCAAAAGTGTTTTGGCAAATTGCATCTTTTACAAAGCAAAGCAAAGCATTATCATGGTGACGTGAATGCCAGGTGGCTGGACAACAGAGAAGCCTTGACGTTGTTTACATCCTCATGAGATAATGAAGCTAGAAGGTACCATTATTATGGCTAGCAATGGAAATCTTCCCATGAGAAGATATCCTCCTGATGTCCTTCCGTGGGAAGCCTTGCCCATGCCCAAGCCCCCCCTGAGCAAGGAGGAGGGGGGAACTCAGTGCGTAGATGCAGCACTGCTAACCAATAGCAGGTCATGCTATGTGCTTTAGGCCTAGTGCTTTGAGGCCTAGTGTGTGTAACAGCTAACTTCCAGCCAATCAGAATGCTAGAAGAACTGAATATACAACCATGCAAAATGGTGTTCTATGTCTTCTTGATTTCTAGTGTCTTTTAGCTATGTAGTTCTTCACGTGTTCACTTCCCGTGGACTGGGCAGAGTGAGCTATGCCTGGCTTTGGGTATAGGCCGTGGCAGGAACTCTGGCCCTGGGATCAATACACGGAACTCTGCTTATAAGTTCTAGTTTTGTTTTCCTTTTACAATGATGTATCCTGTATATTCATCTTTTTCATGTTTGCGATAATGTACTGTATCTGCATTATTGCCCTATGCTAAACAGTAAACACTGTTGGCCCTAACAAGCTGCATTCTTGTCTGTTTATTCTCAAGCCTCGGGTTTTTCCCCTTTAAGCCAGCATATACCCCATCAACTCCGCGGTCAGGAATTTCTTGATTTTGGGGCCAAAAATTATGCCGTCCCAAATCAAGCATCCAAAGGTGCCTCTAACCCTTAAATTCAACCCCGAATCTCATGGCGGCCTTCGTTTTTCAATTTGACCTGATTCCGTCCGGCCCACCCCGTGAGGTTTTCCTGACTCCGCGGTCAGGAATTTCTTGATTTTTGGGCCAAAAATTATGCCGTCCCAAATCAAGCATCCAAAGGTGCCTCTAACCCTTAAATTCAACCCCGAATCTCATGGCGGCCTTCGTTTTTCAATTTGACCTGATTCCGTCCGGCCCACCCCGTGAGGTTTTCCTGACTCCGCGGTCAGGAATTTCTTGATTTTGGGGCCAAAAATTGTGCCGTCCCAAATCAAGCATCCAAAGGTGCCTCTAACCCTTAAATTCAACCCCGAATCTCATGGCGGCCTTCGTTTTTCAATTTGACCTGATTCCGTCCGGCCCACCCCGTGAGGTTTTCCTGACTCCGCGGTCAGGAATTTCTTGATTTTGGGGCCAAAAATTATGCCGTCCCAAATCAAGCATCCAAAGGTGCCTCTAACCCTTAAATTCAACCCCGAATCTCATGGCGTCCTTCGTTTTTTAATTTGACCTGATTCCGTCCGGCCCATCCTGGGAGGTTTTCCTGACTCCGCGGTCAGGAATTTCTTGATTTTTGGGCCAAAAATTATGCCGTCCCAAATCAAGCATCCAAAGTTGCCTCTAACCCTTAAATTCAACCCCGAATCTCATGGCGGCCTTCGTTTTTCATTTTGACCTGATTCAGGCTGGCCCATCCCGGGAGGTTTTCCTGACTCCGCGGTCAGGAATTTCTTGATTTTGGGGCCAAAAATTGTGCCGTCCCAAATCAAGCATCCAAAGGTGCCTCTAACCCTTAAATTCAACCCCGAATCTCATGGCGGCCTTCGTTTTTCAATTTGACCTGATTCCGTCCGGCCCACCCCGTGAGGTTTTCCTGACTCCGCGGTCAGGAATTTCTTGATTTTTGGGCCAAAAATTATGCCGTCCCAAATCAAGCATCCAAAGGTGCCTCTAACCCTTAAATTCAACCCCGAATCTCATGGCGGCCTTCGTTTTTCAATTTGACCTGATTCGGGCCGGCCCATCCCTGAGGTTTTCCTGACTCCGCGGTCAGGAATTTCTTGATTTTGGGGCCAAAAATTATGCCGTCTCATATCAAGCATCCAAAGGTGCCTCTAACCCTTAAATTCAACCCCGAAACTCATGGCGGCCTTCGTTTTTTAACATGACCTGATTCGGGCCGGCCCATCCCGGGAGGTTTTCCTGACTCCTGTCAGATTTCTTATACTATATGATATTGGTAAATTGGATTTCTTTTCAATGCAAAAGTGTTTTGGCAAATTGCATCTTTTACAAAGCAAAGCAAAGCATTATCATGGTGACGTGAATGCCAGGTGGCTGGACAACAGAGAAGCCTTGACGTTGTTTACATCCTCATGAGATAATGAAGCTAGAAGGTACCATTATTATGGCTAGCAATGGAAATCTTCCCATGAGAAGATATCCTCCTGATGTCCTTCCGTGGGAAGCCTTGCCCATGCCCAAGCCCCCCCTGAGCAAGGAGGAGGGGGGAACTCAGTGCGTAGATGCAGCACTGCTAACCAATAGCAGGTCATGCTATGTGCTTTAGGCCTAGTGCTTTGAGGCCTAGTGTGTGTAACAGCTAACTTCCAGCCAATCAGAATGCTAGAAGAACTGAATATACAACCATGCAAAATGGTGTTCTATGTCTTCTTGATTTCTAGTGTCTTTTAGCTATGTAGTTCTTCACGTGTTCACTTCCCGTGGACTGGGCAGAGTGAGCTATGCCTGGCTTTGGGTATAGGCCGTGGCAGGAACTCTGGCCCTGGGATCAATACACGGAACTCTGCTTATAAGTTCTAGTTTTGTTTTCCTTTTACAATGATGTATCCTGTATATTCATCTTTTTCATGTTTGCGATAATGTACTGTATCTGCATTATTGCCCTATGCTAAACAGTAAACACTGTTGGCCCTAACAAGCTGCATTCTTGTCTGTTTATTCTCAAGCCTCGGGTTTTTCCCCTTTAAGCCAGCATATACCCCATCAGGTTATGGTTGCCCAGAGAGAAATTTGCGTTTTCTTTGCTGCGTTGGACCTGGCTGTGAAAGGGAGTTTGTTTTTAGAGGCTGGTTTCGGAATAAACATGTTTTCTTTGAGTGGTCAGCAATGGCTGAACAGTGTCTGGTCAGTCTGCCATTTGGGGCTTTAGATGGCACAAACTATCTGACCTGGTGTGTGGAGATGGAATCATTCTTTTTGCAAGAAGAAGAGTTGTGGCAGTAAGTGGCAAATCCACTTCCAGGGATCCCTGGAGGATTCAGAAGAATCTCTCTGAAGAAGTGCAAGCATGTTTGGATTGTGCTTATGGCATTTTTGCTTTTGGGACTCAACTCCTCTGAATGGAATTATATCGGCTACTCCAGAACTGAGAAATGGGTGCTGAGAGCTGTTGGAGCCTTTAATACACAGTGGAGCTCTGTTGCCCTTGGTGGTCTATTAAGACAGCTTTATGGTTTGAAGCTGCAACCAGTGAGACTGTGATGACCCACCTTAGTGAGTTCAAGACTTTGTTTGCTGCATTTGAACAACAAGGCTTGTTTTTTTGGCACTGTGAAAAAGCGTGCGTGATTTTTGTCAAGCCTGGACAGTAGTTTTGAGTTACTGGTCGAGATTATTTGCTGTGGATTATTGTACAAGCCACTTCCAGGAGCCGTCTGAGAGTGTTCCAGCTGCAGTAAAACCTGGTATGGAATTTACATTTGCCGTGATTTGCTGTGATTCTACAAGGCTGTTCCCTGCCCCGATGTCCAGCTGATTTACAAAGGGAGGGGACGCCAGATGCCAGGAGTCAACTGAACAACGAATCCGAGTTTTCTACTCTGCCGGGCTGCTGTTGTGTAAGCATTTCTCTACAGAGACTCTGTTTTTGAATTCAGCTTGCTGTAAAGTTTGTAAACATGGACAGTTATTGTTACAAATTTTAGCCTTGAGTTTAGCAAGTCATTTTAGCTGCTAATTCTGTGGAATGTATATGTGTACACTTGTTGTTTTTCTCTCCTCAGTGTTCCAGCCCTGGTCAAGTCTGAGTGTACTTGGTGCTGACTGTTTCATTGCGATATGAAACTGCTTATGATATGAGGCTGAGTGTGTTAGAGACAAACCTGTAAAATCAAGTGTGTGAGATGCTGTGGAGATTGTGTGGACAGGACATTGTGTGTTTAATGTTCCCCACATCATAAATGCATCCATAAAGTTTTCACAAAGTACTGGGGTATCCTGGGATGGGAGAGTGTGTCTCAGATAGCCAAATGCATTCTGAGTTAGAACCCAGGAAATGTGCGAAGTTTCTTGATTGTGTAAACTGTGTGTAAACAATCTAAAAAAAAATCAGAACTGTGTCTGTTGCTAGGCAAAGTGACAGAGTGTTAACTAGACCATTTCAGTTGGTTCATAGAGATCTAGTTAGCCCCCATGTCCCAAGTAATGGTGGGGTGCGAGTTTCATGTTTCTTCTGGTTGATGATCATACCTGCTTGTGTTGTTGCTACTTGTTGAAGTCTAAAGCAAAGGTCTGTGCTCGCTTTGAAGTGTATGTAGCAATGGTAGGATGAAAATAAGGTCAGTTTCAGTCAGATTGTAGTGGAGTGTTCCTGAGCCATTTGTTCCAGAATTGGCTTTGTAGGAAAGTATTCTCCCAAAGACTTGCCAATGTTGGAATTCTAGCTGAGTGTTGGTGTTGTGAATACCATTAAAAATAGCCTGATGTTAGTTGCTCAGGTGCCATCCCATGTCTGGGGAGAGGCTGCCTTGATTGCAGTGTGTGTTTTCTAACTAACAGGGTGTAGAATTCAACTGTAAAAAGAAATTGTTTTTCTTTGGTATGGCAAGCGCCCTTCACTGAAGTGCCTGCATGTCTGTGAAACATTTGCGTGTGTTCACAACCCCAGGTCACAGAGAAGGAAGAACCAAGGAAGCAGAGTGCTTCAGGTTGTTGGTTGTTGGTTGTTGATTAAAATCCAAGGCTTATCGTTGTTTCATTAAGCCATGGTCAAATCCAAATCTCCAGAAGTGCTTTATTTTTAAGCAGCCTACTGGTTGGGAAAGGTTATGCTAAGGTTGCAGAAGTGTTGCTGCATTGCTAGTGTAAACCTACTGTCCATGGTTCAGTAGATGGGCAAAAACCAGGTCAGGTTTCTTCTGTTCCCCAGTCTCCGAGTGTGAAAAGGGCCCCTCAGGTGAAGGAAGTGGAAATTTCACCTGAGCAGTTGCAGGGCCTGGAGGGGGAGTCAGGTAGTGGAAGGAAAGAGACGGTGATGAGGATGTACAGTGGTCATTCCTCATGGGTCCTCTTATTCCAGGGTGTGAAGCCTGACAGATTTGTGATTTAGCAGGTGACAGTGTGTCAAGTTACCTGAGAAAACCCAGTCTTTGCTAGATGTGTTGCTCCTGCCTTTGAGAGGCAAGGAGAACGTTGGAACACAGCTGTGGATAGTCAGTTTGAGTTTTGGTGAAGTGTTAAAAGTAACCAACCTATCCTTTGTTTTAGTAAGCTGTAGGTTCCAGATGAGTGTTCAGAAAGACATTTCTTTCTGATAATACTATGCAGTATAAAGCCAGTGTTGCCCAGGGATTTGTTCACAAGAAGGAGTTTGTGAACTGTGGATCTAGTGTATGCACCCACAGCTAGGCCAGAATATTGACGTGTGGTGCGTTTTCTGGTTGCGTAGCGTGGAAACAGGTGTCCATTTACATATTGTGATGTCGGCACAGCATATTTAAATGTAGATCTCCCTGAAACAGTGTGTGTAAGGCAAGCGTTTTGGCTCTACATATGTGACAATTTCCCAAACAATTCATTGACTCAACAGGGTGCTTTATGGATTTTAAAGCAGGCCAGTCATTGATAGCATGGTGCAGATGCTAACTGGAATGTGAGAACAGTCACGTGCTGTTTTCTGTGTGGTACATAAGAAAGTGTAGAAGTTTGTGTAGGACTTCGTACTTATGTGAGTTGTTTTCTGCTTAGAAACTGAAGTTTTCCACCTTGAATAAGAATTTGTCAGTCAGCTGAGGTAGTAATTGCCAGCTGAGGAAGTTCAGCACAAATTCAAACATTTATCCTGGTGCTGAAGTTACAAGAGCCCAGAACAGAGATGGTTCTTGGTTTGTTACAGAGTGTCATTTGTGTAAAGAAAAGCTTATCCTTAATTTGTTGTACAGTATATCACTCTGCAGAACGCAGTTGCCCTGAATTAGTTTTGCCCAAGTAAAAATACCAAGCTGCGGTTTTTTCTTAAAATCAGCTAACAGCATGCAACAGGATGGAATTCCTTATCTATGCTGGCTGCGATTTTTTGCAAAGGAGGGGACAGAACATTTGAGGGCAATGTTTGTCTGTTTCTCTTTGCCTGTGGTTCTATTACTGCATAATTTGTATTATTTGATGTATCTGTATGTATCTGAATAAAACATTACATGAAATGTATATTATGCATTATACATATGTGTAACAAGTGTTTTTAAACCATTTTCTAGTGTTGATGACTATTGGTTGTAAAAACTGTAACTTGAATAGTGTGATTAGTACATGCATTAACCTTTGTTGTTTCTGTTTCTGTACAAATGTATTTTAAAGCTTTGAACAACTTCCATCATTGTTTGCATTGTGTCGAAATCCAATGTGGAGGGGTGTCAGATTTCTTATACTATATGATATTGGTAAATTGGATTTCTTTTCAATGCAAAAGTGTTTTGGCAAATTGCATCTTTTACAAAGCAAAGCAAAGCATTATCATGGTGACGTGAATGCCAGGTGGCTGGACAACAGAGAAGCCTTGACGTTGTTTACATCCTCATGAGATAATGAAGCTAGAAGGTACCATTATTATGGCTAGCAATGGAAATCTTCCCATGAGAAGATATCCTCCTGATGTCCTTCCGTGGGAAGCCTTGCCCATGCCCAAGCCCCCCCTGAGCAAGGAGGAGGGGGGAACTCAGTGCGTAGATGCAGCACTGCTAACCAATAGCAGGTCATGCTATGTGCTTTAGGCCTAGTGCTTTGAGGCCTAGTGTGTGTAACAGCTAACTTCCAGCCAATCAGAATGCTAGAAGAACTGAATATACAACCATGCAAAATGGTGTTCTATGTCTTCTTGATTTCTAGTGTCTTTTAGCTATGTAGTTCTTCACGTGTTCACTTCCCGTGGACTGGGCAGAGTGAGCTATGCCTGGCTTTGGGTATAGGCCGTGGCAGGAACTCTGGCCCTGGGATCAATACACGGAACTCTGCTTATAAGTTCTAGTTTTGTTTTCCTTTTACAATGATGTATCCTGTATATTCATCTTTTTCATGTTTGCGATAATGTACTGTATCTGCATTATTGCCCTATGCTAAACAGTAAACACTGTTGGCCCTAACAAGCTGCATTCTTGTCTGTTTATTCTCAAGCCTCGGGTTTTTCCCCTTTAAGCCAGCATATACCCCATCAACTCCGCGGTCAGGAATTTCTTGATTTTGGGGCCAAAAATTATGCCGTCCCAAATCAAGCATCCAAAGGTGCCTCTAACCCTTAAATTCAACCCCGAATCTCATGGCGGCCTTCGTTTTTCAATTTGACCTGATTCGGGCCAGCCCATCCCTGAGGTTTTCCTGACTCCGCGGTCAGGAATTTCTTGATTTTTGGGCCAAAAATTATGCCGTCCCAAATCAAGCATCCAAAGGTGCCTCTAACCCTTAAATTCAACCCCGAATCTCATGGCGGCCTTCGTTTTTCAATTTGACCTGATTCCGTCCGGCCCACCCCGTGAGGTTTTCCTGACTCCGCGGTCAGGAATTTCTTGATTTTTGGGCCAAAAATTATGCCGTCCCAAATCAAGCATCCAAAGGTGCCTCTAACCCTTAAATTCAACCCCGAATCTCATGGCGGCCTTCGTTTTTCAATTTGACCTGATTCGGTCCGGCCCACCCCAGGAGGTTTTCCTGACTCCGCGGTCAGGAATTTCTTGATTTTGGGGCCAAAAATTGTGCCGTCCCAAATCAAGCATCCAAAGGTGCCTCTAACCCTTAAATTCAACCCCGAATCTCATGGCGGCCTTCGTTTTTCAATTTGACCTGATTCCGTCCGGCCCACCCCGTGAGGTTTTCCTGACTCCGCGGTCAGGAATTTCTTGATTTTGGGGCCAAAAATTATGCCGTCCCAAATCAAGCATCCAAAGGTGCCTCTAACCCTTAAATTCAACCCCGAATCTCATGGCGGCCTTCGTTTTTCAATTTGACCTGATTCGGTCCGGCCCACCCCAGGAGGTTTTCCTGACTCCGCGGTCAGGAATTTCTTGATTTTTGGGCCAAAAATTATGCTGTCCCAAATCAAGCATCCAAAGGTGCCTCTAACCCTTAAATTCAACCCCGAATCTCATGGCGTCCTTCGTTTTTTAATTTGACCTGATTCCGTCCGGCCCATCCTGGGAGGTTTTCCTGACTCCGCGGTCAGGAATTTCTTGATTTTGGGGCCAAAAATTATGCCGTCCCAAATCAAGCATCCAAAGGTGCCTCTAACCCTTAAATTCAACCCCGAATCTCATGGCGGCCTTCGTTTTTCATTTTGACCTGATTCAGGCTGGCCCATCCCGGGAGGTTTTCCTGACTCCGCGGTCAGGAATTTCTTGATTTTTGGGCCAAAAATTATGCCGTCCCAAATCAAGCATCCAAAGGTGCCTCTAACCATTAAATTCAACCCCGAATCTCATGGCGGCCTTTGTTTTTCAATTTGACCTGATTCCGTCCGGCCCACCCCGTGAGGTTTTCCTGACTCCGCGGTCAGGAATTTCTTGATTTTGGGGCCAAAAATTGTGCCGTCCCAAATCAAGCATCCAAAGGTGCCTCTAACCCTTAAATTCAACCCCGAATCTCATGGCGGCCTTCGTTTTTCAATTTGACCTGATTCCGTCCGGCCCACCCCGTGAGGTTTTCCTGACTCCGCGGTCAGGAATTTCTTGATTTTTGGGCCAAAAATTATGCCTTCCCAAATCAAGCATCCAAAGGTGCCTCTAACCCTTAAATTCAACCCCGAATCTCATGGCGGGCTTCGTTTTTCAATTTGACCTGATTCGGGCCGGCCCATCCCTGAGGTTTTCCTGACTCCGCGGTCAGGAATTTCTTGATTTTGGGGCCAAAAATTATGCCGTCTCATATCAAGCATCCAAAGGTGCCTCTAACCCTTAAATTCAACCCCGAAACTCATGGCGGCCTTCGTTTTTTAACATGACCTGATTCGGGCCGGCCCATCCCGGGAGGTTTTCCTGACTCCGCGGTCAGGAATTTCTTGATTTTGGGGCCAAAAATTATGCCGTCCCAAATCAAGCATCCAAAGGTGCCTCTAACCCTTAAATTCAACCCCGAATCTCATGGCGGCCTTCGTTTTTCAATTTGACCTGATTCGGGCCAGCCCATCCCTGAGGTTTTCCTGACTCCGCGGTGAGGAATTTCTTGATTTTGGGGTCAAAAATTATGCCGTCCCAAATCAAGCATGCAAAGGTGCCTCTAAACCTTAAATTCAACCCCGAATCTCATGGCGGCCTTCGTTTTTCAATTTGACCTGATTCCGTCCGGCCCACCCCGTGAGGTTTTCCTGACTCCGCGGTCAGGAATTTCTTGATTTTTGGGCCAAAAATTATGCCTTCCCAAATCAAGCATCCAAAGGTGCCTCTAACCCTTAAATTCAACCCCGAATCTCATGGCGGGCTTCGTTTTTCAATTTGACCTGATTCGGGCCGGCCCATCCCTGAGGTTTTCCTGACTCCGCGGTCAGGAATTTCTTGATTTTGGGGCCAAAAATTATGCCGTCTCATATCAAGCATCCAAAGGTGCCTCTAACCCTTAAATTCAACCCCGAAACTCATGGCGGCCTTCGTTTTTTAACATGACCTGATTCGGGCCGGCCCATCCCGGGAGGTTTTCCTGACTCCGCGGTCAGGAATTTCTTGATTTTGGGGCCAAAAATTATGCCGTCCCAAATCAAGCATCCAAAGGTGCCTCTAACCCTTAAATTCAACCCCGAATCTCATGGCGGCCTTCGTTTTTCAATTTGACCTGATTCGGGCCAGCCCATCCCTGAGGTTTTCCTGACTCCGCGGTGAGGAATTTCTTGATTTTGGGGTCAAAAATTATGCCGTCCCAAATCAAGCATGCAAAGGTGCCTCTAAACCTTAAATTCAACCCCGAATCTCATGGCGGCCTTCGTTTTGCAATTTGACCTGATGCGGGCCGGCCCATCCCTGAGGTTTTCCTGACTCCGCGGTCAGGAATTTCTTGATTTTGGGGCCAAAAATTATGCCGTCCCAAATCAAGCATCCAAAGGTGCCTCTAACCCTTAAATTCAACCCCGAATCTCATGGCGGCCTTCGTTTTTCCATTCTACCTGATTCAGCCCTTCCCATCCCAGGAGGTCGCCTTGACTCCGCTGTCAGGGATATTTGATTTCTAGGCCAAAAATCATGTTGTCCGAAAATGAGCATCCAAAAGCTTCTCTAAACCTGAAATTCAGCCGCGAATCTCATGGCGGCCTTCGTTTTTCCATTCAACCTGATTCAGCCCGTCCCATCCCGGGAGGTCTCCTTGACTCCGCGGTCAGTGATTTTTTGATTTCTAGGCCAGAAATCATGCCTTCCCAAATCGAGCATCCAAAAGCTCCTCTAAAGCTGAAATTAAGTCCCGAATCTCATGGCGGCCTTCATTTTTCCAATTGACAAGATTCGGCTTGGCCCATCCCGGGAGGTCGCCATGACTCCACGGTCAGGGATTTTTTGATTTCTAGGGCAGAAATCATGCTGCCCAAATCGAGCATCCGAAAGCTCCTCTAAACCTAAAATTCAGCCCTTAATCTCATGGCGGCCTTGGTTTTTCCATTCAACCTGATTCAGCCCGGCCCATCCCGGGAGGTCGCCCTGCCTCCGCGGTCAGGGATTTTTTGATTTCTAGTCCAAAAATCATGCCGTCCCAAATCGAGCATCCAAAAGCTCCTCTAAACCTGAAATTCAGCCCCGTATCTCATGGCAGCCTTCATTTTTCCATTCGACCTGATTCGTCCCGGTCCTTCCCAGGAGATCGGCCTGACTCCACTGTCAGGGATTTTTTGATTTCTAGGCCCGAAATCATGCCGTCCCAAATCGAGCATCCAAAAGCTCCTCTAAACGTTAAATTCAGCCACGAATCTCACGGTGGCCTTCATTTTCCCATTCGACCCCTTTCGGCCCCGCCCATCCCGGGAGGTCGCCAAGACTCCGCGGTCAGGAATTTCTTGATTTTGGGGCCAAAAATTATGCCGTCCCAAATCAAGCATCCAAAAGTGACTCTAACCCTTAAATTCAACCCCGAATCTCATGGCGGCCTTCGTTTTTAATTTTTTTGATTTCTAGCCCAAAAATCATGCCGTCCCAAATCGAGCATCCAAAAGTTCCTCTAAACCTGAAATTCAGCCCCGACTCTCATGGCAGCTTTAGTTTTTCCATTCGACCCGATTCGGCCCGGCCCATCCAGGGAGGTCACCCTGATTCCGCAGTCAGGGATATTTTGATTTCTTGGCCAAAAATCATGCCGTCCCAAATTGAGCATCCAAAAGCTGCTCTAAACCTGAAATTCAGCCCCGAATCTCATGGCGGCCTTCGTTTTTCCATTCAACCTGATTCAGCCCGTCCCATCCCGGGAGGTCACCCTGCCTTTGCGGTTAAGGATTTTTTGATTTCTAGGCCAGAAATCATGCCTTCCCAAATCGAGCATCCAAAAGCTCCTCTAAACCTGAAATTCAGTGCCGAATCTCATGGCGGCCTTCATTTTTCCATTCGACCCGATTTGGCCCGGCCAATTCCGGGAGGTCGCCCTGACTCCGCGATGAGGGATTTTTTGATTTCTTGGCCAAAAATTATGCTGTCCCAAATCGAGCATCCAAAAGCTCCTCTAAACCTTAAATTCAGCCACGAATCTCACGGTGGCCTTCATTTTCCCATTCAACCTGATTCAGCCCGGCCCATCCCGGGAGGTCGCCAAGACTCCGCGGTCAGGAATTTTTTGATTTTTGGGCCAACAATTATGCGGTCCCAAATCAAGCATCCAAAAGTGACTCTAACCCTTAAATTCAACCCCGAATCTCATGGCGGCCTTCGTTTTTAATTTTTTTGATTTCTAGCCCAAAAATCATGCCGTCCCAAATCGAGCATCCAAAAGTTCCTCTAAACCTGAAATTCAGCCCCGACTCTCATGGCAGCTTTAGTTTTTCCATTCGACCCGATTCGGCCCGGCCCATCCCGGGAGGTCGCCTTGACTCCGCTGTCAGGGATATTTGATTTCTAGGCCAAAAATCATGTCATCCGAAATCGAGCATCCAAAACATCCTCTAAACCTGCAATTCAGCCCCGTATCTCATGGCGGCCTTCGTTTTTCCATTCAACCTGATTCAGCCCATCCCATCCTGGGAGGTCACCCTGCCTTTGCGGTTAAGGATTTTTTGATTTCTAGGCCAGAAATCATGCCTTCCCAAATCGAGCATCCAAAAGCTCCTCTAAACCTGAAATTCAGTCCCGAATCTCATGGCGGCCTTCATTTTTCCAATTGACAAGATTCGGCTTGGCCCATCCCGGGAGGTCACCATGACTCCATGGTCAGGGATATTTTGATTTCTAGGGCAAAAATCATGCTGCCCAAATCGAGCATTCGAAAGCTCCTCTAAACCTAAAATTCAGCCCTTAAACTCATGGCGGCCTTGGTTTTTCCATTCGACCTGATTCAGCCCGGCCCATCCCGGGAGGTCGCCCTGCTTCCGCGGTCAGGGATTTTTTGATTTCTAGCCCAAAAATCATGCCGTCCCAAATCGAGCACCCAAAAGCTCCTCTAAACCTGAAATTCAGCCCCGTATCTCATGGCAGCCTTCATTTTTCCATTCGACCTGATTCGTCCCGGCCCTTCCCAGGAGGTCGTCCTGACTCCACTGTCAGGGATTTTTTGATTTCTAGGCCCAAAATCATGCCGTCCCAAATCGAGCATCCAAAAGCTCCTCTAATCCTGAAATTCAGCCCCGAATCTCATGGTGGCCTTCGTTTTTCCATTCGATCCGATTTGGCCCGGCCAATTCCGGGAGGTCACCCTGACTCCGCGATGAGGTATTTTTTGATTTCTAGGCCAAATATAATGCCATCCCAAATCGAGCATCCAAAACGTCCTCTAAACCTGCAATTCAGCCCCGTATCTCATGGCGGCCTTCGTTTTTCCATTCAACCTGATTCAGCCCATCCCATCCTGGGAGGTCACCCTGCCTTTGCGGTTAAGGATTTTTTGATTTCTAGGCCAGAAATCATGCCTTCCCAAATCGAGCATCCAAAAGCTCCTCTAAACCTGAAATTCAGTCCCGAATCTCATGGCGCCCTTCATTTTTCCAATTGACAAGATTCGGCTTGGCCCATCCCGGGAGGTCGCCATGACTCCACGGTCAGGGATATTTTGATTTCTAGGGCAAAAATCATGCTGCCCAAATCGAGCATTCGAAAGCTCCTCTAAACCTAAAATTCAGCCCTTAATCTCATGGCGGCCTTGGTTTTTCCATTCGACCTGATTCAGCCCGGCCCATCCCGGGAGGTCGCCCTGCTTCCGCGGTCAGGGATTTTTTGATTTCTAGCCCAAAAATCATGCCGTCCCAAATCGAGCAGCCAAAAGCTCCTCTAAACCTGAAATTCAGCCCCGTATCTCATGGCAGCCTTCATTTTTCCATTCGACCTGATTCGTCCCGGCCCTTCCCAGGAGGTCGTCCTGACTCCACGGTCAGGGATTTTTTGATTTCTAGCCCAAAAATCATGCCGTCCCAAATCGAGCATCCAAAAGCTCCTCTAATCCTGAAATTCAGCCCTGAATCTCATGGTGGCCTTCGTTTTTCCATTCGACCCGATTTGGCCCGGCCAATTCCGGGAGGTCGCCCTGACTCCGCGATGAGGGATTTTTTGATTTCTTGGCCAAAAATCATGCCGTCCCAAATCGAGCATCCAAAAGCTCCTCTAAACCTTAAATTCAGCCACGAATCTCACGGTGACCTTCATTTTCCCATTCGACCCCTTTCGGCTCCGCCCATCCCGGGAGGTCGCCAAGACTCCGCGGTCAGGAATTTTTTGATTTTTGGGCCAACAATTATGCCGTCCCAAATCAAGCACCCAAAAGTGACTCTAACCCTTAAATTCAACCCCGAATCTCATGGTGGCCTTCGTTTTTAATTTTTTTGATTTCTAGCCCAAAAATCATGCCGTCCCAAATCGAGCATCGAAAAGTTCCTCTAAACCTGAAATTCAGCCCCGAATCTCATTGCGGCCTTCGTTTTTCCATTCAACCTGATTCAGCCCGTCGAATCCCGGGAGGTCGCCTTGACTCCGCTGTCAGGGATATTTGATTTCTAGGCCAAAAATCATGCCGTCCCAAATCGAGCATCCAAAACGTCCTCTAAACCTGCAATTCAGCCCCGTATCTCATGGCGGCCTTCGTTTTTCCATTCAACCTGATTCAGCCCATCCCATCCCGGGAGGTCGCCCTGACTCCGCGGTCAGTGATTTTTTGATTTCTAGGCCAAATATCATGCCATCCCAAATCGAGCATCCAAAACGTCCTCTAAACCTGCAATTCAGTCCCGAATCTCATGGCGGCCTTCATTTTTCCAATTGACAAGATTCGGCTTGGCCCATCCCGGGAGGTCGCCCTGCCTCCGCGGTCAGGGATTTTTTGATCTCTAGCCCAAAAATCATGCCGTCCCAAATCGAGCATCCAAAAGCTCCTCTAATCCTGAAATTCAGCACCGAATCTCATGGTGGCCTTCGTTTTTCCATTCGACCTGATTCGTCCCGGCCCTTCCCAGGAGGTCGGCCTGACTCCACTGTCAGGGATTTTTTGATTTTTAGGCCCAAAATCATGCCGTCCCAAATCGAGCATCCAAAAGCTCCTCTAATCCTGAAATTCAGCACCGAATCTCATGGTGGCCTTCGTTTTTCCATTCGACCCGATTTGGCCCGGCCAATTCCAGGAGGTCGCCCTGACTCCGCGACGAGGGATTTTTTGATTTCTTGGCCAAAAATCATGCCGTCCCAAATCGAGCATCCAAAAGCTCCTCTAAACGTTAAATTCAGCCACGAATCTCACGGTGGCCTTCATTTTCCCATTCGACCCCTTTCGGCCCCGCCCATCCCGGGAGGTCTCCAAGACTCCGCGGTCAGGAATTTTTTGATTTCTAGCCCAAAAATCATGCCGTCCGAAATCAAGCATCCAAAGGTGCCTCTAACCCTTAAATTCAACCCCGAATCTCATGGCGGCCTTCGTTTTTCAATTTGACCTGATTCGGTCCGGCCCACCACGGGAGGTTTTCCTGACTCCGCGGTCAGGAATTTCTTGATTTTGGGGCCAAAAATTATGCCGTCCCAAATCAAGCATCCAAAAGTGACTCTAACCCTTAAATTCAACCCCGAATCTCATGGCGGCCTTCGTTTTTAATTTTTTTGATTTCTAGCCCAAAAATCATGCCATCCCAAATCGAGCATCCAAAAGTTCCTCTAAACCTGAAATTCAGCCCCAACTCTCATGGCAGCTTTAGTTTTTCCATTCGACCCGATTCGGCCCGGCCCATCCCGGGAGGTCACCCTTTCTCCGCGGTCAGTGATATTTTGATTTCTTGGCCAAAAATCATGCCGTCCCAAATTGAGCATCCAAAAGCTGCTCTAAACCTGAAATTCAGCCCCGAATCTCATGGCGGCCTTCGTTTTTCCATTCAACCTGATTCAGCCCGTCCCATCCCGGGAGGTCGCCAAGACTCCGCGGTCAGGAATTTCTTGATTTTGGGGCCAAAAATTATGCCGTCCCAAATCAAGCATCCAAAAGTGACTCTAACCCTTAAATTCAACCCCAAATCTCATGGCGGCCTTCATTTTTCCATTCAACATGATTCGGCCCAGCGTATCCCGGGAGGTTACCCTGACTCCGTGGTCAGGAATTATTCAGTTTCTGAGATAGTGTCAATTCCCTAAAGAGTGGCACATGTCTATGAAGGCAATATTCACATGGAGTCTTTTTAATCAAGGGGGCGCAATGGCTTAGTGGTTAAGATGCAATGATTGTCGATTGGAAGGCTGGTTGTTTGAGAGCCAAGCGCTTCATGATGTAGTGAGCTCCCGCACTCGCCCCAGCTCTTGCGAAACTAGCAATTTGAAAGCATGCAAATGCAGGTAGATAAATAGGTATCACTTCAGGGGGATGGTAACAACATTCCACATGCATCATTCTGGCCACATGACCGCGGTAGCGTCTTTGGACAACGCTGGCTTTTCCCATGAGAAAAGGAGGTGAACACCGCCACCTAGAGTCAGACACGACTGTGCAGAGAAAAACCTTTACCTTTACGTATTTGTTAATCAGGTTTAATGCCAGAAAAAAGTTTTTAAGATAGAAAATCTTGTAAACTGAATAAATAAGCCTTCCATTTATTCAAGTGGTGTCTCTGAAAGCTGTTTGAACATCTTTCTCTCAAATTCCTTAACTGAACAACTAATGACTTTTCAAGAGATTAAGACTGAAACATCCATCTGTTTCTCATTTGCCATGTTTGGAAATGCTTTCTTTTCTTTTCTTTTCTTTTCTTTTCTTTTCTTTTCTTTTCTTTTCTTTTCTTTTCTTTTCTTTTCTTTTCTTTTCTTCTTTTTTTCTTTTCTTTTCTTTCTTTTTTTCTTTTCTTTTCTTTTCTTTTCTTTTCTTTTCTTTTCTTTTCTTTTCTTTTCTTTTCTTTTCTTTCTTTTCTTTCCTTCTCAGACGCTGAGAATTCTTTTACACTCTGCTTACAGTCACTCATGCCTTGATCACCCGTTCTGGATTACTGTAACCTGTTCTACAGGATGACTTAGAAGCTACAATTGGCCCAGAATGCAGTGGCTCAAATTGTTATGGGTGCACCACAGTTTACCTATGTAATACCTCTACTTCAACAGCTGCCCTAATTACCAATTGGCTTCCAGGTGCTGGTTGCCATCTTTAAGGTGCTATGTGGTGTTAGAGATATTGGGTTTCAACCAAGCACATCTCACACAAGCTTGAAGGAGGAAGCAGTCTCTGCTGTAACCTAATCTTACTTGCTTTGTGTGGGAGGGGCTGAATCCCAATTTCCTGTTCCTGTTCCCTTCTCTTTCCTCTTTCTGCTTGAATTTCCTACCAAGGAGGATTGGGCAGCTATGGCTCCCATGTTGCTCATACTTCCATCCAGGTGGGCCACATTAAGAAGCATTCAGAACCAATTGCTCACACGCATGGACTGTTTCTACTAAGGAACTGTGAGTTACAATAAAATTGTAAACTCTTTTTTATGTTACTTTATATTAACATGTGAAGTGTGTTTATTTTATGTTTTGAACTGATTAAGCCTTGTGCAATTTTATGGGAACACTTCTACTCTGCTACATACTAATAAGAAGCTGCGTGGAGTTCTGGTACTACCATCCCAGAATTCCTACATGTGGCTCAGGATCTGGGTATCTTGGAGGCCGCCTACTCCCAGTGATCTCTGCCCATCTGGTAAGTTTTGGAAGAGAGAGCTCACTCTAGGTTCCAACCCAAAGGACTGTTCCTTTCAAAGACCACAGTGCTGAATCTTCATTCTAGACCCTCTTCTCTAGATCAGCACATCCCCTGAGATCAAAATTCCCCGAACTCTGCCGTATTTTTAGAAGGACATTAAGGACAAGATAGGAGCCTTTATCCCCTTTGAGAAGAGGTTGTGTATTTCTTGCTGCTGAGTGTTTTGGTGCCATATTTAGTGGTTTATTATTGTATCATAGTTCTATTGTTTAATCTTTTTACTGTATCTGGTATTATAAACCTCTCAGTGTTGCTTTCAAATGGAGAGGCCCATAAGCCTCAGTAAGTAAAACAAAAAATTGCTACACCTCAGTAAGGTGAGTGAGATGAAGCTCCTTGCTGAGATGAACACCAGCTACTTCACACAGTCCTAATATGTAAGAGAGAAAGGCAGTATCCAAAGACCATAGAATGAGTTGTGATGATGCAATCCATTCAATCATGTCTGATTCTCAGCAATTCTACGGACCAGCTCGCTCCACTTTTTCTGATCTTGTATAGATTCTTGTATATCTTGTATACAATTGTATACAATATTGTATAGCTTGTACAGTATAGCTTGTATACAATTGTATATGATCTTGTATAGCTGTACTATTACATAAAATGATCCCTGCAAGGGGTGGGGTGGGGAATATAGGTCAAGCTAGAAGCCTTGTATGCTAACTTTCTTAGTGAAGAGTTGATTCTTTAAAAAAAAATCTCAGGAAGCACTACAAAAATATCTGATCACTTCACTCTGTTACATTCTTCTGCATGTATAGATGCAGCTCAGTTGATGTATGTACTGTATTTTGACAGCCACAATATTCTATTACACAGGATTATATCTAGAATAGGATAGATTTATAGTCATAGTTAAATCTTAATTCCATGTTCTTAAGTTTGGTGCACTTCAGAGCCAATATAAAAAGCCAGTTTTAAATTTGAAGTATTCAACATTAGGAAAATAGATATTTAATGCTGCTGCAGTAGCAAAATGTGTCTGTGTTGTTTATGATGGAAAGACTATAGTTTCAGAGAAGCCAAGATTTCATGAAAAGCCAAATTAGGGTATAACAATCTTTCACTGCAGGTAGCAATACCTAGCCAAACTTGATTGGACTTGAAAAACTAAGTGAGTCAAACCTAGCAAGTACTTGGATGGAAACCTCCAGAAAATCCCAAGTTCTAGGCTAGAGTGTAAAGTCAAAAAACATCATGAAAGAAGACAGTGGCAAACCATTTCTATATTGTTGCCAAGAAAACTGCATGGATTTATACAAGCTGAAGGGAAACCAGAGTATTTATGGATTTGTCTATGACATCATTGGTTTTCAAATTCTGTTCAAAGGAGGCTTTATACCTTTTCAGTTCTTTCAGAAGTACTCATCTGCATCCAAATTTGTTAAAACTCTCTAGCCCAACCCAATCTTAAATCATACCAATCTAATCAATCAAAACAACAAACTGTCATTTCAAGTTCATTTTGTCATTTTGCAGTCATTGAAAGTAAAACTTTTGCTGGAAAATATGTGTAACTGAAACTGATCCCGAAAGAGGTTTATTTAAAACAATTGCTGCCAAAGCAACCACTAATTTAAACTGCCCTGTGAGATTGAATGATAGGTATAACACAGCTTTTAACTGGAGTTGTGATCAGCCCAATTTTCCTAATAGTTGAACAGAATCATAACCTGTGTAGCCTGCAAAATGTCCACATTTATTTATCTACTTAGGTACTGCATTTCAATCTTCAAATCTATCACCAAAATTCATTTTCTTCTCAGAAAATGGATTCTGTGCATACAGTTCCAAAAAGTGGACCCTGCACCTGTCAGAAAATGAGGAGGAGGAATCTCCATAGAAAGCAAGCTCCAGAATTTCTTTAACAAGATTGATAAGAAGGAGATATAGGTAGGAAAAAGGAACAGAAAAAGGAACAACTGGATTGTTTTTCCCCTTTAGAATTCAGTTTATTTCCTAGGTACTTAAAGACAAGATTTTCTCAGCCTCTAACCCATGGTTTTTATGTATAGTGGGAAGAAGATTGTTCTCCTACCTGGACATTTATGACAGAATATCCAGCTAATTAGAATGTGAATCTCTCTCTGGTTCTAAACATATCACTACAATGGCTGGTTGAAACTTTATTAAGATATTATATGCAGATAGAGTGTGATAACATGTATAAGAGGCTGGTGGTTGCCAATACCATTTGCCAACAATGCCCCCAACATCCTTACACACTTCAGTCCTGTCTTTATAGCCCTTCAGGAACAGCAGGTTTTTTCAACAGCCTAATATGTAATATTGCAAACTGTCAGCCTCATACCGGAGGCATGACTTTGGGTCACAGACAAAGGCTAATTATCCAATAACCTTCTTACCTTGAGGATGGGGAAAAGATGGGCTGACCATATTTCCTTGAGGCAAAAATGTCGCTGGACAAAGTGGGCGTGTGGGCGCGTGGGCGGGGGGGCACATGGGGGGCGCATGGGTGCGGGGACACGTGGGGGATGTGCGTGGGGGGCATGTGCGCGCTTCGCCAGGAAACTTTCAAAAACGGGACAAAATTGAGATTTTTACTATAATGACAGGACGCTCCAGAAATGGTGAAATAACGGGACAGTCCCATTCAAAACGGGACATATGGTCAGCCTAGGAAAAGATGAGACTACTCTCTCCACAGCTTCAGATTATTTATTTATTTATTTTTATTTATTTTCTATCCCACCTTTATTATTTTTATAAATAACTCAAGGTGGCGAACATACCTAATACTCCTTCCTCCTCCTATTTTCCCCACAACAGCAACCCTGTGAGGTGAGTTGGGCTGAGAGAGAGTGACTGGCCCAAGGTCACCCAGCCGGCTTTCATGCCCCAGGCGGGACTAGAACTCACAGACTCCTGGTTTCTAGCCCGTTGCCTTAACCACTAGACCAAACTGGCTAAGTCTAGAATTTCTAGGAAAAGGGGAAATCCAGGAAGAGAAGCAGAGGGAATGCCAATGTCAGAGGCCCTGGGAGTGACCCTTCTCAGTGATGGCCCCACTCCTCTGGAACAGCTTGATTAATCTCCCCCCAAAAGGTCAAAATCTTCTGACCACATGCCTTTAAGTATATAGCCATGTAGTTGCATTATACAAATTATTCCTTTTACATTTATTTTTATCTTTTAATTGCCAGAAGCAGCACATGGTGCGACAGCCCTATCAGGTAGACCCAACTAAGAAACAGACAACATGCTTTTCTTTTATTAGTACAGCTATATTAACAGAATCCTACAAATCTGAGGTGACAGACTCAACCATGGGGGAGCTGGGGATGGTGACGGCCGACAGGAAGCTCTGGCGTGGGCTGGTTCATGAAGTCACGAAGAGTCAGAAGCAATTGAACGAATAAACAACAACACAAATCTGAATGTGCTACCTTTCCTCCCTCTTTTATCATGAGAATTGGGGGGGGGGCTGTCTGAAACATTTTCCCGAATTACTTTCTTGGCCTGGTCTTAGGTTTCATTTATCTGATCATTGCCTTGGTAGCGGATCTTCCTTCTGTCCTTCAAGGCCATCCTCTTTATCCATTATAACAGGTTTAGAAGGAGGATGTCAGATGAACCCTACCTGGAAGCTAGGTGGTGGCAATGTGAACTACTAAGGTACTACCTCAAGGCAGGAGGTGAGACCAGGGTTTGAAGTCCCAGAGGCTTTCTGGGAGAGGAGGTTTGAGACCTCCACTTTCCCACCCTATGGTCAATTGAGCTTTCACATTTTTTTTACTAAGGTAGAGAAGGGGGGCGCGGTGGCTCGGTGGTTAAGACCCCAGGCTTGTTGATCAGAAGGTCGCAAGTTTGGAGGTTCGAGACCCTAGCCCCACATGACGGAGTGAGCTCCCACACTCGCCCCAGCTCTTGCCAACCTAGCAATTTGAAAGCATGCAAATGCAAGTAGATGAATTGGTACCACTTCCGTGGGATGGTTACAGCGTTCTGCATGCGCCATGCTGGCCACATGTCCGTGGAAGCATCTTCGGGCAACGCTGGCTCTTCAGCTAAGAAACAGAGATGTGCACTAGCCCCTAGAGTCAGACACGACTGTGTGGGGGGAACCTTTACCTTTAGAGAAGGTATACAATGAAACAACTAGCCTTAGTCATTCTGTGCCACATGTAGCATTCATGTCAATGTTAAGGACAATACCAATTAATTTTGGAACATTTTAGCCATTACTTCACAAGTGCAACTAAATCCCAGTTTTATTACAAGCATGTTCTGTGCAAACTCATGTTTCTATTCTATAAACCACCTTGAAAGCAACATGTTCCCTGCATTCCACCAACTTACAAGTACATGCAAGAAAACACAATAGGTGTTATCATTATCTCCTGATAGCTTCCTCCAATGATATGCATAGCTAGGTGGCAACCATAGCAGGAAGACCAAAGAATGTGTTGCCTGCATAATCCAGTGTGATTAGGTCAGCACAAACCCATGAGTGGCAGCAATCAGAGTCAGAATTTAGAATAAAGCTTTCAGGAAGCTGATAAGAGAAAGGCTGAAAATGTGAGCTCTGTTTAGACATATATCTTGAACAAGGCATTTAATCACAGGTAACATGCATCGGACATTATGCAATGTCTTCACCCACTCAGTTCCTGACCTTCCCACACTGGAAGCAAACTCTAAAGCAGAGCTTTCCAAATGGTGTGTCACCTTAGTGTGTCGGCTGCAGTGTCTGGGTGAGTCGGGGCTGCTGCTGCCTCTGAGCCCTGCCAGGATTCCGCGCAGGTCCTAGTGCCTGCCTTGTGCCTGGCTGCCTCCAAAGCTGCCCTGCCAGGATTCCACCCAGGTCCTAGTGCCTGCCTTGTGCCCTGCTGTAAGAGTGTCGCGAAATGATGCATGTCTAAAAAGTGTGTCACCAACATGAAAAGTTTGGAAAGCTCTGGTCTAAAAGAAAAGTTTTATTCAGCTTCATGCGATACTGTCAATTCTCTGTACATTCTGGAACTAAACTTTATTGGATCTCCAATAAGCCAGTAAATTCTATTTGCATTCAAGTGAACACAAGCAGAAACCATTTTCAGATGCTGTTCTCAGCCTGAATGGGGTGGGGGTAGGAGCTGTTGAATAGTTCATAACTTAGCAGGAAACCAGTATCTCTGGGACAGTGTTGAGTATATTTCCCATACTACTACAAAACCACTCAGACATCAGTGGTTAGGGAGAAAGAGTATTAGATCAGATCATGCTATTACCTGAGAGGTTGGGATAGAATATATAAGGTGGCAGTCTCCCTCAATTTTATCCCTATAACAACAATCCCATGAGGCTGGTTGGGCTGAGGTAGAGTGACTAGCACAAAGTGATCCAATGAGCTCATGATGAACTCAGGATTTGAACTCAGATCTCCCCAGTCCAAGTCCAACATCTTAGCCACTGCACTACTTCAGCTTCTGGATCAATCTATGCACTAACATCTTTTCCTGCCACAGAAATTAAATAGTAGCTAGGGGAAATGTCAAGAGCCCTATAAAGAGACATATTTTCAGCTACTACATTGGAGATTGCCATCCTCTAGTTCCAAAAAAGGAAGTGTCTCCTTTGACTCAAGGTAGGCTCCTGGTGACTTAATGGATGCACCTATGCAATTTTCTTGGCAATGATATGGAAGCAGGTTGCTACTACCTTCTTCTAGAATGTTTTCAGCTTCTAAGTATAGCCCTAATACAATATTTCCTGATAATCTCCAATCCAAGGAAGTATCCTGACCAACCCAGTTTACCTTTCTAGCGTAGATAAGCTCAGCCTGGTGCTGTCATCAGCATCCTATTTTTTCCAATATGCATATTATTCAAGTTCAAAAAAGTCATTTGTTCCTTGTTTAGCATGCTCACTCTTTGTTTCTTATAACAATTTTTCAGATAGCCAAAAAGATTGAAGAGAAACAGATGTTACGGTCAGATAATTTATACAAACATTATGTTTAGCCAACTGTACCAAAGGAAATATCTGATTTTTATACAATAGTTATGATTTCCCATATGGCATCATATGATTAAAGCATCTGGTTGGCCATGCATGTCATCTTTATGCATTTATCATAATTAAATACAAACCCAAACTTTGCAAAAGACAGAACTTGGTTTCAGTATTTGGTTTCAATATTCAACACTGCTGCTCACACCATCTCTGCATACCTTTTCCAAATGTTTTGTATGCCCCCCAGAGTCCATTGGAGTTGGGTGCCCAATAAATTTAAACACATAAATACATAAATAATAATATTATGTTAGGTTTTCATGGAAATTGTATTGCAATCTTCTAGGGGAAGGGAAGGGAAGCTCTTCAGCACCTTCTTTCTGAGCCACCTGAAGAAAAGTAAGAGTAAAAAATGTCCAATTAAATCACTATTATATTCAGCAAGTAGACAGCTTATACAGAGTGTGACAGCACCAGTAGATGGGTTGCTGTATTTTGGACCAATTGCAGTTTACAATTTCCATCTGTGCAGCTACCACATATACAGTATACTGCATTGCAACAGTCTAATTGCTCAGTGTGCTGCTGTCATATGAGCTCCCTGATTCAGGAAGAGCTGCAATTGGTGCACCAGCTGAAGGACAAAGACTTCCATGACCACAGCTTCCACCTGCTGCTTGAGAAGGAGCTTAGTCCAGGAGATACCCCAAGTATCAGCAGACCAATTCCTTCAAAAGGAGTGCTACATCACCCTGATCTAACTTAGAACCAAAAAAAAAAAAAAAGCTAGAACCCTTACCCACAAACAGCATATCCATCTTGCTGGGATAGAGCCAGTTTGGTCTAGTGGTTAAGGTGCTGGGCTAGAAACCAGGAGTCTGTGAGTTCTAGTCCCGACTTAGGCACGAAAGCCAGCTGGGTGACCTTGGGCCAGTCACTCTCTCTCAGCCCTAGGAAGGAGCCAATGGGAAACCAGGAGTCTGTGAGTTCTAGTCCCACCTTAGGCACGAAAGCCGGCTGGGTGACCTTGGGCCAGTCACTCTCTCTCAGCCCAACTCACCTCACAGGGTTGTTGTGGGGAAAATAGGAGGAGGAAGGAGTATTAGGTATGTTCGCTGCCTTGAGTTATTTATAAAACCAATAAAGGTGGGATAAAGATAAATAAATAAATAAATTCAGTTTGAGCTTGTTGTCCACATGCAATCCTTCCCAAAATACAGATACTGAATAAAATCCTCCATTGCATCTCCAGACTAGTCTAGGATGATTGTGCATAGCTGAATATTATCAGATATCTCCCCTCAGACTGAAGGATGTTTTCATGTAGATGTTAAATAATGTGGGAGAGCTAATGTGGTTCCCTACATTGAAACAGACAGTGGCTTGCCTCTCCCCTGTGACCACTGATTGGCATCTCTCACTCAGGAAGAAGTGGAGCCTCTGCAAAATTTTTGCTGTTGAACTAGCTAATTAAACAGTTTCATACATTTCCTGTGAGGAGAGAGCACAAAAGTATTTTAATACATTTCCTTGTTCAGGTGCCCGTTTCAATGAGGTTTGTCCGGGAACTCCCTATGAAAAGTTTTTACTAGTTTGGGAGCACGTGTGTGTTTCGCGCTAACCCACTCCTTGTCTCCTATCGGCAGATGTTGCCACTTTACTAGGTATTGCAACTGCCCCTTGTGCCATCTGGAGTCCAGAATCCTATCTATCTCAAAGTGTGGTTCTCCCTCAACCAGTATTGGAGCGGGTTCCTCTGGTTCCGGGTGCCATTGCTGGGAACTGTGGTATTGTTTCAACAGGCTAATGTGGAAAACTGGGTGTACCTTTCTTAGTGACTTTGGTAACTGCAGTTTCGCTGTTACTGGGTTGACGATTTCAATAATTGGGAATGGACCTATGAATTTGGGTGCTAGGTTTCATGAAGGTTGTGTGGCCCTCAGATTTTTTGTTGACAAGTACACCTTGTCCCCTACTCTCAGTTCCCATTCCCCCGCCCGTTTGCGGTCGGCGTGTTTTTTATAACTTGCCTTGGCTTCCTGTAATGTTTTTACCATGATTGGCCAATTGCTTGTTATTTTTGCGATCCATTCATCCGCTTTCAATGGTTGTGCTAGTTCTGCGCTTTGGGTCATTGCCAGTTCGGGAATGGCCACAAACTCCTGCCCTGTGGCTACCTTAAATGGCAAAAACCCAGTGCTTTGATGTAGTGCGTGATTGTAAGCAACCTCTGCGAACGGCAACAGTTCAGCCCAGTCATTTTGTTGGTAATTAATGTAGCATCTAAGGTACTGCTCCAATGTGGCATTAAGGCGTTCGCTCGCCCCATCTGTGCACGGATGGAACGCACTACTGAGCCCCTGTTCCGACCCAATTAGCTTCAAAAATGCCCGCCAAAACTTGCAAGTGAAAGTGCTGCCGCGATCGCTGATTATGCGTTCCGGCGTTCCGTGAGCTCTATAAATGTGCTGAATGAAAAACCTAGCTAGTGTTTGAGCGTTCGGTATTCCCTTGCATGCAATGAAGTGTGCCTGTTTAGAAAATAAATCTGTGACCACCCAAATGGTCGTGTTCTTTTTGCTCATTGGTAAATCCACTATAAAATCCATGGCAATTTGCTTCCATGGTTGTGTGTGAGGTTCTGTCCACTTACCTGGCAACCGGCCGACATGCCGGACTCCGAACCGGAAGAGGAGCCAATCACAAGAGGCAGCAGTCTCGGCGCGAAATTGACTGGGGACCCGGAAACGCTGATTGGCCGAGGCTCTGATAGAAATACATCTCCGCCAATCAGCGCGTGCCAAAGGAGAGCAGAAAGGCGGGCTGAGCAACGTGAAGCCCGATTGGCCCATGCTCTCCCAAGGCACGAAAAAAGAAATAAAAAGCCAGCACAACTTACCTCAGCTGCCAGAGACAACCGATCCTCCTCACGATCTGGACCCGTGCCTTCGACTGATCCACCCGCCACGCACACCAACCAAACCGAACCTGTCCAGGAGCTTCGCGACAACGGAAGCCCCGCAAGCCGCCTGATAGCCGCGGAGGAGACTGAGCGAAGGGAAAGTTTCACAGACCTGTTGCCGCCGAGCACCGAGCCTTCTTCTGCTGCCGCGCCTTGTTCCAGCGAGCTTCCGTGTCCAGGGCGTCTTCCGGAGCACTCCTTGTTCCCTGAGGAAAAAACCGTCACCGGGGTAAGTGCTGCCGCCTTGCCTGTTTCCGCCCCGACTGCCCATGCCACAGATTCTCCACAGCTTCCCGAACCTGAGTCAACCGAAGCCGGCCAGCAGTGGGTTGCTTTTGTCGGGCCCCGGTCGTCCCATCTAGCCACCAGCCACAATCCTCAACTTAACCCAGCTGGCGCCAGACATCACTGGGCTGCTTTCCTTGGGCCCAGTTCTGCTTATACCGAAGTCAGCCAAGATCCTCAGCTGGTTCAAGCCGACAGCGGTAACCAGTGGGCTGCTTTTGTTGGGCCCCAGTCTACCTCAAGTTCCACCTGCCAAGCTAACGAGACGCCCGCTGTCACCTTGCCTGTTATCTCCAGATCCATCGTGGTTCCTGTAACCCCTCTGGTCCTTCCTGCCCGGCCAGTGGAGTCCACTGTACCCATTGTTATCCAGCCTGTAGTAGAAGAAGAGGACTGTGTAAACTGGGCTGCTTGTGTAACTGTATAAATAAAGTTAATTTCAGTAACGCTTCCGTGTCAGTCTTAGTCGGAACAGGACATTGTGTGGGGTTTGTTACTTCCTGCAATTTCCCTGTAGGTTTTCCCATTTTCCGTTTGGCGGTTGTGCACACTGGGCATGAGCGCACATAGGCTTTAACGTCTGTGCGCAACGATGGCCACCAAAATTTGCGCCGGATTAAGTGTAATGTTTTCACGAATCCGAAATGTCCTGCCGTTTTGTGATCGTGATGTATGTTCAAAACCTTTTGCCTTAAGAGCTCAGGGACATAGGCTTTGTTATCTTTCCACCCCACTCCATCCTTGTCCACTAGGGTGTGTTTATTTTCCCCCCACCAGGCGTCTGTTACTGTTGCTGCCCGCAGTTCGGCTGTCCATGGGTCGCTCTCAGCCGCGCGCTTTGCGCTGCTGTGGGTGATTGCCATATTGCCCTCCCTCCTCCCTTCTGGTGCCAATGGGCTCTGAGCCTCCGCTGGCTGGGACAGGATGAGTGACTCAATTACCTCCTCCATTTTGCCCTCATGTTGCGGCAAACGTGACAATGCGTCCGCCAAGTAGTTTTTTCCCCCAGGGAAGTACTTCAATGTGAAATTGAATCCGCTGAAAAACTCTGCCCACCGGAGGTGTTTAGGATTTAGTTTTCTGGGGGATTTGAGAGCTTCCAACTTTTTGTGGTCAGTCCACACTTGGAACGCCTCTGCTGCCCCTTCCAGGAGGTGTCGCCACGTGCTTAGGGGAAGTTTGACAGCGGATGCCTCTTTCTCCCAAATATGCCATCGTTTCTCCATCTGATTAAACTTCCGGGAAATGTATGCACATGGTCTTAATTTCCCACTGTCATCTGCCTGCAGTAGTATGGCCCCAACTGCGCTAATTGATGCGTCCGTGTGTATCACAAATGGTTTGTCTGCTTCTGGGTGTTTGAGGATGGGCTCCTTCGTGAACATCGCCTTTAGCTTATCAAAAGCTTCCTGGCATTCTTGTGTCCACACAAGTTTTGTGCTCGGTGGCGGGGCTTTTGCTTTTGCACCCTTGCTTTTTGTTTTTAGTAAATCAGTCAGGGGCAACGCAATCTGTGCGAAATTCTGAATGAATTCCCTATAGAACCCCGCAAACCTGAGAAACGCTTGCAGCTGTCTGCGCGTTCGGGGGGGCTGCCTACCCAGGACCGCTTTGACTTTCTCAGGGTCCATCTCAATGCCCCCATGCAATATGCGATACCCCAAGAAGTCTAGTTGCTCCTTGTGAAATTCACATTTCTCAAGTTTCACATATAGCTTCGCCTCAAGTAATTTCTCTAACACCCTCCTGACTAGTTCCATATGTTCCTCCAAATTTTCAGAAAAAATCAGTATGTCATCCAAATATACAATTACCCCCTTGTACAGAAATTCATACAATACTTCATTTATGAACCTCATGAAGATTCCCGGTCCCCCTGCAATCCCGAACGGGAGCACCCTGTATTGAAAAGATCCCAATGGGCAATTGAATGCAGTTTTCCACTCGTCCCTCTCCCTTATGTGAACACAATAGTAAGCTTCCCTGACATCTAGTTTCGTGAAAATTTTCCCTTTAGATAGTTGGGCTAACATGTCTTTCAGCAGTGGGAGAGGGTACTGTCTCATAACCGAAATTGCATTAAGACCCCTGTAGTCAGTGCAAAGCCGGAGGGACCCATCTTTTTTCTTCCTGAACAATACCAGGGCTGCAAGGGGGGAGTTGGCTGGTTCAATAAACCCACGTGCCAAATTTTTATCTATGAATTTGCACAATTCTTGTAGTTCTTTTTGCATCATGGCATACATCTTGGGCTTGAGAAACGGTGCCCCTGGGATGAGGTCAATCGTTGCGTCTGACCGCCTGTGGGGGGGTTCTTGCTCACATTCCTTTTTGCCGAATACCTCCACCACAGGGAGATATTTCTCTGGTATTTTATCTGTGGGTGTGCCACCCCCATGGTCCTGCTCCCCCTCCTCAAGCTCCGTCCCGGTTGCCCCCAGTTCAAGGTTATTAGGTGTGCTGTCACAGTCCATCTCAAGATAAGTCCCGTCCATAAAGTCCAATTCGCCTGAAACCCAATCCACCTTGGGGTTTCTTGCCCTCAGCCATTTCAGCCCTAATACGATGGGTCGTGTTGCAATGGGAGCCACTAGGAAGTGCAAAGTCTCTACCTGGGTCCCCATAGTCATTTGTAGTCCTTCCATGTAAAACTCCACTGGCCCCCCCTTCAGTTCAGACCCGTCCAATTGACAGAATGTGATGGGGGTATTGAGTCTACAAAGGGTTAGCCCCATCTTGTTTGCTACGTTCGGGTGCATCAGGTTTCTAGAGCAACCCGAGTCCAGCATTGCAACTCCCGCATATTTTTCCCCCCCACCCAAAGTCCTCAACTGTACCTTTAGGTGCATTGTCGGGTTGTTGCGACCACTTCCGTTGCGCCCCTTTGTGGAGGTCTGTCCTGTGGCGCTCATTAGAACAGACCTGCCTCGTTTCCCGCCGGCTGGAATTCGGAGTCGGAGTCATCGCTGTCATCTTCCAGGTCCGGATCTGCCGCTCCTTTGCCTTTGTTGGGTGTCGCTTTGTGGTTGCTCCCGTCTGCTGACTTTTTCAGCAGGGTTTTCTCTTTGAAAGTCACCTTCCCCCGAGGGCAGGCACTTAGTCTGTGTCCCTCCTTCCCACAACGAAAACACAGTCCCTCTTTCATCCTACGGTCCTTCTCCTCTTTCCAATTCCGCTGTTTCGCATTCTTTTGGGAATGAGTGATAAAATTCCCCTCTTTTTTCTGCAAGAATTGCAAGCTCCTGATACTCTGTAGCTGCAATCTGTTGCTTTCAATCTTTCCTGCTAGTTGGATCCACCCCTCTAGTGTTCCTGGGTCATCTCTGTCTAGTGCCCTTTCAAGCAGGTCCTGACGTAGTCCATACTGGAAATGTTCAATTTTAAATGATTCCGGCCAGTCCGGTAGTTTTGACAGGAGCTTTTTAAAGTCCATAGCGTATTCAGCTACTGATCTATTCCCCTGCCTTAAACTCCGTATCTGTGCTCTAGCTGACACTTTCGACAGCATATCCTCAAATCTCTTGCGAAGAGCGTACATGAACTTCTGAAAGTCCAACAGTTCACGTGCCCTGCTGTCGTGTAATGCGACCAGCCAGTCGCCTGCCTCCCCCTCCAAAAAGCTGGAGACATACCTGACTTTGCTCACCTCCGTTCGGAAGGTGTGTTCGAATTCCTCCATGAATCCCTGTATGTGCATTAAGAAACATGCCAGTTTCTTGGGGTCTCCATCAAATTTCACCTTTAGTTCACCTATGCCACCCGGCGCCTTGACCCCCCATGGGATCCTACCTTGGTCATAGGACAGGGTCATGAATGGGCAAGGGTAGGGACGAAATTCTTCCTCTTCCCCCCCATTGCTTTCGTTGCCCGGTTCCACGATGTCCTCCTCTTCTTCGGACATCACTGTGCTCTGTTCCCTCTCTCTGGGTTCATCTAATTTCTCCATCATTCTTTCAAAGGCTGCCCCCAACGAGTCCAGTTTAGTATTTATTAGTCCTACCTCCAGGTGCAAATGTGACATCTGGTCTTCTAACCGCTTGATGCGCTGGGTTGGGGTGACCCTCTTCTTGGGTCCTTTCCCCCCTTTCTCCTTTATCCCTTCGCCCACGGCGATGGACCATCCCGCCAGCCTCGGCTTGGTGATACTGAGATTAGGGGGGGTTTTGTGTACCTCTTGGTGTTTCTCTTTCTTCTGAGCTTTTTTCCCTTCCCGCTTGTCGGTGACCTCGGTAGAGTTATCTTCCGCTCGTTTGGCTGCTCCCTCCATCGTCTGGGTGCCTGATGAGCTGGGTCCGGCTTCTCCGTTGATTTCCTCCGCCTCTACTGGTCTCATTCCGTTCCGCGGTGCCGAGTTGTGGTTGTGTACGTGACCACCTTCAACTGAGGGTTCGCTGAATTTTCAGAGTAATCCCCGGGATGGGTAGTCAAAATTTTTTTGATTCAAGTCTTTATGTAAAGCGCTCCATCCAATATCTATAACCTCCCTGCTCTAGAGTAACCCACAGACACGAGGGTTCTTAGAAGCAAAAGAGTTTATTATAGTATACAGAAGTTAGCACGAGCAAAGACTTGAATGGATGGAACAAGTAAAGCATGCACATTTAAACTCCCCCCCCCAAGGTTCTTGGATAGTGACACGTGTAATTCATGTCTTTCCTGGTGCTCAGACATCTGCTGGCGAAGATGTGGAATTGCGATCGTTGGCTAGGTGTGAACTGGTCTCCTTCAAAGCCGGCGTCTCTTTCGAGTCAGTTGCAGCCTCCTGGAATGTGCATATCCATCTAGCGCCTTTGGCAGAGATCTGCCGATCTCTGACAACTGTAGCTTATGCAGCAATTGAAAACATTTCTCAAAAGTGCTAATAGGGATAATGCTGCCTCTATAAATCCTGGGCCAAGTTCAGAGAGGAGCTGTGGCAAAATGCCATGTTCTATGTTTTCTGACCTTATCGTATCAGCTTGTTTATCCAGCAGTTCCATTGGCTTATTAGGACCATGAATGTTTTGAAAATAATTCGGAGAAATGCTTTGGACCTCACATGGGTGCAGTGCCATGAAGAAAGAAGTACAGCACCTTAAAGAAAACCTTTCCAATACTTTATAGAAAAAAACATAATGACAAGGATCAACCAGCAATATTATTTGAGGGAGAAATGAGGGGAAGTGATGGAATGCTCTCCTTCTTCTTTTCGTGAGAAAAGAGTGCAAACTGAGTCCTGGGGTTCCAGTTGAAGTAGAAAGACTCAGACTAAAAGATTCTTGACCCCATCTCTTTCAAAGCAGAATATTTTGGGTTGTTAATGGATTTTCATTTTCAATGGCTAAATTTTCTGCAGTTGAAATAACCGCAACTTAAGAAATCAAGCTAAGGGGCGTGGTGGCTCAGCGGGTAAGACGCCAGGCTTGTCGATCGGAAGGTCGCAAGTTCGGAGGTTCGAATCCCCAGCCCTGCGTGACGGAGTGAGCTCCCGCACTCGCCCCAGCTCTTGCCAACCTAGCAATTCGAAAGCATGCAAATGCAAGTAGATGAATAGGTACCACTTCAGTGGGTAGGTAACAGCATTCCGCGTGCGTCATGCCGGCCACATGACCGTGGAAGCGTCTTCGGACAACGCTGGCTCTTCGGCTAACAAACGGAGATGAGCACCGGCCCCTAGAGTCGGACACGACTGCACAACTGTGCGGGGGGAACCTTTACCTTTTTAAGAAATCAAGAAAGGTATCCCCCCCCCATTCTCTGCACACTTACACACACAAAAACTTCCCAGAGTTCAGCATTCTGCAAAACTGGAACTGCTTAATGGGAAAAGTGAATTAACGGGGAACAAAACTGTTCCTAACATCCCAAATTGACATGCAAGGCAAAATGCAATTATTCCTCCATTTTTTCCATCCTCTGAAGTTGATGCTGCAGTTCACTGCTTAATAAATGAATACGAAAACAGTGTACTCTAGAGGAAAAAAAATAGATAAAAATTATCCCATTGGGAAAAAATGCTTACCAGAAGGAACTAAGTGAAGAAAGTAAATATGGGAAAATACTTACAAAAATGCTTCAAATACGCATAAAATGTATGCATGTGTTATACAGACAGCATTATTTTAAACATTGCAGACTGATATTAAAACAGAATGGAATGAACTCCTGCTTGCAAATATGCAACAATTGTAGATAGTGAAACAACTCCTGTGGTATAATCATTGCATAGCAAGCCATCTTTAAAAATGTGTATTTATTCAGTACAAACTTCTGTAAAAATGTCGGAAGGAAGGAAGGAAGGAAGGAAGGAAGGAAGGAAGGAAGGAAGGAAGGAAGGAGCTTATTTTGATGGACCCTTCAGAGAGCCAGCATTGCTGCCAACACTGCATGATTAGACTCCATTTGCATAATTTAGTGTTCTCCCGTAGGATTCTGCTTTGTCCTTCATGCTGTGTACAACTGTTATGTGAAATTGCTGGGGGAGGTCACACTGAGCTTTGGAATGGTGCTTGCATGCTTTCACACAATTAAAACTGGTGCAGCAGCTGTGACAACTTCTAATTTGGTCAGATTTGGCAACAGTGATTTGTGCCTTGATTTCATAGCATCTTGTTCATTACAGAATCTTCTACATCCAGAAGTTGCAATGGATGTAAAATGTGGCAGCTAGGCTTCTAAACAATGCAAGCTACTTGGATCACATGATGCCTACCCTGAAAAATCTGTACTGATCGCCAGTTACAAGCTGGCCCAGTTTAAGATGTTGGCATTGACTCAGCCAACCTGGGCTGATCTTGAAGAAAGTAAGCTGGGTCAGAAGTGTTTAGTACTTGGATGAGAGATCACCAGGCTTCCCGGACTAGACAGGAAAGGTGGGGGGAAAAATCCTGAAGGAAGCAATGCCAGAAATTTGCTAGTAATGACCAAAACAAAAATAAAAACAAAACCCTCTACATAGTCACCTAGAATAAAGCTTGACTTGAGGGAAGATTTACCTTGTCCTAAAAGCGTTAAACAGCCTATAGTCTGACTATGTGAAGAACCATTTCTCCCATTACTGAATATCTGAAGGATTGCTGCTCCTGCCCAATTTCAGGCGTCCCTGGGCTGTCAGATGTTTGTCTGCCGTACACACAGGAGATGGCATCTTCCTACATTGTTCCCAGGCTATGGAATGGACTTCCTTGGGAATTGTCTTACACCCCATTCTCAGCATTTATAAAATCTGTAAGGATACATCATGTAAATAAATAGTTAATTTTACTATTAACCACCTACCTTTTGAGGAAACGGAACAACTCCGGCTTAAAATATCTGCAGCTCTGTCCAGTGCTCAGCCTCCTCCCCCCAACCTTACCATCCAAGAGAGGAGAGCCCTGACAACCCTCAGCAAAGATGAAACCATCACCATTTTACCTGCTGACAAAGGAAGATGTACAGTGGTTCTAAACACTGCAGACTACCACAATAAAATTACCTCACTTTTGGAGGATCACCATACATATGAAAAACTGAAAAGAGACCCCACCAACAATTACAAGAAAAAGGCAATAGACAGTTTGAAACAATTGGAACATGATGGCTCCATCGATAGGATTACCTACCACCGTCTGTATCCTGGAGAAGCCATCCCCTGCATCTACGGACTTCCTAAGATCCACAAGGAAGGAACACCCCTCCGACCCATAGTCAGCAGCATTAATTCGGTAACATACAACATTGCCAAACACCTCTCTACCATACTAGCACCTCTAGTTGGACACTCTGAACACCACATCCAAAATTCGGAAGAATTTGTTTCCAAAGCAAAGATCCTGAAACTGGATACAGATGAAACTATGGTCTCCTTCGATGTGTCCTCCCTTTTCACCAGCATCCCCACCACTCATGCTCTATCCGCTGTCAGGAAGAGACTAGAAGAGGACAGCACCCTTGAAAGGAGAAACCATCTCAACCCAAACCAGATCTGCCATCTTCTGGACCTGTGTCTTAACACCACTTATTTCTCATACAGAGGTGACTTTTACAGACAAAAACACGGCTGTGCCATGGGTTCTCCTGTGTCACCCATTGTGGCCAATTTATACATGGAAGAAGTGGAGAAGAAAGCACTCAACACTTTCCAGGGAACGGTGCCCACCCACTGGTTTAGGTATGTGGATGACACATGGGTCAAAATCAAGGCCCAGGAAGTACAGGCCTTCACGGACCATATAAACACTATAGATGCCAACATTAGGTTCACCAGAGAAGACACCAAGGACAACAGACTGGCATTCCTAGACTGTGAAGTCCTCATTGGGACCGGTGGCAAGCTAGAAATAGGGATCTACAGGAAACCCACACACACAGTTCAATACCTGATGTTTGACTCCCACCATCCACTGCAGCACAAACTAGGAGTCATCAGGACATTATCACACAGAGCAGAAACCATCCCCACCTCCATGGATTCCAAAAAGAATGAAAAACAGCACCTGAGAACAGCTCTGAAGGCCTGTGGATATCCAAATTGGGCCTTCACTAAATCTAAGTCTACCAGACCTAAAACAGCGACAGATAGGGCTGAGACTCAGAGTAAACGGAAGAACCTGGTCATTCTTTACATGGCTGGCGTGTCTGAAAAGATAAAACAGATATTTGGCAAACACCACATACCTGTATATTTCAAACCCACCAACACACTGAGACAGAGGCTTGTACACCCCAAAGATCAAACTCCAAAACACAAGGAAAGCAATGTAGTGTATGCAATCCAGTGCAGTGAGGATTTATACATGGAAGTATATACATGAACTCTACACTGGAGAAACCAAACAACCTTTGTACAGGAGGATGGCCCAACACAGGAGAAGTAACACCACAGGACCAGAGTCAGCAGTTTATCTTCATCTAAAGGAAAAAGGACACTCATTTGAGGACATTAATGTTAACATTTTAGACAGAGAAGATAGGTGGTTTGAGAGAGGGGTCAAGGAATCAATTTATGCCAACTTGGAAAATCCTTCCTTGAATAGAGGTGGGGGCCTCAGGCACAACCTTTCCCCTATCTTCCTTCCTGCTTTGTCTTCTGTGCCCAGGAAGATTAAGACCATTTCGCAAGCTCAACAGCATCAGGGTAATCTTAACGATCCTCCTTTAGATGATAAAGGGACTTAGAAATAAACATCTCAAAATAACCATGACCTAGCCCCAGGTGCAAGGTCACACAGCCACCCTAGAAACATACAGTATTTAAGGATTCCTTTACTAACTTTACTCAGACTGAAGAAGCTCCTTGGATAAGGAGTGAAACGTTTCTACTGAGAAAATAGAAATCCAGTTGACATGATTCAAGCCACAGACTATTAATTGAAGTTTTTCCCCTCTTTTTTCCTTTGCTTTTCTAGAGGCTTTGTGTGTGTATGTGTATACGTGCCCATCTGAGCCGATAAATTAAATAAATGCAAACCATCACTTGATGAATTTGTCAAGTGATCAGGAGTTCAGTAAGTATTCAACCCACAATAACCTGACTTCAGAAAGAGGATCTTACACAGCATTGTGCATTGCCTAACGGGTTTGTTGTTGTTGTTGTTCAGTCGTTTAGTCATGTCTGACTCTTTGTGACCTCATGGACCATAGCACACCAGGCCTTCCTGTCCTCCACTGTCTCCCGGAGTTTACTCAAATTCATGTTCATTACATTGGTGATGCTATCTAACCATCTCATCCTCTGCTGTCCCCTTCTCCTTTTGCCTTCAGTCTTTCCCAACATCAGGGTCTTTTCCAGTGAGTCTTCTCTTTGCATTAGGTGGCCAAAGTATTTGAGCTTCAGCTTCAGTATCTGTCCTTCCAATGAGCAGTCAGGGTTGATTTCCTTTAGGATTGACTGGTTTGACCTCCTTGCAGTCCAAGGGACTCTTAAGAGTCTTCTCCAGCACCACAGTTCGAAAGCATCAATTCTTCGGCGCTCAGCCTTCCTTATGGTCCAGCTCTCAGAGCCATACACTACTACTGGGAAAACCATAGTTTTAATTATACAGACCTTTGTCGGCAAGGTGATGTCTCTGCTTTTTAATATGCTGTCTAGGTTTGCCATAGCTTTCCTCCCAAGGAGCAAGCGTGCCTAACGGATGGTGACATGTAAAGTTTAGATTTCAAATACCAAGATAAGTGACATCATGAGATATTGCCTCCAAAAACATACTTCCAAAATTGTCTTCTGCTGTTCATCCAATATTGTTCAGCATTTTTATTAATGACCTGGATGATGGGATAGATGGGCTGATTACCAAATTTACAGATGACACAAAATTGTGAAGTTTGCAGAACAGAATGAGATTGTAATCTAATCTGGACAGGCTGAAAGGCTGGGCTGAGAGGAACAAGATGCCCTTTAGCAGGGAGAAATGTAAGGTATTAGATTTAGGAGAAAAAGATGTAGGACAAATACAGTGTACAAGAAGAGGGATTCATGGCTTGCAAATAGTACATCTGAGAAGGGCTTGGGTGTGGACATTGATGACAAGCTGAACATGAGTCAGCAGTGTGAGACAGCTACTTGAAGGGCTAATACAGTTCTGTGTTGCATTAGAAGAAACATTGGATTAAACACATGTAAAGTTATTCTTTTCTACTTGACACAGGTGAGGCTACACCTTATGTGTGTATGATTCTAGCACCACATTTCCAAAAGGATACCACTCCACTCCAAAAGACTCTATAGTCCATCTTGGTTTTTTTTTAAAGAGGTTGGGCAACCATCTCTCATGGATGGCTTACAGTCGTAGCTTTTCCTGCACATTTCAGAGTATTGGGCTAGATGATCCACGTGGTCCCTTCTAACTCTGCAATTTGATGATTCTATTATCAAAAAAGAGAAACATCTTCCCCCTTACAAAAGTTAAATAAGGCTAGTGATAATTGAGCATAGGCTTGTCTTCAAAGTATAGTACTGCTAACATAGCTAGAAACAGAAGTGCTGCTAACAGTGATTAACTGTATTACTGTCAGGGAGATAACTGGTGAAGAAGGAGGGGTCTCCCTCCAGGGGGATAAATGCATGCTTTGCTTTCCTCCCAAGAGATTAAAGAAGGCCCCGCCCTGATTTCTTGGGCCCTTTCTGTGAGCATCACTAGTTCATTTTAGTTTAGCTGGATTCAGGGATGCGGTGGCTCAGCTGGTTAAACAGCTGAGCTGTAGGCTGCCGATCAGAAGGTCGGCAGTTCGAACCCCGCAGGATGAGGTGAGCTCTCGTCCTTAAGTCCTAGCTCCTGTCAACCCATCAGTTCGAAAGCCTTGCAAGTAGATAAATGAATAAATAAACCTTAAAGTGGGCTAATTTGCTGGCGTCCTGTCGGGAAGTCAGCTCCACCGGAGAGGAGAGGATCAAAGGATCGGAGGAAGATCAAAACAGTGGTGGTGACGATGGACCCGGATGTGACAGCTACAGGACGTCAGCAGCCGGCTCAAGGCATCCTGGGAATTGTAGTCCAGAGCCTAATAGAGTCGGTTCCCTTACCCCTCTCCCTTCACAAGTGGTGAATTGTATATATTTGGAATTGATGTATAATTGAATTGTATATATATGATTGTAAGCCGCCTAGAGTCCTCCACTAGGGAGGGGATAGGCGGGGTATAAATAGCACTATAAATAAAAATAAATAAAATAAAATTCTGTCTAGCAGAGTAGAACAATAAAACACTAGAGCCTGTACACCAAGTCTCAGCATGTTTTCCTTCACTCGAAGTCAGGACAATTACCCTGGTCACTGGCTCTGACATAACTGGAATTGTTTTACTATTCAATTGAACCCTTCCTCTGAACCCAGTTTTCATCTCTCTCCTTCTGAAATGTCTTGATGACGGCATTGCCCCAGCATGAAATAATCTGTAATTGGAGGTTTGTGGCAATAATATTAAATAAACATAAAAGCTAATATATTCGTTTGGGACTGAAGAATCTGTTTCATCTAAACACTTGGGAACCATTGAAAGTAGTATGCTTATGAAATGCATCCAGGCATTTTTGAATTACATGTTTGTTATGTGTTCCATTTAATCATTGGGATGCAGATTTTACATTTAGCCAGCATTGTAAATGGTGAGGTGCTCTTCTTTAGAGAACAAAAATCACTTTCAGTAGAAAGGTTGTTTTAGCTAAGAATGGGTGATCCCCACATTTTTCTTGAACTTTTATTGTCTTGCACAGGGATCAATGCATATATGGCATAAATTATGAACCAAGGAATTGCTACTGTCATTTGGGTGTTGGGACTTGAGAGTGAGGACAATGCTTTTTTCCTAGAGATTTAAGAGATACATAAAAACACATACTTTACATATGTATCTATCACACTATTCCCTTTTGGGGTAAGCAGTTTTAAATCATTAAGCCAAAATCATTAAGCCAAACAAGTTAAAGGCATGAGGTAAGAAAAAGGAAAGGAAATAGCACTAGCTGAGGTGATAGATATTGACTTCTAATGCCCATCATGGCTTTGGTCAATCAAAGTTTTCACACGATGCTTTTTAATAAGATAGAGAAGGTGTAGTCTAGGTTACTAGCCTTAGTCATATCTCTACTACATGCACCATTCCATGCTAAGAGTAGGGAGAGTACTTGTCAGTTCAAGCACATTTTGGTCAGGTGCACAAGTACAACTAGACCCCAGCATTACTCAAAACATGATTTATACTATGCTATGCAAAAGACTAGGATCTCTAATCATATCCTACAAATATGAGGATGCATGCAGTGTAATAGCACACACTCAAGATATTTCCAAGAGACGGAAAGTAAAAGAGAGAGAAAAGCAAGAGAAGTATTAACTACTCCATCATTATGCTCCTTTGTTTTCTAGACAGCTGAACAGCTTATTACATTATGTGATCCAAGAAAATTTAAACTCTTGAACATTTTATACTTGTCCATTATATTTGCATCCCATTTGATCATCAGCTAGACTGACATGTTGTATTCATCCCTTTTGTTGGAAGAAGATTAAAATGAATAAGATAAATAAATAGATTACTATTTCTAGAGAGATTTGGAGACACAGATAATATAAAGTGTGAATATATTCCAAGAACATTGCAGTTTTCTACAAGAATATGCATTATCTAGTAATTCAAGGTAATTTAGAAGTGCCATATAGGCAATAATATCCCATTTCTTCCATGAAGATATGATTCTAAGGGGGAAAGAGAGCTGGCCCAGGAAGAAGACAAATTAATCTAATTGTACAATTTGCTAAGCCCTCTTTATCTAAATACCCAGAAGGACTGAGATGGGCGGCTATACAAATTGAATACATAAATAAAAATAAAAAATAAGGAATTTTCCCTATGATAATACAGATGATTGGCTGCCTAGATGTATGAAACCTATCTGAAACCTGAGAACACACATCACAATTGAGAGAAACTTGTGGCTTACCAGCTAGGGCAGCAGATCAGAGGTCCCAAAGCCTCCCATTCTAGCTCCCCAAACTCCTAACTTAATCACCTACATCATACGCACACATGCACATCACATTGTTCTTGTTGTTTCCTTAGTGCTCTCCAGGTGAAGGAGATCATACTGAGGAAGATGGCATAAACAAAGGAGAGGGAGAGAGCAATCACATCACAAGATAAATCACATCACAGCTGTGATAGACAAAACCAGAAATAACTTAACCCTTCTGTTTCCATGCATCATCCTGATCTATTTTAATGGAAACCTTGAGTATCTTCAAATTGTTGTAACTCCAACTTCTAAAGATATTGAATGCCAGCTCCTACAGCAGAAGTGAACAAACCTCTGGCCCTTGGACCATGCATAGTTCTTAAAGCCCCCCTTCACTCGCTCTTTTTTGGTCCTACCACAGCTGCCCATAACATCCCCCCATCTCCACCAGTGGTCTTCAAAGCAGTCTTATCACTGTTGCATAACACGATGCTGCCGCCACTGATGCTTCATACGGGGCTGTTCTCCAGGCTCAAAAGCCATCTTTGGAGTCACCCTCTCTCTGCCTCTGCATTCTAGGGAAAGAAATAGAGGAGCTATCCAGCCACAACAGCATTTGGTCCTTTGGATTTCTTGCTGAAAAGAGTTGGGCAAGCATTCTTTGCCTCTTGGTATTGCCAAGAAAGGAAAGGCAAGCGCATCAGCAAAGACAGGAGGGAGAAACGACCTGTCAGCAGCTGAATGAACTTCTTGGAGCAGAAAGGGACACAATATGACCATTGTTGCCAAAAGGCTGCCCACACCAATCTTACCCTATTTTTTAAGTGTTTCATTGTTCAGTATGCCTGTGATTTTCTCTACTGGAATGAATGGAACCCATCAATTTTATTTGCTGGAGTGTCATTAGATTTCCTGCCTTGGCCACCAGGGACTACAAAAACAAGGACTGTCAAAGCCCCAACCATCCAAAACACATGGCCGATCATTTGTGGAGTCAGACTATTGCACAAACCTTGTGTCAAAACAGAGCCATTCTCACAATCAGCAGCAGCTTTCAGTAAATCTATCTCAGAATAGACTTGCAGAGCTCACCTTGACAAGAGGTATCGTGTATCACGGCTGAGAAAAATGGGAGGAAAAAGCATCCTGTGGCTGCACTTTAACTATTGGTGCCTCTGTGTTGTAGCAGTATATTTTGTTTTGTGTTTTTAGACCTGTGAACTTCGTCTAACCATGTGACATTCATAATGCAATTTTCAGTGTGCACAGAACACAGAAAGGCAGGAACGAGAGTCATTAACAGGGCCGCAGTCGGGATCCGAGAGACCTAACAGTTGGCAATCAGAGCAAATAATTTCCTTTCCTCAAATGAATGCTAGATTTGTTCTTCTCTCTTTAAACAGATGAAATATGACTTCAGCCTTGACAGTGAGCAGCAAGTGCATATGATAATATTTTTTAGAACAAGAATTGATGGGAGCAATCAAACACTAGTTTAGATGATAGACCAGACAAGCATTCTCAGAAGGGCAGAGACGGTAATCAGGAGAAGCATATCCAAATAAGAGCTACAGATGATTGGAAAAAGTTTCAAAAATTAAAATTAAATTTTCATTTCAAAAATTAGAGATAAGAATAAAGATTTGATATATAATGAAGATATCAAAAAGGCTTTCTTTGATTACTATACCAGTCTATATCAAAAACAGCAAATATCAAAAAATAAAATAGATGAATATATTGAAAAATGTAAACTAGAAAAATTAACAGAAGAAGATAAAGATTTTACAAATAATAACATTACAACACAAGAAATCAAAGATGCAATCAAAAGATTAAAAACAGGGAAAACACCAGGAAATGATGGTTTTATAGCCGAATATTACAAAAAATTTCAAGAACATCTAATTAATCCATTAAAAATTCTATTCAATTCAATACTACAAGGGGCAGATATACCAATATCATGGAGAGAAGCAAATATTGTACTAATACCAAAAGAAAACCAAGACTTAACAGAATGTAAAAATTATAGGCCAATTTCCTTACTAAACAATGATTACAAAATATTTGCCATCATTCTTGCTGAAAGGTTAAAAAATTTTTACAGAAAATTATTAACCAAGATCAAAATGGTTTCTTACCAAACAGACAAATAAAAGAAAATATAAGACATGTAATCAATCTAATTGAATACGCAAACGTTCATAACGAAAAACCAATAATGTTATTATTTCTAGATGCGGAGAAAGCTTTCGATAACGTTAATTGGGAATTTATGTTTAAAGTACTAGAAAATAGAAACTTTGGGGAAAAATTTATAAAAGCAATAAGAGCAATATATAAAACTCAAAAAGCAAGAATAATGGTAAACGAAGAAGAAACCCAAGAATGTACGATAACAAAAGGCACAAGGCAAGGCTGTCCCATTTCACCATTATTATTCATATTGGTTCTAGAAGTATTACTGGAAGAAATCAGGAAAGATCAAAATATAGAAGGGATCAAGGTAAAACAGGATAATCATAAACTAAAGGCTTTCGCAGATGATCTAGTAATAACAATACAAAACCCAAGAAATACAATAGAAAAATTAATTTTAAAATTACAAGAATATGGCGATTTATCAGGATTTAAAATTAATATACAGAAAACCAAAATGATAAATTTAAATATGACAAAAGAAGAAAAAAGTCAATTAGAACAAATAACAGGATTTCAAAATGTCAGAAAATTAAAATATTTAGGAATACAATTAACAGATAACAACTTAGATTTGTATAAAAATAACTATGAAAATTTATGGAAAGAAATTAAAAAAGATCTTGAACAATGGGCAAATTTACAGTTATCATTACTGGGGAGAATTGCTACAATAAAAATGAATATACTACCAAGATTTTTGTATTTGTTCCAAACAATCCCGATTATGATTAAAAACCAAGTTTTCATAAAATGGCAAAAAGAAATATCCAAATTTATATGGCAAAAGAAAAAACCTAGAATAAAATTAAAATATTTACAAGACACAAAAGATAGAGGGGGATTAGCAATGCCAGACCTTAAATTATATTATGAAACATGTGGCCTAATATGGATTAAAGATTGGATAAAACTAGAAAATGAAAAATTACTGAATTTAGAAGGACATGATAATAGATATGGTTGGCACGGTTACATGTGGTATAATAAAAGCAAAATACATAAGGCATTTAATAACCACATAATAAGAAAATCCTTGCTAAATATTTGGAACAAATACAAAAAAACACTATTACCAAATCTTCCACTATGGGTGTCAACCCAAGAGGCATGTACCAGATTAGGGAGTCAAAATAAAAAAGAATATATAAGATATAAAAATTTGTTAAAATTTGAAGGAAATACTCAGAAACTTAAAACAAGGGAAGAACTAGAAAATGAAAATATAATATGTCATTGGTTTACGTATTTCCAATTAAAAGAGCAATATAAAATAGATGAAAAAAATTATCAATTTACAAAAATAGAAAATAATTGGGATAATATATTAAAAAAAGAGGAAGAACATTTAATCTCTAAAATATATAAAACATTACTGGAAATGAAAACCAAGGACATAAAAATTAAAAAATACATGAAAAAATGGGAGGAAAATTTAGGAATTGAAATTACATATGAAGATTGGCAAGAAATCTGGGTCAAAAATATAAAATTTACTTTAAGTAATGATTTAAGAGAAAACATGTATAAAATGATTTTTAGATGGTACATGTCTCCTGAGGTGTTATTTAAATCAAAAATGAGTAACTCTATTTTATGTTGGAAATGCAAAAACAAAAGGGGTTCTTTCTACCATGTATGGTGGCTATGTGTAAAAGCAAAAAAATATTGGGTCAAAATACATAAATATGTATGTAAAATATTCGACAAAGAAATAAGAATGAGACCAGAATTATATTTATTGGGTAAAATTGAAGACAATATAAATAAAAAACAAAAGATTTTATTTCAGTATCTAAGTACAGCTGCAAGGATAAAATACGCCCAATACTGGAAACAAGAAAATATTCCAACAAAAGAAGAATGGATTATAAAAGTAATGGATTTAATGCAATCAGACAAATTAACAAATTTAATAAAAGGAAAAGAAATGGGGAAGTATAATGAAACATGGGACCCCTTCATAAAATATATTCAAAAAGAATATAACATTAAATAGAGAACAAATAATAATAATAATAATAATAATAAAAAAAAAAGTACAAATAAAGAAGGGGCGAAAGGAAAAAAAAAGAGGTATAAGAAGAGAAAAATGTAACTCAAGTATTTACAAGAATTTTTTTGTTTGTTTGTTGTTATGTGTTATATATGTTCATTGTTATGTGTTATATGTTTGGTTTATGTTTTATGTTAAATGTAATAATAAAAAATTATATCTACAACAAAAAAAAAAGGAAAAAGTAATATCCTTCATGTGCAGAACATGACACCTCGGGAGTTTCAAAGTGATGATAGCCACCGGAAGGTTTTCAACAGACACAAATATTCGGATGTTAAGTGGAAGACAAAGTCCTGGGCAACATCACCTTCCACGTTCTCCTTTAAAGCTCCTTGAAATGATTCTTTCCTCCTTTTCCTCAAAGCTCAGCTTGCTTCACTTGTATGTTAAATCCTGGTTTTTCAATCAACCCCCAGACGAGTGTAGGATTATATGCTGCTCTGCAGTGGAGTTCTTAGCACAGGACTGCAGCATATTTCCTCCTAGTTCATGTGAGAGAGGGAGAGGAGAACCAGGCACTGTGCTGTACTTCAGGAATTAATAATTAATAATTAATTAATGTTCCTGGATGAAATACAGCTCCCTCACGATATCATTCAGGGATAGCTTGCTTTCCTTCGATTCAGTTAGATACTCTGACCAACCAGAGTCTAGCACTTTTTTCAGGACTGGACTAGGAAGTGCTGTTCTTCCCGGGCCAAGACCTTGGGCTTCTAAATCCTTTTCAATCAGCAGAATGCAAATGATTTAGTAATACAAATCTTACCAAATCAGTTGGCAGAGCTGGAAAAGAAAACTTGCTTGAGGACTGCCACCATGAGATCCAGGACAAAAGGCAGGTTATAAAGCTAGCAAGTATAATTCAAATATAATCAACCGTTAAATCCACTTTTATAGTAATTTTATTAAAAATTACAATTACAGCAATAAAAACAAACTAAAAAAAAGAAAAAATAGAAAGTGCAGAAAAGAAAAAATAGAAAGAAAAATAGAAAAGAAAGAAAAAATAAGAATATAGTAAAGAAAAAGAAAAGAAATATATTAAAAAATGGCCTCCCCCTTCATCACAAGTATAAACAATTTTTGTAACTTATCACCTTCTCTTAAAATACAACAAAAAATCTCTTCTTTCCATATCCCATCTCTTATCTATAAACAGATCCTTAAAGCCTAATCATTTCGGTCCTGGTGTCAGCAAAAGTCCATGAAGGGTTACCAGAGATAACATATCTATTTTAACCTTGATCAAATAAACCAATTTTATATTTCTTCCTTTTACTTCTAACAATCTTGATCTTTAGTCCCTTCAAATAATGTCGTAGAACTTGATTACTTTTCATTTTTTAAATATGTTAAATTTGTTAAAATATTTTGCTTCATTCTATACTAATAAGTTGAATTTGAGTGTCCTTCTCCTTTAATTGTGATCTTTAGTTCTTTCTAGTTCACTCTAGTGTCCAATTTTTAAAGTCTTATCTTATTTTTTTTAAAAAGCATTCAAAACAAAAGCATTTTCCCATGGGAAGGATTCTTTATAGTTAATTCCAAAATCTTATTTCAAATTTATCTGGACCCTTAGTCCATTTGTCGCTTTCTAAAATCAAAGTTTTAATCACCCTTTTGCTGTTTATTAAAAAAAAATTAAGTTCTTATACTTGTATTTAAAACTTCTTTCACTAAGGATTGAAGGAAACTCACCTGGTATTGTAAAACTTGTTGATCCAAAGGTTTCTAATAGCTGAAAAGCAGTTAACAAGCAATTTCTGACAGTTATTAGAAAAGGAAGTATGCAAACCCAGTGTCCTTTTAAAGGTGCCCACTGCGGTTTGAGCAAGATGGCTATTCCCTCATCTCCTTGAGCTCTAAACTATCTACGGACTACTGTCTTGCAATCTCCTCATGAGGAACATGAGGAACAGCTGTCTGGAGCACTTGTGGGCAATCTCAATTCTTCTCCTTGTCCGGAGAGGAAGTATTGAAGAGCCGGTCTACTCACCCGCTCTTCATTCGGTTGTTGGATCTGCTTTCCGCAGAACCGTCTTCAGTCTGCCATTTCTTCCCTGGAAGTTGAGGCTTGCTTGCCTTCCCTGAAAGTGGTTATAAAGTTTAAGAATTTAAGCCAAATGTTATGCATTAGTCCAGGGAGAATGGATGCACTGAACTGAACATTTAAGCAGTGGGTGAGTTGGTGGGAGAATATAAATATTCTCATTTGCTGGGGTTGTTAAAGGCAAGGCCAGGTCATTGATTAGAAGCAAACATTTGGTGATACAAGGAAATAATTCTCAGTGCTGTTCTCAAATTGCTCTTATATATATTCCAGGCATACAAAGAGGAACAGAAGGAAAACCAACAGACTATAAAGGATACTTATGTAACCTAATTTCAAAAATATGATGAAATCAACGCTTTCTTACTGGATGAATAAACCTGCATGTCCTGAGGGCTTTCCCTTGCCTTTCTTTTTTTTTTTTGGCACCAGAGGAGATAGAAATTTCCACATCTGGTTTTAAATTAAACACAGACCCTTGATATTTGAACTAAGATTGATGTGTTTTTACCTGTGGTTTGAGATTAAAACAAGAGCTAAAATTATATTTTACCCTGGCTTATTCTAACTAACCATAAACAAGCCAGCATTTCCTGAGTTTGGATATAAAGCCCCACTACAGTTAGCTTAAAAGAACACTTTATCTCACTTCTAGAATGTGAAGAGAGACCAAGTGAAATACCAAATATACTGAACCATTCTAATAGCAGCATTTCCTTCTTTAAGAACATATAGATTGAATAAAAACTAGCTTGTGAAGAAGTGATGCCAATAGCAAAAGCAGATGTACCTTCTGCAGTTCGGAAAGTTCTTCTGTCAGCATGGATACCGTCCGAGTGTATAGATTTTAGCAGAAGACATATTCACAGGTTTGAAAAATACCAAGCTTTTACCACTCGCATTCAATATGATGACTTGTATTGATATTGCTCAATTCTGCTCTCATGCAATATAATGATATAGAAAAATATTTTGAGAAAAATTCAAAGACCTGGCCAAGTTGGAGGACATGTTACAAGTAAAATTATATTCCACACCATACAAACATACATGGCGAAATGGATTCATGGACCCTGTACCAAGGACTGAACTGTTCTAGAGCTACATCTGATTTCCAGACTAGAACTGTTGCCTGACTTGCTTAGCAGTAGAAGCTGATGGGGAATAATTTTGAGGACCATGAGAAGTATGAAAGAATGATTTGAAGAGATTTGATGGAGTCTCCTCTTTGTATCACATCTGGGGTGACCATGCTCTTTTGGGGCTCATTGTTCTGCTGGAATTAATGCTAAAGCAGGTTTGCTCCGAGGGAAGAAGGACATGGTTGCAGCTGAGGTAAATTGATCAGTTTGAATCTAATTTTAGTGAGCTGTCTATCTTGATTAGTTCTTTTTCATTTCTCACAACTGACATACTTAATTAGCCGCATTTTAAACCCTTACCATCTATTAGGCAAAAGGGATAATGCATGAAGCATTTGAGTTACTGTTGGCTCATAGTGGGTTGGGTGGGGGAGCCTTCGCTCAAAAAGGTTTTTTTGGCAACAGTACAGAAGTAGTTTCTTTTTACTTCTTGCAGGCTATACTTTTACCTTCCAAGTCTAGCCTACAGCCTGTGAATTTCTGGTGGTCTCCCACCCAAGTATTATCAAGATGACTGTGCTAAAATTTCAAGATATCTAGAGTCAGGTAGGTGCTTCCATGATATTGGGCCAATGAATGAATGAAATGGCTTTTTCACTTCTTAGAAGTAAATAAGATCTAGTGAATGTGAATTCTTGAAGAAAGGGAAGGAAACAATGTTCCCCAGTTCCCTTTTGCTAGTAGTTCCAGATGCCACCTCCCACCTGATTCTCACAGACCTTGTAAGCTTCCTATAAAGATTTTTGGGAGCTATACAGGACTTAAGGCAGGAAGAAAGATCCACAAAAATATCCCTTCCGCTAAGATAAATATTCCATCTTCAAAATTCCACTCACAGGAACTGTAGGTGTAGCCCACTATTTCCAAACTATTATAGGGCTCAATTTATTGTTATTAGAACATTTTGCATAATTTAGTCATAAGTCTGTTTCTTTGAGGTGATCTCCCTGCTAAACTCAGCTTTCAAGACTAAATGCCAAAGATCTAAAGTTTTTCTAGGTCATTTGAGGGCTATGTGAAATAATCACTAAAGAAACCCACAAGAGAGAATGAAAATTTATACAGAAGCAGAGCCCTTGTATTTATGAGATCCAAAATGAGACATTTCTGAGCCATTCCATCCTTATTGGTTTTTCATTTTGTTGGTTATTTAACATTGCAGTTCTTTTGTTTTGGTACCTTCGTGTACCAAAACAGTACCTTAGTGGGTCTCTTGTCGTTATCAGCTAGTAGCAGTTCTGCAGCCTTGTCTGGATTTATATTTTAGACCTATTGTTATACATCAACTTTCCCCAATAGGTTTTGAATTCTTGCACTTTTAATGCAATGCATTTGCGGGGAAGGGATATTATACATGATCACTGTAGGCTTTTACCACTTCTGTTTTTCGTCTTCCTTGGAGACCCCTGCTTTTTATTTAGTGCTTTGCTTTAATGCCGATTAAAACATGCTGATTCCTGAACTTCACTTGTGGTTAGGCAGATGATGACATGGCTGTTGAGAGTGAGCTCTCCAAACAAATCATAGTGAAAAGTATATGAGGAGATGGCTCATTTCTCAAAAAGTTATTTTGTCCTTGAAGTCTTGAGAATGTGCTGAATAAAAAAAGGGATCATTTTCAGCCCTCTTCCTCTTCTTCCTAGCATATCATGCCTGAGGTGGCTTACCTTACCCCACACTGCCTGTTGGTAGTTCTAGTCCTGGACAAAACACACCCAATCTACAACAAATTGACCACCTCCCACTTGAAAATAAACTATGAAATAGAAAAGTGATCATTTCTCAGGTACAGATTCTGAGCATTTCCAAAAATATTTAGAAAGTAACTCATGCATGCATTCTTCACATGCTTTCCTCCCAGAGCCCTTACTTTCCACTTTTCTTTCAACATCCGGTCAATTGGTCAAGAGTCACATACTGTATGTGAGATGGGCAGCTATATATCTGACGGGGTCCAGGAGGCGTGCCGTCTCTGCAGTAGCCCCCGCCCTTTGGAATATCCTTCCCCTTGAAATAAGATCGGCCCCCTCTCTCCTAGACTTTAGAAAAAATCTAAAGACCTCGTTTTGCCACCATGCTTGGGGAGGGGAGGGGAACAGCCAGTCTTGGGGTTGGCTGGTCTCTTAGATCTACCTTGACCAGCCTCTCTGACCTTTGGGATAGTAAGATCTACCATTGCTTGGATCAAATTGAATTAGATATTTTTATTGCCTTTAAGTAGTATTTATGTTTTTTATTGATTTTAAACTTTTGCTGTGAACCGCCCAGGGTCCCTCCTTGCAGGGGAGATGGGCGGGATATAAATATGACAAATGAATGAATGAATGAATGAATGAATGAATGAATGAATGAATTAATTAATGAATGAATGAATAAATAAATAAATAAATATAAATTTACTAAATAAATAAATAAATAAAATTGACAAATATTGTATTTGTTAGATTTATATCCCACTTTTCCTCCAGGAGCTTGAGGCAGCATAGATAATAACAACAGTCTTGAGGGGCAAGTTGAGCTGACACAGAAAGAATGGCCCCAAATCATCTACTGAGCTTCTGTGGCTGAATGTGGACTTTAACCTGGGTCTCCCCATTCCTAGCCCAAGCAGTTAACCGCTGCACCATTCTGGTTCTCACTGCTTAGCAGTCTTCTGCCCTAGCGGCCTCTGGAGAACAAATGATAATATAAGACAAGTAATTCCCTAAAGAATAAGGATAGTTACCACAAGAGGAGAAGGGGATTGAAAAATGTGGCCTTCAGTTAGGGTTCCACTAAAGCTTAAAAAAAAAGGCTCATGTGCAATAAACTCAGCAATCTCAGTGCTGCCAAAAAGTTTGATGTATAAATTGCTATGATTAAAGGTGAAGAAGAAGTTCTTTCCTAGCTGGAATTTGGAAAATACCTTGTATCTAAATATGGAATATATTTATGTATATAAATGTATACATAACATATTGGGATTGGAATATTTTATATACACACACAAACACACAGAAAGAGTGAAACTTCAATTTAATGGACCATTCAGCAGAAAGGGTGTCATCCAACTGTCTGTCAAATCACAAAGTATGTCATTGCAACAATTTACGTCATTATGCAAATGACACAGATGCAAATGATATAGTATGTATTATTTGCATAATGATGTGATTATGGAAATGATACAAATCACTGTGATTAAGATGCATTGATCTCTTTTTTGTATTTTTAAGTAATTCATCCAGGTTTCTTCAGATGCAGCAGAAATACTGTACATGTTATTTCAGGTCTGTTGAAGTTTCACTCTGCTGGCATGTGTGTGTGCGTGTGCACATATAATGGTGTACCAAAAGTCAGGCCCCATAGACAACCCCATAGACAACCACCCAGAATCTATTGCTGTAGAGATGGGCAGTGATAAATTTGAAAAATAAATAAATAAATAAATAAATAAATAAAATTTATTATATAAATCACATTAAATGTTTGAATTGGTTGCCATTTTCTTCTAAACACATCCTTACTCATTTGACACATGACCTTTGAAGATTCCTAAGTCCAGTAACATTTTATTTGGGGGACAAAAATTATAAAACACATTGTGACTGGCTTATGGGACCTGACTTTTGGTATACCCTGTGTGTATGTGTGTATTCCTACTTTTATTAGATAGAAATATAGATACTGTATATAATTAAAAATGAAATATGTTATGTTTTATTTTTAGATTCATGATACATCTACTAAAAATAAAATCAGCATTACCCTTGATTGCAACAGGAAAGTATATTTTACCTATAGAGCATTTGCCAGAATAATATTACTCATTTCATCTCTATATGACTCATATAGAAAGCATTTTACTGGATCTTCCTTCAGTCACACACATTTGCACTTCATCTGGGACTTTCTGCATTAAATTTAATTGGTCATTTTCTAAACTCTTAAGAGCAACCGAATACCTCTTAGAAGAGACTAGATGCATTTTTAATTTAATTTATTCCATTTCTAAGTTCACAATTTAAACAGCCTTGAAGTTATTTTTTAAAATTCTTCTTTCTTATTGAAAATGTAGCATTGCTAAATCATTTTCTTTTCCCTTTCCCCTTTTAACATAGACAAACCCAGCCTTCCTTTTCTTGTGTCCTGGAAGCACCAAATTTTGACAGATTTTCAGGTCCACTGCTTTAAAGTACTGGTAGCGAGACTTCCCTCCCACTCTGAAAGCATGATCTGCTCAGAAGTAGGCCTCATTAAATTACATAGAGCTTATTCCTAGTTGAGGGTATGGGATTTCAGCTTGAATTTTTCATATCTATACAGAACAACCCTTCCAAATTATCCATGTACAACTATCCTTTGAACACTTCATTTGTTTCTATTTTCCTGCTCATTCATCATTATTTCTCAATACAGTTGAAATCATGCACTCATGTTCTTTCTTCCCCTTCGTGCTCTGAGGAGTTGGTTGGCTTCAACTCTCAGTCCATTCAAAGCCTGATTAAGCCCATGACGAAAATGTGGTCTATGAGCCTTAGGCAGGCTGCCAAGCCACCATGTCCAAACTCCTCTTTTCTCACCATGAATACCTCAAAGTTATTTTTATCTTGGTCTTCCACCACCTTTTGCCTTTCCCCATTGGGAAAGATACTTCCTTGGAAAATTTTGAAGAGGCCCCAAGGTCAATGGGAGGGCTGCAGTTTGTACACCCTATATTACTTTTTTCTTAAGTCTGGACAAGTTATTTTTACATGTGATCGCTTTCTTCTTATTTTTCCAATATTTTAATTATGCTTGTCTTTTGTGCAAGTTTAAGGAACCTATCCAAGGTAGTTTTTTTTTTAATGTATAAAGCTCCTAAGGCCATCTCTTCCAAATATAGCATTTTGAAACTGCAGTGATCTGTAATCCCGCTTGACATGTAACACACAACTTGTTTAAATTTCTTCCAATTAACTGAATTTTAAAGTGCTTTGCTTTGGCTGAATCATGTCCCAAGTGATATTTAAATATCATAAATAAACATGGCCTTCTTTCTAACAAAATTAAAATAGTGATTTGTTATAAACTCTTTTTTCTGTTGTTTGATGTCTTGTGTTCCTGTTATTATTAAAAAAGCAGTATGTTGCAAAGAAAATTAGACCTGAATATAAAAGAATCTGTATGTGTATGTATAAAATACTCCAGCAAAGGAGATCGTTACCTTGTCATGGTGCTGGAGCTTGAGCACCTCAATGAAACCATGAGCTAAACCGTGAAGGGACACCCAAGACGGGAAGGTCGTGGCAGAGAGGTCAGACTAAATACGATCCCTGGGGAAGGTAATGGCAACCCACCCCAGTATTCTTGCCATGAAAACTAAATGGATCAGTACAACCAAAGATATGTCGGTATACCATCGGAAGATGGGACTCCCAGGTCGGAAGATGGTCAAAATGCTACTGGGGAGGAACAGAGGATACGTTCAACTAGCCCCAGATGTGATGACGCAGCTAGCTCAAAGCCAAAAGGACGGCTAGCAGCCGACGGTGCTGGTGGTGAACGACGAATCCGATGTTGATCAACACACCATAGGAACCTGGAATGTAAGATCTATGAGCCAGGGCAAATTGGATGTGGTTATTGGTGAGATGTCAAGATTAAATATAGACATTTTAGGTGTCAGTGAACTGAAATGGACTGGGATGGGCCACTTCACATCAGATGACCACCAGATCTACTACTGTGGACAAGAGGACCACAGAAGAAATGGAGTAGCCTTCATAATTAATAATAAAGTGGCTAAAGCAGTGCTTGGATACAATCCAAAAAACGATAGAATGATCTCAATTTGAATTCAGGGTAAGCCATTTAACATCACAGTGATCCAAATATACGCCCCAACCACAGATGCTGAAGAAGCAGAAGTAGATCAGTTCTATGAGGATCTGCAGCACCTACTAGATAATACACCAAAAAGAGATGTTATTTTCATTACAGGAGACTGGAATGCTAAGGTGGGTAGTCAGACGACACCTGGAATTACAGGCAAGCATGGTCTGGGAGAACAAAATGAAGCAGGACATAGGCTGATAGAATTTTGCCAATACAACTCACTGTGCATAACAAACACTCTCTTCCAACAACCTAAAAGACGACTTTATACATGGACTTCACCAGATGGTCGACACCAAAATCAGGTTGACTACATCCTTTGCAGCCAAAGGTGGCGGACATCTATACAGTCGGTAAAAACAAGACCTGGAGCTGACTGTAGTTCAGATCACGAACTTCTTATTGCAAAATTTAGAATCAGACTAAAGAGAATAGGGAAGACCCACAGATCAGTTAGATATGAGCTCACTAATATTCCTAAGGAATATACAGTGGAGGTGAAGAATAGATTTAAGGGACTAGATTTAGTAGATAGGGTCCCAGAAGAACTATGGACAGAAGTTCGCAACATTGTTCAGGAGGCGGCAACAAAAAACGTCCCAAAGAAAAAGAAAACCAAGAAGGCAAGATGGCTGTCTGCTGAAACACTGGAAGTAGCCCAAGAAAGAAGGAAAGCAAAAGACAACAGAGATAGGGGGAGATATGCCCAATTAAATGCAAAATTCCAGAGGTTAGCCAGAAGAGATAAGGAATTATTTTTAAACAAGCAATGTGCGGAAGTGGAAGAAGACAATAGAATAGGAAGGACAAGAGACCTCTTCCAGAAAATTAGAAACATCGGAGGTAAATTCCAGGCAAAAATGGGTATGATCAAAAACAAAGATGGTAAGGACCTAACAGAAGCAGAAGAGATCAAGAAAAGATGGCAAGAATATACGGAAGATCTGTATAGGAAGGATAATAATATTGGAGATAGCTTTGACGGTGTGGTCAGTGAGTTAGAGCCAGACATCCTGAAGAGTGAGGTTGAATGGGCCTTAAGAAGCATTGCTAATAACAAGGCAGCAGGAGACGACGGTATCCCAGCTGAACTGTTTAAAATCTTGCAAGATGATGCTGTCAAGGTGATGCATGCCATATGCCAGCAAATTTGGAAAACACAAGAATGGCCATCAGATTGGAAAAAATCAACTTATATCCCCATACCAAAAAAGGGAAGCACTAAAGAATGTTCAAACTATCGAACAGTGGCACTTATTTCACATGCCAGTAAGGTAATGCTCAAGATCTTGCAAGGTAGACTCCAGCAATTCATGGAGCGAGAATTGCCAGATGTACAAGCTGGGTTTAGAAAAGTCAGAGGAACTAGAGACCAAATTGCCAATATCCGCTGGATAATGGTGAAAGCCAGGGAATTTCAGAAAAACATCTATTTCTGTTTTATTGACTATTCTAAAGCCTTTGACTGTGTGGATCATAACAAATTGTGGCAAGTTCTTGGTGGTATGGGGATACCAAGTCATCTTGTCTGCCTCCTGAGGAATCTGTATAACAACCAAGTAGCAATGGTAAGAACAGAGCACGGAACAACGGACTGGTTTAAGATTGGGAAAGGAGTACGGCAGGGTTGTATACTCTCACCCTACCTATTCAACCTGTACGCAGAACACATCATGCGACATGCTGGGCTTGAGGAATCCAAGGCTGGAGTTAAAATCGCTGGAAGAAACATTAACAATCTCAGATATGCAGATGATACCACTTTGATGGCTGAATGCGAGGAGGAGTTGAGGAACCTTATGACGAAGGTGAAAGAAGAAAGTGCAAAAGCTGGGTTGCAGTTAAACCTCAAAAAAACCAAGATTATGGCAACCAGCTTGATTGATGACTAGCAAATAGAGGGAGAAAAAGTGGAGGCAGTGACAGACTTTGTATTTCTAGGTGCAAAGATTACTGCAGACGCTGACTGCAGCCAGGAAATCAGAAGACGTCTACTTCTTGGGAGGAGAGCAATGGCAAATCTTGATAAAATAGTTAAGAGCAGAGACATCACACTGACAACAAAGGTCCGCATAGTTAAAGCAATGGTATTCCCTGTAGTAACCTATGGCTGCGAGAGCTGGACCATAAGGAAGGCTGAGCGAAGGAAGATAGATGCTTTTGAACTGTGGTGTTGGAGGAAAATTCTGAGAGTGCCTTGGACTGCAAGAAGATCAAACCAGTCCATACTCCAGGAAATCAAGCCAGACTGCTCACTTGAGGGAATGATATTAAAGGCAAAACTGAAGTACTTTGGCCACATAATGAGAAGACAGGATACCCTGGAGAAGAAGCTGATGCTAGGGAAAGTGGAAGGCAAAAGGAAGAGGGGCCGACCAAGGGCAAGATGGATGGATGGTATTCTGGAGGTGATGGACTCAACCATTGGGGAGCTGGGGATGGTGACGGCCGACAGAAAGCTCTGGCGTGGACTGGTCCATGAAGTCACGAAGAGTCGGAAACGACTGAACGAATAAACAACAAATGTATAAAATAAGGGTTTCCTTTCTACCTTTCTTGAAATTCTGCTCTGACTCTGCACTCTTCCCGAATACGCCCCTAGTGAAGGAAGGAAGGAAACTATTTATTTTATCCAACCTCATAAAAATGGACACTTTAGGATATTTGATGAGATGTCTATGAGTGCTAATGAAAGACACATGTTTTGGAATTTGTATAATATCAAATCAACTTATTTTCTCTCTCTTTTTCTCTCTTTAAATTCAGGCTAAAGATTTGCAGTGTGGACTGAAATTTGGAAGGGTTTTTAGTAAGTGTAGTCAGATACATTGGTTTTGATATACAACAGTGGCAAAGGGTGTTTTATCATAATTCTGTCTTCACAACAAACCTTACAATGGAGTGAGGATGATCCTTGGCAAATCTATCTTTTTAAATAATTTATTAGAGCTTTAAAATACAGATAAAATACAAAGTATAGAAAAGCTTGAGGAAAGAGCTAAAAGAAAAAAGATCTAAAAAAGTGGAGAAGTAACTAGAAAGAAATGCAAAGAAAGTGACTTCCGACCTTCTCCAACACAGATATGAATACAAATATTAATACCTTGATCTCTTACTCTTAACTAAACCTTAATAAACATTATTTCTATCAAAAATAACAATTTAATAATCAAAACCCAAAATCAAAGCTTCATTTTTTTCAGTTACAAGCAAATAGTCCAGAAGCGGTTTCCATATAAAAACAAATCCGGTCACAGTATTGATCCTTGGCAAATCTAAGTGTGAAGAGAAGTTGTGGACATGCCCGTTCTGGATTTGAACTTGGTTCATTCTATCTACAATTGTGATCACCTCATCTCAAAAATGTCTTCCTTCCTCCTGGACTCCCTAGGGTTGAACCACAGCTGGTTCTCCCTGTTACATTAGAAAGCTGAAAATTAGGAATAGGAAGCAAATCCTGAGCTCATAATCATATCTATTCATCCAGCAGGTTCTCCAAGAGACTGAATGACACTCAGTTCTGAACATTTTATATTCTGAAGAAAAAAGTGGAGTGGTAGGAAGAGAACTTAAAAAATGTCAAAAGATTTGAAAAGAAAAATAAAATTAGTAAAGCTCAGTCCAACCAACCAAAATATGCCCCCTGCTCCCCACCCCCCAAAAAACAACTCTCTCTGAAAGTTGTTTATTTTTAAAAGCCCCAAAGTTATGGATTTGGTCTGGGAAGATGACATGAGAGGGAAGGATTCTGTAAAAAAGAAAACTGGAAAAGATGCCATCTGGGGAATAGACAAGATATGTAAAGAAGAAGATTGATATTTGAAATAATACAATATGAGTATAACTATGTATAAAGGCTATCCTCAGAGTAGACTGCAAACATTAAATCCAGCAATTAAAATAATTTAGCTGCACTTAAAGCAGTATCAGCATTTTCTCTCCAGTGTTTTTCTTCTTCCTGTTTCTCTTGTCCAGAGACCAATGCTGAAAGATTAAATTAAGGGGGGGGGGGACCCTTTTCCTCACATCCTTAACTTTGAGTTCTCCTTTGGGTAGTCATCTGCCAAGTTGAGGCTCATTATGACAAATAAAAATGGTATTTAGGAGTGAGAGCTGTCTTAGTCCAACAAGCGAGTTTGGACTTTGATGCAGTGTTAGGAGACTCATTTAATATGCTTTCTGCTTGATGCTGCATGACATCAGTGTCAAGATTTGAATGACTCTAGTTTAAGTTGATGTTTCTCTTCCTCTTGGTGTTCTCCTCAAGAAATAATGGCTTTGAAGAGAAGATTATTGCAGGGTGAGTCTTTTCTGCTATGAAAAACACTGGTGAAAAATTTTAACTTAATTTTTACAGCAGTCCAACACATTGATGGAATGAAAGCAACTTCGAATCAAGAATGGAAAGGGGAAAAGTCATAGGTGGGAATGGAAGTAGCAGAGCTAATGTATCTCTTGATTTAACATAGAAACTATTCTGGGTTTAGTTGACCTGATTCTCTCAGAGATTTCCCAACCAGGATGCCTCCAGTTCACTTTAAACAAGCTTGCTGCCAAATCTCCAACTGGGTCTATGGAGTGTGTGGAACCCTTTTGGGGAGTTCTCTTAGGCTGCGTTTTCCGGACTAACCACTTCCACTTCTTTTCCTTAGCCAGGACCCCGGCTGAACTTCTGCTCTTCTCTTCTTTTCCCCAGTATGTGCCAGCTTTTTAGCTGTGTTCTGCAACCACAGCACTTCAGCTTTGAATTCCAAAAGGTGTTTCAGAGCACACAGGGGTACAAAGGTAACACCCGTCTCCAACACTTTAAAGCAGCTATGTCCTTTTCTGCCCTTGCTGCTGATAGGTGCTACTTGCTCACTCCTGCATGCACCAAAGCATTCCATTCCAAAGAGTCCAAAGTCCTACATAACCATACTGAAGACCATTTTGGAAAACCAGAGACGACCAATTTGCAACAAGAAAAGAAAACTCCCCTTTAAGGGCTTGGTGGAATAAAAACCAATCAAACGCTTGCCTAAAAACCAAGAGAAAAAAAATTAATGCCATCGTTAAGTAAAATCTGCCCAGTTATGGAGCGCATCTTTCCCAGTATCCAATGAAATTGGACATAAAAAGGGGGAAAGACATGCAGCACTGAAATGTGGAGGATCTCAGGTTCTTTCTTTTTTAATCAGTAATTTATGATCATGATAATAGAATTTTTAAAATAATTTTATTAAAAGTTTTAGAAACAACAATGAAAGATCATGATAATAGAAATTAATTACAACTAACATTGGAGAAAAAATACCTTTTAAAATATTGTATTTATGGGTTATCAGGAAGAAAAGGAACTTCTAATAAGGAAATGATATTCCTCTTATATACACCTATGATAAGATTATAACACCTCCTGTTTTCACTTAGGTAAGTGAATTCTGGGGTCTAGAATTTCCTGCCCAATTATTTCTAATGAAAAATGATGAAAATAGCAGAGTCTATATGTGCATTTACCCATTGGTATAGGTGTAAGAAGAGAGAATCACACTCTCCACCTATGAAAAGAAAACCAGTGGAAAGATGCTGGGGTACATTACTGTACTGGAGAAAAAGTTGAATGAAGAGCTGGATTAACTAGCTGTTTTTCCCTTCTCATCTTATACTACTTAGCAGAACAGTGTGCTGGACTCTGACCAGCAATTTTTTAAGTAGTCCCAATCTAGCTTTTATTATTTTTTACTCCCTGTTTGTGAGACAACTTTGGGACATATTATTTTCTTCAGATCTCTGAACATTATCTTCAGATATTGGTCTTCCACAATACCTTCATCCATCAGAATCATTGCGTCTAATTTTTCATGTCATCCCAGCCATTCTACCCATGTTTGATAAAGTAGTGCTAATCTGGAATGGAATGTCTTCCTGTTCATTCTAGCATGACTTCTTTCATTAGCCATGTTTGGAAACAAATGCATCATTCTAGCACATAGCTTTCCAAACTGTGTGTCGGTACACGTTAGTGTGTCGGCTGCAGTGCCTGGGTGTGTTGCGGCTGTTGTTGCCTCCGAGCCCTGCCAGGATTCCATGCAGGTCCTAGTGCCTGCCTTGTGCCTTGCTGCCTCCAAACCTGCTGTGATTCCGCGCAGGTCCTAGTGCCTGCCTTGTGTCCTGCTGTAAGAGTGTGTCGCAAAATGATGCCTTGCTGTAAGAGTGTGTCGCGAAATGATGCATGTCTAAAAAGTGTGTCACCAACATGAAAAGTTTGGAAAGCTCTGTTCTAGCATGACATCATCATTAAGCAGATCATTAGCTATAGAGTAAACAATCATTGAGTATATTCACAAAGGTTCCTTTTTGCTCAGATGTGGATGCATTGACTAAACACCATATATTGTTCCATTTTCATCTCATGATAGTACCATTCCAACAGAGTTTCTCCATCTATGTTTGCAGAGTATATAATCAATTTCATTTCAGTACTGTCAATAGATATCCATGTGTAGATATCTTTTAGGTTACTCGAAGAAAGTGTCTGCTATAAACACTGAATTCCTTGACAGAACTCTATTCTCCTGTTTTGTTTTATACACTAAGACTAAATTTTCCCATTATTTCAAATGCTGTTTTACTGCTAATTTTAGTAATTCAGTCTCTTGTAATTAATATGTCATTTGGAGGGAGATGTTAACAAGATGTTGCAAGTTGTTACAGAACAGTTAAACTTCTGCTTCATCTGCATGTGTGGTTGGAGCATAGACTTGGATCACAGTAATATTGATTGGCTTGCTTTGGATTTGAACTGAGATCATTCTATCATTTTGGGGTTTGTATCTGAAGCACTAAATTTGACTCCCTTTTATTAATAATGATGACTATTCCATTTCTTCTATAATTTTCTTGGTCATCACTGACAGCAGTGATCACTAGTTTGATGGATGTTGAACCTTCAGATTCAGCTGACTGGGGCTGCCAAAACTGTTTCTGTCAATCATCTTGGTATGGCATATTCAAGTTGTAGGCCTAGAAATCATTTCAAAAGTCATGAAATCATAGACATCTGGTATAAGCTACAGTGATATATATCATACAGTATGTGTCATTTTGTCATTGTGCAAATAACTTGTGCAAAGACATGATGCCTCTAACCATACTAACCCAACCCCTACCTCCCCCCTCCCAGGTGAATGCCCATACATGAAATTAATATGTTTATTTGGGGCTATTCTTTCTTGATTTTTATATTCTCTCCATTGTGAGAAAAGAGGAGGAAGAGTAGCGTAATTCTGGATAAATTCTTATGACTGATTTCAACAAAATCTATATATTTTTTTAAAAAAAGTTTTTTTTTCTCCTTCTTCTCAGCCTTTTTCTTCTGAGAAACATTAGCATCCATGTATTAACAGGATTGTCAGAAAAGTCAAATTTCCTTCTTGTTAAACTATCTAGAGTAGTCCCCTAACATGCTTGAGATCATGGGGAAAAAGTTAAAGCGAATGGTTTCCATTGGGCAAATCAACTGATGTTTAAGAGTTCTATGGTTTACCATGAGGCTTTTCCAAATTATAACATAAAGACTACAACTTTGTTTCTTTGTGAATACACATTGCTGCACCATTGTCTATGTAACAGCATTTAACCATTTTTGGGTGAACACTATCCTCCAGTCTGTAGGTTGAGGAATGGCAACTGGATTTCTTTCTTTTGGTTGAAATGTTTTGCTGCTTATCCAAGTAGCTTCCTCAGACTGAGGAAGCTACTTGGATAAGCAGCGAAACATTTCAACCAAAAGAAAGAAATCCAGTTGCCATGACTCAACCTAAAAACAATTCCACCTGGATGACTGAGAATCTTCATCAACATACTATCCCCCAATCATATTGTAAACCACCCAGAGTCCCTCTTCCGGGGGGAGATGGGCAGTGGCAAAACTTGAGATGAATGGGACCTGTGGGTTGACTCAAAGGTCATTAAGGTCCTGGTCAGATTGGAAGAGTTTGCGTGATTGGTTGACATCCTCTGCAAGCTGCATATTCATATACATACTGTACATACATGCACACGCACACACTTATGATTGAGATTGTATGAATATCAGCACAGGTTTGGAAAAAGTAAAGACATGTCAAAAATATTTTGAATTCCTTTAAAAGTGCATTAGGAAACCTTAGGAAATGGATGGGCTCATGATCTGAAATTATCTTCCATGTCTGATGCACTGACTTTCTTATCAATTTCCCAATACATTAGTAGAACATGTGACCTATTTAATACTTGCTTTATATCAACTTTTATAAATTTTAATCTGGAAGAACTTTCTGCTTATCTCCTATACCTATATAGTAACACCTCCACCACACACACAGACATGGTCCAATCTCAAACTGTTCTAGGGAGAATTGTGGTCCTCAATAGCAGCTTTTAAAAGCCATGCGATAAGGTGTAACAGTAGGTTCCTGTGGAAAGAAAGCCTTGCAGTGGCCAGTTTTCTCCCCTGGGACTTTAAGGCAGCCTGAAGAGCAGTGTAGCACACTTGGTTTCCAATTATAAAAGTAAGGAAAACATCAAGAGCACCAGAGTGTGGGTGTAGTGGGAGATTTGTGTTGTGTGGGAAAGCAGAAAGGAAGAATTTGCAGCCAAGGGAGAGATTTTCAGACATTTTCTGAGCATCTCACTTCAACAACAACAACAACAACAACAACAACTCTTAACTCTGAAGAACTGGGTTCACACAGTGCTGGGTACAGAATGGAAACACCCACAATTGCACAAGATCCGGATCCCTTTCTCCTTCTCCTATTTTCTGAAGACCAGAAACAGAAGACAGCTGCCATGCTGAATGGCAATTTCTGCTGGATTTCAGGACTGCTTTACAAGAAACTTCCTGGTTGTTTATTCATGAAATAATTATAGGTATCTATTTTGCTGCATTTACATGTAGCAGGGAGTTGCAGTTGCCTCCAGCAATACCGCATTATTAATGACAACATTGGCTCGAAAGGTTCTCTTTCTCAGTGGAAGGAAGATACCTTCTGTTGGGAAGTTAACTTTAAATCCAAATTCATCCAACCCATGTTTTAGGCATGTAAAATTTGAATAGATCTGTACAAAGAATCAATTAATGGATCTTTGCCATAATGCTTCCCTGAGTAATTTATGCAACACTGATGGACTTATGAGCTTTTTACGTCCCTGCCCAAAGCAATCAAATGAGGTGACACTATCTGCCTAGGCCATAAAACAGGAATAGGCAGTCTGTACCCACAGCCATTCCAGCCCCCCATTTTTACAACTCCAAGCCCCCTAAGATCATGTTACCAAAATCAGCAAACTAAAGCAGTACACTTTTCTGATTTTCTAGTTTTTGTGGTAAAAATAGGTAGGAAAATGGGTATAGTAAGCCAATTTTAATTTTTGGAAACCACACCCCAAATAGGAAAAAAGAAGCCAGACACTCAGACACCTGTTTATACCTTATGGGCCTCAATCACTGAAAAAAGGATGTTAAAATAGAAAATATGGCCTCTTGCTACAAAAAGTAAAGGTCCCACATGACAGTGTAAATCTAGAAGCTCTATCCACTGTATGAAGGACTTTCATTTGGGGGGAAAAATGGATGTTTTTATTTATTTATTTATTTATTTATTTATTTATTTATTTACTTCCTTACTTCTTTCCTTCCTTCCTTACTTATTTATTTATTTATTTATAGTTCAAATTTTGCAACTGCCCATCTCCCCCAAAAAGGGGGACTCTTGGTGGTCTACAATAAAAAATGTTACATAATTCCCAGGAATAATATTATAGCAACATTGTCTAGAATGATGATATTATGGGGGTTGTACCCCATCAACCATGGTAATAAAATCATTAACAGAGATACATCAAGAAAAACATAATAGGTTTGTTTTCCATGAAAGTAGCCCAATTGAATGTCTCAAGGCAATTAAAACAGTTGCCTAAGGCAACCAAGGTGGCTTAGAAACTCAGAGAAATATCTACTCTCAAGAAAATAATGAATTAGTTGGTTTGAGGGTCTCAGTCATCAGTGTTGGAGGAAGCTTGCGATGCTATCAGAATCTTGGAAGAATCAAGCTGACAGCCTCATCTGTGGCAAGTCGTTGCTTTGCCAGCCTACCTTTGTGGTGGAGACATTTTACTTCCAGCATCTTCTTTTCCTTGACAGTAAAAACTTCAACACCTTTGGGAAAGAAGTATAGCTAACTGCTTTTCAATTGCAAGACATTTTCCTAGTCCTTTTATCAGTAATTTCCATGAACAGATGACAAGTTATAAGCAAGTAAATGAGAGGATTGCCCTCACATCCCACCTGCCTGGACCTTTGTTCTCCTCAAACTCTATGCACTGAAGTCTGAAATGAGGTTGTTTTTCAATCCCTTCATGGAAAACTCTCAGAGTCTGTGGATCATGTCTCTCAGGTCACATGGAGTGGGTCCTCCTGTTCAAAGGAAGGCAAACCTTGCTCCCCTTCTGATGAGAGACTAAGAAGTGCAAGGAGCAGGAACTTTGCAGAAGGCAAAGACCCAAGTGGTACTGGCGTACATGCCCCATCCTCTATCACTTTAAAAACATTTGAAATTCATGCAAATGCCTGAATGAATCTTTTCTTTCTCTCTCTCTCTCTCTCTCTCTCTCTCTCTCTCTCTCTCTGTGTGTGTGTGTGTGTGTGTGTGTGTGTGTGTGTGTGTTTGGACAGTAACATTTTTCAGTTGTATAGATATCTAGGAAGAGTGAGTTTCATTCAGCATTCCCTTGAAATGAGTTCACTGGAAGATTTATGGTTCAGGGAACTATAATATTGTGAGGTAATGCAAGAAGAGAACCATGCTGGTTAAGCAATTGAATGCCTGAATGGTTTAGCAGAAGACAGAAGTAGCAAGAGAAAATCTTCCACATTTGTCAAAAGGGATTGCATGTGACAGATAGCAAAGGCCTTCAGGAAAAAAGTCATGATATGATTTAAGCTGGGGTGCGACTTGCTGACCCCCTCACGAACCCACTTCATTAGCTTGGTGAACCATTCGTTCAATAATATTTCATTCTGAGATGCTAATCCAAGGAGTTTGATTCGTGTATCATATCATCCAAACCTTGGCATCAACCCGAAGATTATTCTTTTCCCACTCCTGTGGCAGACTTTTTCCCACAAGGTAAGCACCCGACTTGTAATTATAACACACAGCTTTCCAAACTGTGTGTCGCAACACTTTAGTGTGTCGCAACACACAGTTTGGTGTGTCACCACACAACCCGGAAGCGGCGGCGGGGGCGTGCATGGTGGCGGCGGCTGCAGCGGTGCGCCATCAGTGCTTCCGTGTTTAAGCGGAGGCCGCCGCCACTGCCGCCATGCATGCCGCCACCGCCGTGCGTTCCCCGCCACCGCCGTGCACACCCCTGCGCTGCTTCCGCTGGTGTGTCACCAATGGCGGCAGATTGGAAAGCACTGTTATAACGACTTAGCTTCTCTACTATTGTCATGCTTACTTGCCATTATTTTTGAAAGCTGGATGATGATAATGATAATAATTTATTAAACTTCTATGCCACCCAACTCTCAATGACTCTGGGCAGTTCACAACAATCCAACAAAGAAATTACAATAAAATCAAAAAAAGATAAAAGATAAAGATGGCAAGTATGATGAAGCAAGGAGTCTCACTTCTCCATTCTGTTAGTATGTAGAAAATCTTATAAAGAAACCTCTCTTTGTATTGTCGAAGGCTCAACGAACTCAGTCCAACCACCAGGACATGGGAATACTTCTCACAATGAACATGCTAATCACGCTCATCAGCCACTCGTTAACATTTCAGCACAACAAAAAACTCCACCTAATCTCCTATAACTTAGCTCTATAAATAGAAAACAAACAAAACATTGCCACTCTACCTGGGCACAGAGATTTCACTTCTGTCTGTGCTCCTGCCCTCTGAAGATGCTGGCCACAGATGCTGGCGAAACGTTAGGAACCACAACTTCCAGAACACGGCCACACAGCCCGGAAGACCCACAACAGCCATCAAACCTCTCTTTCATCAGGTGTTGATGGTTAGGTTATTTTGGTCCTTATTTTACTGGTAATTTTAATCAATGCTTTTTGTTTTTTTAATATTCTGTTTTTGTTTTGAAAAATTGTTAGCCAGCTTGAATGCCCACCAGAGCAAAAAGGAGGGGTATAAATAAAATGAAGCTTAAAGAAAGTTATCTTGCATGTTTAATTTACATTTTAATCATTATGTTCATTAAAAATATGGCCCCTGGACAGTCATCCGCAGATATAATAAGAGTGGTAAAATAGCTGTTTTGCTACTCTCATATCCACAGTGGAGTCCCTAATCTGGGCTGTTATTCATACTCGGTCAGATTTGACTTTCTCCAGGGGTACTCAAAGTGTTACTTCCAGTGTTTCCTCAGGAGCTCCTCAGAAAACCAAGGGATGCCCCAATATCAATGCACAGCAAGAGACTATTTAGGAGCAATCCAGTCCAGGGCCATATTCCAGGCAACAATTAAGGCCGTAGTCAAACTGTGTACCACATCCTCAGGAAAAACTCCTAGCTCCTTCTGGAACCCATCAGGGTCCATTAGGCAGATCTATCAAATAGGTCCTACCTCCCTGAGGGAGAAGCAATCCTGGCAAGCTAAAAAATAATCAGTGAGTTATCAGACCATAGCAAAGGAGTGAGGCCTTGGGGATAACAATTGCCAGCCCTTATTGCATACAAACATGGCATTTAATAGCAACAACCAGAGCCCAGATCTACCTGGGATCTGGTGACCTGGCATCAGGGATGAATATGGAGAACTAGAAGTTAGGACCACTCTCAACCATCATCCTCACTGTCCCCGAGAGGGGCCTGCCCTCAGATTCCCATCATAGCTTTCTCTCCTTGTCGCAACCTTGATAGTAATGCCTGGACTCCCCTCCCTCTCCCAGCTCCACCTTACCTTCACCTCCCCCAAGCCTTGGAATCCATCCATCCAACCACTCTCAGCCCCACAACAGACCACAACAGTTCCCCCCAACTTCCCCCTACACTGCAATGGGTGAACTGATCATCTACGTCCACAACCCCCCCCCACCTCCATCCTCTTCCCAAATCTCCTTTTCACAATGCTGGCAGGCACCAGGCTCCTGCCTTATTCTGAAAGCTGTCCAAGTAACCAACAAGTCCAAACAAAGGAACCAGTGAAGCCAACACCACATTCTGACACAAGCCTTGCCACACCAGCTTTCCTTTCAATTCCCTGACTGCCAAGTGACTCCCACCACCACCCACTCCGACTGCATAGCACAAGCAAGACAGTGGTAAGATCCTTCCCAATCAATTCCGATGGTTGCACAGTCCCTCCCTTCATCCTTCTACCTTCCAAACAAACAGGAAACCTCAAAAATACCTCAACTCCAGGCATCCCATAGACACTCAAGCTTTCATCAGGTTATTCCATTAAATGGAATAAGATATGTTTATTTCTTTAAAAAATCTAATATTTTAATGAACATTTGTAAGGTTTGGGTTTGAATTACTGTTTCAAGTCTTTAAAGATCAGTCTGGGAATAGTTATTTCGAGGAAACTTTATTCAGCTACAAATGTCCAATCTCAGATAAAAACCAGCATCAATAGAAAGCTAAAAATCCCACTGATATTGAAAAAGATCAGTGTAGCAAAATGAAGACTCAGAGGTAATCATTTGCTAATATTTTTAAGGTATTTAAAGCAGATTGATAATATATTGAGAGTCTTGTTGTGAAGAGCAAATCCTTAAATTTTGTTTATCTAAATTATGGCTCTGATATGATGATTGAAGTTTTAACTTTTCTGACTTTTACTTTTATCATTCGACATATATTATGGCTTCAATTTCTCTATTGAACACAAACGATCAAGATTAAAAACCCACCATGGGCACAATTAAAAAGTTATTACATGACCCTGACATCATGATATGGGCACGACTCTATTTTTAGCCACACAGTTGAAAGAGAATTTTCCCTTTTGGATTTTCTGGTAAAATAAAAATAGAATTGTTTATGAATTACTGCTTGTTTGTTTGTTCGTTTGCTATAGCTTCCATATTGCCAAATTCTCATAGGCTCAAAGTGACTTACAGAATGCCACACTAAGGGTTTAAAATAGTCCATTGGAGTTGGGCAGTAAAAAATTCAAATAAATTACAAACAAAAAAATTCCAACAAATAAACACTCCTCTCCAAATCATGACAACAACATCCTGCAGGGATAGACTAAACATCCACATCTGCAAATAGCTTCCCAAAAGCGAGGTAGCCCCAATATGGTGGAGAACTAGATATCTAGGGGTAAGCTGCTCTAAAGAAGGGGGGGCATTACTAAGAAGGTCTAGGGATGTCTTGGGGGGAGGTCATCAGCATCAAAATGGCAGGTACAACAGGGCACTTGAAGCCCTGTCCCTTTTTTCATGCATGTGGTGCATATGACATACTTTAAAAAGGGGTGGGGTTTGATAAGCCAGTTGCCCCCACCATTTGGATGTTGTTGACTCCCTGCCCAGGTTCCTGTAGATGCCATTTCCTCAAAGAAGGGACACCTCAGCAAGCCCACTCATCCCAGTCTCATTGGGCTTACAGGTTCAATTTGGAGATGATGATCTCACGGGTATAGAGGCCACTCTGCAACTTGGAATATAAAGGAGCATGAATCCATGAATGAAATTCAGTTAATATCTGACAAATAATATGAATCAGTGAGGAGTATGGAACTGAAAATTGGTGTATTGAAGACCAAGAGGATTGGGTTTGACAGGAGAAATGGAATGAAAGATTGAAACTTATCAGTAAATGGTTAAAGAAATAGAGCAAATAGATGAATTTGTTTACCATAGTAGAATGTTTGCGAAAGATGGGAAAATGGATGAAGGAATTTTAAGACTGCAAATGTTGATAGAAATGTTTAATATGTAATATGTGGTCTGTTGCAAAGAGTGAATATTTGTCAAAAGAAGCAAAAATGAATGTGCATAAGAACTTGCTCCTGCCCACCTCGTTATATAGATGTAAAAGTCAGGTATTTCAGGAGAAACATAAAAATAAATGGAAACTAGTGGTAATGTGGTACTTAAGAAATGTGTTTGGTACAACAAGAAGAGATGGGGTTAAGAATGAATTGGTGGTCTCAGAATGGTATATACAGCCGATCTTCCCTTCTCAGAGCAGAGAGATACCAGGTGTTACATTATGTCATGCCCCCATGTATGGTGTTTCACATTACTTCCACCCCCTCTCTTGGACGGAAGGGGAAAATATCTCTATTTTTACACTGTGTATATCCTGTGTGGTATTTTAAATTATATTGACCACAAAGAGGCACCACAAGACCAGTTTCATCCTTCTGGGGATTCATCAGACATGTTATTCCATGAGGCTCAAATCCTCCACCAGGAATTGAACTCATGGACCTTTGCTTTTCACATGCCTATATACTTTAGGGCAGTGGTTCTTAAACTGTTTGACCCAATTAACTCTTTCCCCCTTCTTGAATAATTACTCCCACCAGTCTCTGTTGTTTTACACAAGTGTCTTGGCAGCAGCCATCCCAAACTGGACCCTTGACTCACAAACAAGTGATTACAAATTGTTCCGCTAGCCTCAGGATATGCCCAAATTACCCCCAGTTTAAAAACCACTGCTTTAGGCACTCTCCAGGTCCTGGTGTTCAGCAGTTGCAGGAAAGGAAATATAGAAGTTCCCAGAATGGTATATACAGTCCACCTTCCCTTAAACTCTCAGAGCAGAGAGATACAGATGTTACATAATGTCATGCCCCAATGTACAGGGTTTTACATGACTTTCATCCCCCCTCTTGAATTGGGGGGGGGAGTTTTCTTTACAAGAAAGACTAAACAAAAAGATGTGTTTTACTTTGAAGTTCAATCAATCAAAACATATTTCTTTTTTTTTACCTAAAGGGCATAACAATATCAGGAAAAGTAATATAAATCTAATAAGTATCACTCTATAAAACATTTGCACCATATCGAGTAGCATATTGGAACCCAGTACAAAATAATCCAATTCCTCACACTTTTAATTAAAAGACTTCTATAGCACCATTGTATTTTATTTTTCTGCCCTGGCATGCTGCTCAGTAGGATCTCACAGCTTCAGGTCAAGGAAACAAGAATTAAATTGGAAATTATGTTTAATAGAAACAACAACAACACCATATAGAACCTGTCAGAGCTTGGAGTGGGGGAGAGAGATTGGTTCTCAAGATCTAACCAGACAAATTTTGACACACCCTAGACTTTCTTGCGATTCCCCCCCCCCCTTCTTTCATAACACTGCATGATAGAAAACACTGGTTTCTCCTTCAGCCATGAGGAGCTAATGATCAAAGTGGCATTTTAGCTCAAGCAGATACACAAACAGATCTCCTCCTCCCAACCCTTGCTTACTGTTTTAGCTATAAAAGAGCTTGTTATGCCATAAAAAATAGTAAAATCACTTTATAGCTCTAATGGCCTCTACCATTCAGAGCTTAACTATTTCCCTGTTTGTCAAGTAATGCTTTTTATTCTGGATGAAACTGTTTTATTCAGTGTTTTATGCTATACTACATTCCCCCACCCCCTAGAGTTAATCAGTTATGCTTAGCTAGCCATCTCCTGTGGCTAGCAGCACACTGACCTTATTCTTGGGTCAGCTTTGGATCTTCTTCTCCCTCTCTGGTCAGGTAGGAATGATCCCTCAAAGTCTGCTCCTTTTCCATATTCATGACCTTGCCATCACCCTGAAACTCTTAAGGGGTTTTTGGACCCCTCTGCAACCAGCATTTCTTCAACAAAACTGTCTAAATCCATCTTGGTTCACTATTCACCTGCTTTTTCCTCTCTAAAACTCCAGCGGCATCTCCAAGTTCAGCTTGTCTGTCTGGGTGATCATGTGAGAGGATGGTAAGCTGTGCTGAGCTGCACCATTGTATCATAGAACATTTTTGGGGTGTTGCTTATTGGAAATCATGGGTGTTTATGGATGGCCTATATATATTCAAACTGAGTCCCACTAAACGCAATGAGCCTTATTTCTCAACAAATGTGTAACTTCCGGCTGTTATGAATCAGTGAGATTCCCATCTTATCTTCAGATATATGGGATGAAGGGACTGTCAGATCAATCATCTGCTTCTCTTTTAAAACATCACTGAGAAATCTTACTCCAACTTGCTAGGTACACTTTGTAGCTTGATTCAAGTTATATATGCAATCTAAACAATATTTTGAATAATATACCATATAATTTGTTGTTGTTCAGTTGTTTAGTCGTGTCCGACTCTTCGTGACCTCATGGACCATAGCACGCCAGGCCTTTCTGTCCTCCACTGTCTCCCGGAGTTTACTCATATTCATGTTCATTACAACGGTGATGCTATCTAACCATCTCATCCTCTGCCATCCCCTTCTCCTTTTGCTTTCAGTCTTTCCCAGAATCAGGGTCTTTTCCAGTGAGTCCTCTCTTCGCATTAGGTGGCCAAAGTATTTGAGCTTCAGCTTCAGCATCTGTCCTTCCAATGAGCAGTCAGGGTTGATTTCCTTTAGGATTGACTGGTTTGACCTCCTTGCAGTCCAAGGGACTCTCAAGAGTCTTCTCCAGCACCACAGTTCAAAAGCATCAATTCTTTGGCGCTCAGCCTTCCTTATGGTCCCACTCTCACAGCCATACATTACTACTGGAAAAACCATAGCTTTAACTATACGGACCTTTGTCGGCAAGGTGATGTCTCTGCTTTTTAATATGCTGTCTAGGTTTGCCATAGCTTTCCTCCCAAGGAGCAAGGGTCTTTTAATTTCATGGCTGCAGTCACCGTCTGTGGTGATCTTGGAGCACAAGAAAATAAAACCTGTCACTGCTTCCATTTCTTCCCCTTCTATTTGCCAGGAAGTGATGGGACCAGATGCCATGATCTGGTTTTTTTAATGTTGAGTTTCAAGCCAGCTTTTGCACTCTCCTCTTTCACCCTCATCAAGAGGCTCTTTAGTTCCTCTTCACTTTCTGCCATTAGGGTGGTATCGTCTGCATATCTGAGGTTGTTGATATTTCTCCCGGCAATCTTAACTCCGGCTTGTGATTCATCCAGCCCGGCATTTCTCATGATGTACTCTGCATATAAGTTAAATAAACAGGGTGATAATATACAGCCTTGTCGTACTCCTTTCCCAATTTTGAACCAGTCGGTTGTTCCATGTCCGGTTCTAACTGTCACTTCTTGACCCGCATACAGGTTTCTCAGGAGACAGGTAAGGTGGTCTGGTACTCCCATCTCTTTAAGACTTTGCCACAGTTTGTTGTGATCCACACAATCAAAGGCTTTAGCGTAGTCAATGAAGCAGAAGTAGATGTTTTTCTGGAACTCTCTTGCTTTTTCCATGATCCAGCGAATGTTGGCAATCTGATCTCTAGTTCCTCTGCCTCTTCGAAAACCAGCTTGCACTTCTGGTAGTTCTCGGTTCACATACTGCTGAAGCCTAGCTTGTAGGATTTTGAGCATAACCTTGCTAGCATGTGAAATGAGCGCAATTGTACGGTAGTTTGAACATTCTTTGGCATTGCCTTTCTTTGGAATTGGAACGTAAACTGACCTTTTCCAATCCTGTGGCCACTGTTGAGTTTTCCAAATTTGTTGGCATATTGAGTGCAGCACTTTAACAGCATAATCTTTTAGGATTTTAAATAGCTCAGCTGGGATACTGTCTTCTCTGCTAGCTTTGTTGTTAGTAATGCTTCCTAAGGCCCACTTGACTTCACTCTCTAGGATGTCCGGCTCAAGGTCAGTGACCACACCATCGTATTTATCAGGGATATTAAGATATTTATTGTATAGTTCTTCTGTGTATTCTTGCCACCTCTTCTTAATCTCTTCTGCTTCTGTTAGGTCCCTGCCTTTTTTGTCCTTTATCATGCCCGTCTTTGCACAAAACATTCCCTTGATATCTCCGATTTTCTTGAAGAGATCTCTAGTCTTCCCCATTCTATTGTTTTCCTCAATTTCTTTGCATTGTTCATTTAAGAAGGCCTTCTTATCTCTCTTTGCTATTCTCTGGAAATCTGCATTCAGTTGGTTATATCTTTCCCTTTCTCCCTTGCCTTTTGCTTCCCTTCTTTCCTCAGCTATTTGTAAAGCCTCATCAGTCAGCCACTTTGCTTTCTTGCATTTCTTTTTCTTTGGGATGGTTTTAGTTGCTGCCTCCTGTACAATGTTACGAACCTCCATCCATAGTTGTTCAGGCACTCTGTCTACCAGATCTAATCCTTTAAATCTATTCCTCACCTCCACTGTATATTCATAAGGGATATGATTTAGGTCATACCTGAGTGGTCTAGTGGTTTCCCCTACGTTCTTCAATTTAAGCCTAAATTTTGCGATAAGAAGCTCATGATCTGAGCCACAGTCAGCTCCAGGTCTTGTTTTTGCTGATTGTATAGAGCTTCTCCATCTTTGGCTGCAAAGTATATAATCAACCTGATTTCGGTATTGACCATCTGGTGATGTCCATGTGTAGAGTCGTCTCTTGTGTTGTTGGAAAAGAGTGTTTGCTATGACCAGCGTGTTCTCTTGACAAAACTCTATTAGCCTTTGCCCTGCTTCATTTTGTACTCCGAGGCCGAACTTGCCTGTTATTCCGGTTATTTTTTGACTTCCTACTTTAGCATTCCAGTCCCCTATGATGAAAAGGACATCTTTTTTTGGTGTTAGTTCTAGAAGGTGTTGTAGGTCTTCATAGAACCGGTCAACTTCAGCTTCTTTGGCATCAGTGGTTGGGGCATAGACTTGGATTACTGTGATGTTGAATGGTTTGCCTTGGATTCAAACTGAAAGCATTCTGTCGTTTTTGAGGTTGTACCCCAGTACTGCCTTTCCCACTCTTTTATTGACTATGAGAGCTACTCCATTTCTTCTAAGGGATTCTTGCCCACAGTAGTATATATAATGGTCTCCTGAATTAAATTCGCCCATTCCTGTCCATTTTAGTTTGCTGATTCCCAAGATGTCGATGTTCAATCTTGTCATCTCATGTTTGACCACATCCAGCTTACCTTGATTCATAGATCTTACATTCCAGGTTCCTATGCAATATTGTTCTTTACAGCATCGGACTTTCCTTCCACTTCCAGACACATCCACAACTGAGCGTCCTTTCGGCTTTGGCCCAGCCGTTTCACTCTTTCTGGAGCTACTCGGAATTGCCCTCCGCTCTTCCCCAGTAGCATTTTGGACACCTTCCGACCTTGGGGGCTCATCTTCCGGCGTCATATCTTTTAGCCTTTTGATACTGTCCATGGGTTTTCTTGGCAAGGATACTGGAGTGGTTTGCCATTCCCTCCTCCAGTTTTGGACCACGTTTTGTCAGAACTCTCCGTCATGACCTGTTCTTCTTGACCTGACTTCATTGAGTTACTCAAGCCCCTTCGCCACGACAAGGCAGTGATCCATGTATGCATGAATGCTATTCTTACAGTTTAGGATGCTATATACACATAACAACCTTGAAAAGTCACACTATATTCTCTTGTTGCTACGACAGGCTGAGTAAAATTAATGTTTTCATTTCAGTTTTGAAGCTGCACTTCAGTTTCAAAATTGTTTGGTACCCTTTCTTCTTGACCCTCTTCTTCATTACTGCTCAGGTCAAATGAGCACTTTGAAGAGAAGTAGACAGAGATTCCAAGCATAACTGGAATATAACTGCACTATAACTACCAGTTCAGGTGGTATTCTTGTACCTGCAGGAATCACCTTGAAAAGAATTCAGGAAGAGACTGTAGAGCCCCTGGTAGGCTGGTGTGGTTGTCAGACACCACCTGCCTTCTCCCTGTTAGTATGAAAAGGGATTGGTGATATATCCTTTCTAAGCATTCCCCATTGATGGTCCAGTCCTATTAAAGCCTCAGATACATTTGGCAATAACTCCCATCAAAGGAATTCAATAGCATATGCCATCTGGAAGAAGACAATGGATGCAGGAGTTTTCCATATATCAAGGAATCAAATTGTATGACATTGCAGCCAATCAGACCCCAACAAATCCTAATTTTGAAGATCCAGCCCATTATGAAATTTTTGGTTTTTAATACTAGTGATTTTTTAAATTTTGCCTTCCTTGTGTTTTGGTCCAGAGGATTCAATAAGGACAGTTTCCCCAAGTTCCATATACAGAAGAAGTTCAGTAGTATCTAAAGCAGAGCTTTCCAAACTTTTCATGTTGGTGACACACTTTTTAGACATGCATCATTTCGCGACACTCTTACAGCAGGGCATCATTTCACAACACATTCTTACAGCAGGGCACAAGGCAGGCACTAGGACCTGTGCGGAATCACAGCAGGTTTGGAGGCAGCCAGGCACAAGGCAGGCACTAGGACCTGCGCGGAATCCTGGCAGGGCTGGGAGGCAGCAGCAGCCGCGACACACCCAGACACTGCAGCCGACACACTAACGTGTCCTGACACACAGTTTGGAAAGCTCTGATCTAAAGTATTAAAGGTAAAGGTACCCCCCGCACATTTGTGCAGTCGTGTCCGACTCTAGGGGCCGGTGCTCATCTCCGTTTGTTAGCCAAAGAGCCAGCGTTGTCCGAAGACGCTTCCACGGTCATGTGGCCGCATGACACGCGCGGAACGCTGTTACCTACCCACCGAAGTGGTACCTATTAATCTACTTGCATTTGCATGCTTTCGAATTGCTAGGTTGGCAAGAGCTGGAGCTAGTGCAGGAGCTCACTCTGCACGCAGGGCTAGGGATTCGAACCTCCGAACTTGCAATCTTACGATCAACAAGCCTGGCGTCTTACCCGCTGAGCCACCACGCCCCCTTAGATTAGATACAGAAATTAAGTACAATTTAATTAATTCAATTGTACAATTTAATTGTACAATTGAGTACAATTAAGAACAATTTAATATTTGAAAAGCTGAGGTGAATTAAGAGTGTTCATTCAATTCAAGAAAGCTAATAAATTAAAATACTAACTCCAGAAGTTATTTTAGTGTTTAGGTTTCCACATACACCTCTGTTTATTATCCATTGACTTCAGACAGGGAAAATTTGCATTCACCTAGCATACAGTGAGAAGAAAAGAGTGGCTTTCACTAACTTTGACCAATAAATTTGTGTTTTGCAAGACCCAGGATCATGCTATGCAATAGTGAATGACAAAAAAGATTCCTGAAAGGTTCTACATGTTAACCTAACAAAATATATCCAAAAGGCACTAGGCATATACAAATACATTGGAGACAATATCATAGGGAAAGGAAGTAGGAGAGGAAATTGAAAAGATGACCACAGTTTCAAGGCAGCCATAAAAAGAGTTGAGACCATGATCAAAGCTGAAATTCCTCTTTCAAAACAAAACAAAACAGCACCAAACCCACTTCATGTTTGGGTATCTGTTAACATAATTCAGATGTTTCTCCTGAGCAGGAAACCCAGACTTGCTTCAGATGTCACTAAAACTGAAAGGTTGATGACAACTCTAATTTACAACGAAGAATGTCAAGGTATCTAGATGTAAATCGGTATTACTTAGCAACATTTTAGCTGTCATCACTTATCCTCTATTGGATTGGGAGTTGTCGGCAATATTTGATGTGTTTGTGAAAGTGGGAAGATGGGAAATATAGCAACCCTCCTTTTCACAGTCCTGGTTCTGACCTCTGGCCCATTTCATGGGAAGAAATGAAGGACAGGCTCTTCATTTTGATGCAGCAATCACTTGTGGCTTATCGCTGCAGCATTCTGCACTGTCAGGAAGAGTCTGTGCTTTCTTCCACAGTGCTGAATTTTCCATCTAATGGGGCCTTCAGGAAAATAGAAGTAGCTCAACCTTGTTAAAGAAGTGGGAACCCAATGGGGATTTGAGAATACTCTTTCACAGATGTCTGTCTCTTAGCACAGGGAGGGCATTGCTTGCTTGCTTGCTGCCGAGAACCACCCACTCACTTGGCAGTTGGGATATGATGGTCTGTAAGCCAGCTCATTTTTGGCACTGAGCGCAGATTACTCCAGTACATCAGCAAAAGTGACTCTCAATCTTTTGGTCAACCTTGAATGATTACAGGAGGCTAGGGACTGTTGGGGTTGTTAACATAAGGCCAGCCGGTAGCCCTGTACTGTGAAGTATGTCAGATTATTCCAAGTTTGACGGAGACTTGGGCAGGACTGAATTGAGGCCAACTGATGCCCTAAGCACACCCCAACAATGGTGCCCTTCAGCCCTTCTGTTGCTTAACTGACAAGACATTAAGACTCAGTAAGTGCTGAAAACTAAAGTCAAGTGTGGCAGTGAAAAGGGCATGAGAGCTAGGGGAAACACTCTGTGGTGCCCCCCTTCCCTTGGTGCACTAAGCATGTGCTTATTTTGCTTAATGGTTAATCCAGGGTTGGACTTGGCACCAAGGAGGGAACTAGGGTCTGTGTCACCCGGGACAAACATGGATTCCACATGCCCCCATGGGTTATTTTGTCATTTTGGTGCCCCCCATGTGTCATTTTGGTGCACCCCCCAGCCCAGTGCCCGGGGCACATGCCCCGCTTGCCCCTCCCCCCTTTTTTGCGGCCCTGCTTGGCACTTCTAAAGGCCTAAATGCTTTGGGAGAAACTCCTCTCTCTTGAGTGTTACTACTGTGATTTGTGGCATTCAGGGTGCCTTGATGAGGCCCACTTTGTATTCCAACAGCTTACTTTTTCATTTGCCCAAGACTTCGAGCATGTCAGCTGGTTGGTTTTAACTATTCTGGATTTTCTGGATTTTATGATCTTGACTGCATTCTGATACAACTGTTAGGCAGGATGCACAGGAACAATGTGTAGCTGCAAACTGGAAGATCACTGCCACCTATAAAATAGTGGGGAAACCAACTAGGAAGCCACAGTTGTCCATAGGGACCTTTTACATGTGATCTGTGTAACTAAATAGTGTTAGTTGCTTCCAGAAAAGCTAGCAACTGAAACCCATCATTACTTTGCTGCCTTTATATCCTGGAAGATCGTATTTCCATGTTTACATGTAACTATTATCAATTGTCCATAGGGTTACAAATCAGCTTTAATTCTTGGTTTCAAGTTTGGGAATAAATCCTAGCTTACTTGGAAGCAAGCAATCATAGTTGTAGCTGACAGTTCAAATGCATTGCACACATTGGATGGATGTTAAAAGGGGCAGGGCTTTGATTACTGGCCACACCCACCATTTTGATTCTTTTGACCCCACCCTGTGGATACCCCTTTCCCTGCTTATAGCTTAATATTGTGTATAACTACAGCCATTGTCAACTACAAGTAATCAACAATGAAAGACAGTAAATATATATTGAATAAATAAATATGTCTTCATTTTTTAAAGAATAATTCATTAACATTGTATCTTTCTTTAGAGCAAGCTATTACCACATTCAGAGAAAAATAGCACTATCTATGGTACAAAACAAGGACTGAACATTCATGGATAAAAGACTCAAACATGGTTACCTCTTATAAGAGTAGGGATGGGACAGTAATGAAGAGTTACCCAAAGGTGAGCATCGTAGGGGTGTGCATAGACTCAGTTGATAAAGAAGAGAAATGGCAGTAGCTCTTTTCTACTCAGTAGCTACTTGAGTTGAGGAGTAAACGAGAAGGGTGCCAGTATCCAAAAAACCCAAAGCTGTGATCACAATTGGAGCAGGCCCATATGGAACTGACACACCAGAATCCAGCAGGAAGGGAGACAAAATGAAGAAATGGCCTGTTGATAAGAGACAAAGACAGAGCTGCAGATAATTGGCAGAATGTACAAGGACACACATTTGGATGTGTCCAATAACTTGTAGCCATCAATGGCCAGGAAAGCTCATTAAACAAATTTTCTTAAGTTGTATAAATGCCTACAGTGATAGCAATCACTTTGTACCGCAGGCAAACATTTCCAAATAATAATCCAGCTGTGAGCACTTCAGGGCATGGGTGGTAGGTGTTCAATTGCTCTGCTCTGCCACTGTTACAAACTCCTTGACTGCTATTGCTGTTAATAACACAGTTTTTGTACCATATATCCGTATAGCAAATTTATTGCTGTAGAAGTTATTCGTAGATGTAGCTAATTCTGTCAACTGCATTTGTGCTAAAACTCTTGGGTTACTGAAGGCAAGTTCTGTTCAGCCCCATTGTTTATCAACTCAGTAGAAAAGGTTATATACAGTACATAGTGTGTTCCTAATATACACATACTACATCTATTTTTAAAAGGGTATGCATCTTTCCAAGCCTTTTTCGCAGAGGGAGAGGGAGATTCTTTGTAGAGACTTTCCTCCAACATTCAATTTTTTCTATTTTCCATAATGCACTCTCTCTCTCTCTCTCTCTCTCTCTCTCTCTCTCTCCACACACACACACACACACTTAAAAACTCCAATGATCTCTCCAAAGATGTGAGAACAAATAGCATAAAACCATATTGTTCCTCTGACTGAAAGATGTAGCACAGAAATACTACTGTATATCCAGATGGCATGCTTACAAAACCAACAGTCGCTTGAAGATAATAATGTCTATAATTTTTTTTGTCATCAGCTATAAATCTTCCCCAGACTGGCGTAAGGAATTTTGTTCTTCTATTAAATACAGTGCCATTTTACAAAAACTAGGTGATGATCAACTTGAAGCTGAATATATCTATTACTCAGAAACACAATACTGAATAATTAATGTTCGTAGCATTCTAACTTTTGCTTCCTTGCATTATATAGCAGATGATTTGCAAGAGTTTGGCTCTTACCTAGTGTGTAACCATCTGCCAAAGAACCACAACTAAGCATTCAAAATTCCTTTCATGTTGTGCGTATGTGTACAGACACTAGAAGCTACTGCTACAACCATTCTACATTATTCTTAATGCAGAATTAAGAGTACAATTACAGATTTGGGCAAAATCTAAGTTAAAACAAAAATTGAAATAACATTCAAATTTTTTTTCACTATTTCCTAATAATTTACATGTAGGAATAACTTTTCTCCCATTTCTCTTTCATGTAATTTTGCTTAAAATGTAGGGAATTTTTTTTTAGTTTACTTTATGCTATTTTGTGGGCAAAGGGTTATTCTGAGGAAGGGCAAAATATTCAATACTGAAAACATTTCTGGTAAGATTTTTTTTTCTAGCACTAGTCATACAAGATCATTTGTCTGCACAGGAATTACTCATAACTGGGCTGGAGACATGAACATACATTTAAGGTTGATATCCAAATGTCCTTCAGACCAAATTGTCATTTAGGTCCTCAGTGCAAATTTCTGAAAGGAGATCTCTGAGTGCATTTGATTTAGAAGGGCAGCTCTGCTTGGAGGGTGGGGGAAAGTCTGTAAAGATACTCACCTAAATGTGCTCATTAAGCCTCTGCATAATTTTATGTTGAACTAAATGGCACTTCAGCAGGTACTGACATTTGAGGAGTATAAGGGGAAGGCCTTGCATATGTACTCATGTACACCAGCCTAATTAAACTGTAATGAGGTGAGGCAAATACCTGAATAGGTTCACTGTGTCTGACCACTATTAGACATAGCCAGAAAGAGAGAGGGTGGGGGGAGGGAGATAAAAGATCTGTGGTTGTAAAATATTAGATTTCATCGCCAGGGAGCCATGGATAGATGTACCCAACTCAAATGTTTTGTTTGGTGGCCCACCTACTTGTCTAGTTCCCTGCAGTGGAATAGCTGTATGGCTCCCCAGCTGAACATTTTCGAACAGGCATTAATGCTGGGGAAGTTCCAATGGAATGTTCTTCATTTAATCAGCCTCACCACAATGCAATAAGAACATTTGGCACCAATAAGTTATATTATAGGGCCATGGGAATTCCTGGATCAAAAGGCTGCAGTGTGTAACTGAATTCCTAACTTGTGTCTGTACCATGGAGCCAAATTTTACACACAAACACACACACACACATACAGAGAGAGAGAAAGAGAGAGAACTCCAAAAGAAAAGCTATAAAAATGAAAATTCCAGCCATGTTGTATAATCAAGAATTGCATGCTATGTAATTTAACAGAAAGGAAGAACAAAGATATGTGGACCAGCATATTGGGCATGGCCCTTTTAAAAAGGAATATGAGTAAGAACTAATGTTTTTGTTTGTTTGCTTGCTTGAGCATGACAAAGAGGTCTACGTACCCTTAAATAACTGACTATACAACTGAGCAACAACTAATCTGCAAGGTCCTGCTAAATTCCCCATTCTGGTATCATATGTTCCTGTAGGTAGTCAGGACTGGGCACTGTTAATTCCAGGCACAAGAATCCAAGAACTCTAACAGTCCTTATGAGAAAGAAGGAACAAGTTACCACACAAGAATTCCAATAAGTACTCTACATTCAAACACCTATATATAGGTGAGACGCCTATATATAAACAGTTTAAGTTGTTAAAACTCTCATCCATTTTCTCCTGCTCATTCTATGTAAGGGAATGGACAGCCACCTTTTTGTGTGTGAAGGATGAACAATTTCCATCTATTCATTGTTTTCCTGCTGATCCTTCTATCAGTGTGAGAACTAAGTCTCATACCTGGTAAGTGAGGTGCCATCAAGTTGGATTCACCACTTGGTACCAGATGAATGATGCTTGACTTGCATGTACAATAATTCACAGCTCTTCCAAGGACATACCATAATCTCTTTAATCTTATCTACATATATTACCCAGTCTTCTCTTTCTTCTACTTCCCTCAGCCTGGCTAAACATAATCATTTTCCTAGTCTGTCATCTACTTGAATCACATGCCCAAAGCATGGGCAATTAATATGCACAACCAACTTGCTCTCTTTCTCTCAAAGGGAGAAGCTCATAAAGCTAACTCTCCTTTGGAGATACCAGCTAACAACCCTTAAGTAATCCCTGTAGCAAAAATTGACTGAAGAAGATTCTTGTCCTTTGCTTTGTATAAAGTTGCTTACCCTGAAAAGGAATTGTATGATACGTATTTATGTATGTTCAATGAAGTGTCCTCTTCAAATTTCCTTTTTAAATCGATTTAAGATGGTGAAACAAATCAGATACCTTTGAATCACTCCAGAGAGATTCAAAGATGATTCACTGGATTCTCTGGCTTTGCAGTTCCTACTTTCATTTCCCTTTCAATATCCCCAGTCATTCCAAAGTAAAAAAAGAAAAAAATCTTGCTTTATTTCTGCTTCTAATCTGTATTGTTATGTACTGACTGAGTCTTCACTGGATCAGTGGCTCTTACTGCTAGATTATTGTGTGTGTGTATGTGTGTGTAATTATAAAATAATTAATATAAACTATTTGTGCATGTGTATGTGTGTGTGTACACACACACATTTGTGTATGTATGCATGTGTATATATATATACACCACACACAAACATATATAGGGTCCCCAATGGGTGAGATGGGCGGTAATATAAATTTAATAAATAAATAAATAAATATACACACACACCCCTACATACACGCACAAATAGTTTATATTAATTAATTTATAATTATACACACATACACACAATAATCTATATCTATATACTGTATAGTGATAACACACACACACACACGCACAAACATATATATATACTGCTGTGCCTGCAATAGCTACAAGCCATAAATGGCCAGTGCTTTTAAAATTGTTCCACAAGCCCCATAGATAAAATGAAGTGTTTTGAAAGTGGTTTGTATGAAGTTTCTGTTCTGAATCAAGGGCCTTTGAGTGATATGCTGGTAAAAAAAAAAGGTAAAGGTTCCCCCCGCACATTTGTGCAGTCGTGTCCGACTCTAGGGGCCGGTGCTCATCTCCGTTTGTTAGCCGAAGAGCCAGCGTTGTCCGAAGACGCTTCCATGGTCATGTGGCCGCATGACGCGCGTGGAACGCTGTTACCTACCCACCAAAGTGGTACCTATTAATCTACTTGCATTTGCATGCTTTCGAATTGCTAGGTTGGCAAGAGCTGGGGCGAGTGCGGGAGCTCACTCCGCACGCAGGGCTAGGGATTCGAACCTCCGAACTTGCAATCTTCCGATCGACAAGCCTGGCGTCTTACCCGCTGAGCCACCACACCCCTAGATATGCTGGTAGCTATGCTCTAAATAATAGTGCTTGGAGTAAAGCTTTATTTGATTTACACTTAAGATAAAATAGAGTTAATAAGATTCATCTCCTGAGATGTATTTAATATTTTTCTCCTTTTGCTGCATTAAAGTTTAGTAATTGCTTGTGGAGCTTTCTAGAGGGCTGCATCTCAAGCTTCTGAGAGCAGCGAGCATCCCTGGGCCTTGCCGTTGTGCAGGCTCTGATTGAGTCCTCTCTTCATCTGCTAATTCTCCCTCGAGAATACGTAAACATTCTTCATTCAAGCAGCCCTTGAAATCTGAACTCAGTGATATTATTAGTTGCATTTAGTCACTGAACTCTAACTTACCTTACAGCTGAGCTTCTTGTGGCCACTTCCTTTTAGACAGGAAGCTAATTTGCTTACTTTGAAAGGTGGGAAAGGAATTCTGCTGCATCTGAGGGCCGTCCTGCTGGTCCTTCCAAATGGGGACTGCTCAAGATTATTCCTAAAGACTGGTCTTGAATGTAACAAAGCAGATGGTAAAAGGAAGCATCTGGCTTTATGACTGTCTGAGTTGTTATAGGTGTGCTACTTAGGCTTATCGTATCTGGGCTGCAAAAATCCAGACATCTGGATTATTAACAAAGAGGTACAGAAAACTCTATCTGTATGCTCCTGGGCATAAATGCTTGCTACTATGCAGGATTCACCTGCTCTCATTCCATTGCAATGATGAGTACATCAAATGTGAATGCCTCTAGAAAGAGAGAGAGGCAAATACATTGCTCTTACTGGTCTCCGAAGGATGGAGTCCCAAGCAATGCCTTGCAGAGTATTATGGCTCCATTTACAGTACGTTCTTTGAGGTATGAGACAAGACGGTCAGCACAGCATATTATTTTTTTAAAAAAAAATCATCAGCCATCTTGGTTGCATCAGTCACAACTAGATGTCATCTTACTTGGAAACAAACAAACAAACAAACAAACATTAACCTAACAGTGCCTTTGGATGTGCCTGATCTCACCCAAGAGCTCCTCTCCATGTTTTTGATGATAAAGCCAAGAGCCCTTAGGAGGGATCCATGCCTCTGAAACTGTTTCGGCAAGCCATCCAACCAGAAGGGATTCTTCCCTCCTTATCTCTGAATGCAGACCTAGCAAATCACACATGCCAGAAAACAACAAAATGGCATCCCTGTGTATATGCAGGAGAGACACAGAAGGGGAGAAGCACACACGGAGTGTGACAGCTTTTCCCATCCCCCATCACTGCAGCTGTGCTGATTTGGGTAAGACTAAATGCATATCGGTGTGGGATTAGGGAGAAGCTTAAAGGTTTAGAATGTACATATTGGCATGGGGCATCAAAGCCAGCTAATAGCCATGCTGCGTATTGTTATTTTGGGGAGTGTTTTTCAGTCTTTTGGTTAAGTTCTCATTAAAGAAGAAGTAAATGATCTTTCTGCTCTCAGGTGAACTTGATCTGATGACTTTTCTTCAGTATGGACATTAACTAGGCCATGTACCAAAAAGAGTACTGACAAACCCACCAGACCCCATACTTCTCACACAAAGTAAGCTGTTTGCTGTGTGGGTAATCCACAGAAGGGCTTGGCACAAACAGATCACTCTAAAGTGGGCTTTTGGGGAAAGGGGCATTGTTGACCTGATGAGAGCTCTTGCTGCTAATAATTGCCCACTTAGTAATTGCAATGGGCAGTAGGAATAACCTTGAGGAACAGGAGAAAGAGTCACAATTGAGGCAACAGTTAGATAAATGAAATCTGAGTCCAAGGCAGAAATGTAATTTGAGAAAACGTCTCAGATATAATCCTCTCTAGTTCTCATGATGATAAAGGGAGGGAGGGGGAAAGTGCATTCAGACTCGCAAAATTCTGTTACTGTAACTTTATAACAAAAGTAATGTTAGCATTCATAACTCTGGCATCCTAGTCTGGTCTACCTTAAAGGGCTGACAGTAACATGGGTTATCCACCCATCAACAACTAGAGATATATCTTTTTGCATGACACAATAGCTTGCCCTAATAGGGAAGTCATCAGTTACAAGACCTAATGCTCTGATGAACCATTCAGTTTTCAGCAAGGACAGAGCATGCATTTCATATGAATCAGAAGATGGCTATACTATGCATACAATATATTCCTTTGTATTATAGAAAGACATGGGGCTAAAGGTCTAAAGGTCAGATATGAACATTGCTGAATCAAGCTCCAAGGGGTTTAATTATCTGTCTATATATCTATCCATTCATCAGTGTATCTATTTATATCATGTATAATCTATCTATCATCTAATTTCTATCTTTATTATGTTAAAGAAAGACTTCATTGTGGCTATCATCTGCTACAAAAAATATGTTGGGAATTGTTTTTATTTTATATTTAAGCTCATATTCTTTTTTTTGTACAATAGTAACCATGGATTCCTTTCAGATTAAGTTTTAATCATGGCTAAAGCAAATGGTAATATTTGTTATCATGATTAAATTAGTTTATTTGATCAGAATCGGTCCAGTTCAAGCATGATCAGGTCTGGATCCAGTTCTTTGGGTTGTAATGAGTAGTAGATGATTTTTTCCCCTCTCCATCCCTTTATGAGAAAAATGGCAAACTAACAGAGACTGATCCTGTCTTGCAGAAATAAATAAAAAAATCAAATCAAGGTAAGCTCCTTCAAATCAAGATCAGCTCCTGGTGACTTCACAAACATCCATGTAAGGGTGGGGTGTTTTTTTTTTTTGGCAGTATTTTGGCAGTGAAAAAGAATGTTTTTTGACTACCAAGTCAAGTCTTTCAATTCTCAGAATTCTCTGGAGGTCTCCCATCCAAGTATGAATGAGGGCCAACCCTGCTTAGCTTCTGAGATAAGACTGAGTAGATCAGCTCAATAATAAAATTGAGCATCGCATATCATCCTGACTCAGGAAAGTCATGAACACCAACCAGCCTCTTTAAATTGGGAAATACAGATCTTGGTAGTACATTGCACTAAGCCTTGTTTGTTTAACCATGGTATAGAATAAACCATCAGGCTATGTTTGTTCAGTCCATGAACCACCAAGTATGGAACAGGTGTCCTCAGGATTGAAAACTTTTGTCAAATTACAAAAAAAGTATCATGCCATTGAGAGACAAACTCTGCCCCCTTTTGTACACCTGTGGAACATCATGAAACCAGTATATGTGGTGGTGTTTCTGTCACAATGGTGCCACTGTTTTGTCATTTGCCTCCTCTTAACTCCCCCCCCCGACACCTCTAAGCCATAGTTAGCAAATCACCATGGATGCGTTCAAATATTGTGCATAGCCATTGTGTGATTTGCTTGGCTTGGTTTAATGCAGTTGTGAACCAGCCATTGGCCACCATGCTGGATTCTAATAAACTGTAAAATCAAATATCCAGGTATTCTCAAGGAGTTATTTATTCCTTGGTTTCCAAAAGTGAACTTGCTGTGAATTGAATAATAGGCTTTAACTACGTACTTTGGAAGATTTTATTTTCCAAATGAAAGTTATAAACCATAGATCATTTCCATTTGCTCATTTATCATTCCGTATTATAAAAAACCTTCATCAGAAATCTGCCTTTTCTGTTGGGCTGTTTCTGGAACTGAACTGAACTGAATTGAATGTTGAGTATCTTCATGCAAGAGATTGATGAATAATGTATTTCCAGGGTTAACTCTTCTCTCTCTCTCTCTCTCTCTCTCTCTCTCTCTCTCTCTCTCTCTATATATATATATATATATATATATATATATATATATATATATTATATATATATATATATATTATATATATTATATATATATATATAATTTGATTTATAATTGCTTTAATAACATAGTTTACTATACTTGCACTATTTTTTTATTTATTTTTTATTTATCCAATTTATTCCCCGCCCATCTCCCATACAAGGGACTCTGGGCGGGTCACAACAATCAAAGTTAAAAATGATACAATAAAAGTCTAAAAAATACAATATAAATAGATAAAATACAAGATGAAGGACGTAGGGAACGTAGCATAGATAGTGTTGCTACGGGGCTAGCCAACCCCAGGAGGCACTACCGCCTCTATTGTCCCAGGCCAGGTGGCAGAGCCAGGTCTTAAGGGCCTTCCGAAAGGTCAGGAGGGAGGGGGCCAGTCTCACCTCTGGGGGCAAGATATTCCATAGGGCGGGCGCTATCGCAGAGAAGGCACGCCTTCTGGACCCCGCTAGATGGAACTCTCTTGTTGAGGGGGTCTGAAGCATGCCCTCTCTGCATGCACGGGTGGGGCGGGCCGACGTTATCGGGACGAGACGGTCCCTCAGGTACCCTGGTCCTATGCCATGTAGGGCTTTAAAGGTGATCACCAACACCTTGAATTGGACCCGGAAGCAAACTGGCAGCCAATGCAGCTCGCGAAGCAGAGGTGTTACATGGGCCGATCACCTGGCCCCCGTAACTGCTCGCGCCGCCGCATTCTGCACCAGCTGAAGCTTCCGGATACTCTTCAAGGGTAGCCCCATGTAGAGCGCATTACAATAGTCTATACGGGAGATGACAAGGGCGTGAGTGACTGTTCGGAGGGCCTCCTGATCCAGGAAAGGGCACAACTGGCGCACAACTCGGAGCTGTGCAAAGGCCCTCCTGGCCACGACTGCCACCTGCTCTTCGAGCAGGAGTCGCGAGTCCAGGAGGAACCCCAGATTCCGCACTGGATCCGAGTGGGGTAGTGCAACTCCACCCAGAACCAAAGATGAGAACTTCCCGGATCCAGGGGGGCCGTCAATCCACAGCCACTCCGTCTTACCAGGGTTCAGTTGAAGCCTGTTGTTCCCCATCCAGGCCCCCACAGCCTCCAGGCACTGAGATAAGGCATTGACCGCATCACTTACTTCACCCAGGATGGAGATGTATAACTGGGTATCATCAGGATATTGGTGATACCTCATCCCGTGGTGACGGATGATCTCGCCCAGCGGCTTGATGTAGATGTTGAATAGGAGAGGAGAGAGAACCGACCCCTGAGGCACCCCACAAGTCAGGGGTCTCGGGTCAGCTCTCTCCTCCCCTATCAACACCGACTGGGAACGGCCCTGGAGGAAGGAGGCGAACCAGCGCAAAACCACGCTGCCCGCCCCCAACTCCTCGAGCCGTCCCAAAAGTATACCGTGGTCGACGGTATCAAAAGCCGCTGAGAGATCTAAGAGAGCAAGGATGGACGCACTCCCTCCATCCCGCTCTCGCCAGAGATCATCCATAAGCGCGACCAATGCGGTCTCTGTCCCATATCCCGGCCTGAAACCTGACTGAAAGGGGTCCAGATAATTCGTTTCCTCCAGAATCCTCTGGAGTTGCAACGCCACCACCTTCTCAACCACCTTTCCCAAAAAGGGAAGGTGGGAGACTGGGTGAAAATTGCCCAGGATGGTAGGGTCCAGGGATGGTTTCTTGAGGAGGGGGTGCACCAGCGCCTCCTTAAAGGCAGCCGGGAACACCCCCTCACTCAAGGACGAATTTATAATCGCCTGGACCCAGCCACATGTCACCTCACTAGCTGATTTAACCAACCAGGAGGGACATGGGTCAAGTTGGCATGTGGTGGCGTTTACAATCCGGAGGATCCTGTCTACTTCATCAGGCCCAACAGGATCAAACTGCTCCCAGATAACATGGCAAGTACGGGCCTCTGGCATCTCCCCAGATCTTATCCCACGCTTGGAGTCCAACTTGGAATGAATCTGAGCGATTTTGTCCTGCAGATGCTCAGAAAACTCTTCCGATCGGCCCTGTAAATGGGTCTCCCCTTGCTCCTGACCCAAAAGTGATCTTGTAATCTTAAACAGGGCCGTCGGGCGGCATTCTGCAAACGCAATAAGAGCGGAGAAATATTCACGTTTCGCCGCTCTTACCGCCACAAGGTAGGCCTTAACTGAGGCTCTAGATTGTGTTCGGTCAGATTCAGTCTTCGTCTTTCTCCAGCAGCGCTCTAGACGTCTCTTAACCCTCTTCAAAGCCCTCAACTCTTCCGTAAACCACGGAGAGTGACGGGCCAAACAGGGTCGGAGAGGTCGCACAGGCGCGATCTTGTCCAGAGCCCTGGCGGCTTCTCTATTCCAGGCTGCGGCCAGGACCTCCACTGGACTGTGAAGCAAGTCCTCGGGAATAACCCCCAGCTCCTTCTGAAACCTCACTGGGTCCATCAGTCGCCGAGGGCGGACCAATCGAGTAGGTCCCGCCTCCCTGCGGAGTGGGGCAGCAGAGGAGAGTCTCAGGGTCACCAGGGCGTGGTCTGACCATGACAATGGGGAAAGATGTAACTCTCCCCTCTATGAGAATATGAGAATCATCTAATATAATTAGCGTCAGGGTATTATATAAAAACTATTTGCTCAGTTACAGTTCCTTGCCCATCTGTCCTTGACCTAATTAGATCTTGAAATCAACTCACTTTTTCTGCTAAAGTGGACACAGACACTGCTATCAGCTACCAAATTTGTGTTTGTGTGTGTGTGTGTGTGTGTGTGTGTTTGTGTGTGTGTATGTGTATGTGTATGTGTATACATACATACATACATACATACATACATACACATCCCTTCGAGTCAGTGTTGACTTCTGGTGACTGCCTAGACTAGTCCCTGCAGTTTTCTTGGCAAGATTTCGGAAGTGGTTTGCCCTTGCCTGATTCCCAGGGTTGAGAGAGAGGGACTGGCCCAAGGCCACTCAGCTGGCTTCGTGTCTAAGGTGGGACTAGAACTCAGTCTCCTGGTTTCTATCCTGGTGTCTTAACCACTACACCAAACTGGTTCTTGCCCCAATGTGTGTCTTTATATAGCCCAGCTGACACTCAAGATACATAGTTTCCATTCCATATTCCCAGATGTGAGACAGGCCCCCTCACTCCTGGACTTCAGGAAAAAAATGAAAACCTGGTTTTGCCACCAAGCCTGGGACGGAAGGGGAAATAATTATTCTTGGGGATGGCTAGCGCCCTAGAATTGATTGAGAACGGCCCTTGCGCTCAGGATTTGAGGAAGAACTGTAGCCATCTAGATATTATTTTATTCTATTCTATTTATATCTTTTAATAATTACAATGATATATTTCCATTGGGATCTTTTTTGTATTTTAACTCCAGTTTTATTGTAAACCGACCAGAGTTCCGTCTTCGGGGGAAGATGGGCGGTAATATAAATTAAACAAACAAACAAACAAATACAGCCCTGTCTTGAACAATATACTTTGCAGCCATGAAATTAAAAACTATCCACCAGCTGCACATTATAGTCTGCGAGATGCTGTTGTTTCTACAGGTCTAGTCACAGACTTGTGAAAACACATATATTCCTAAATTTAGAAGATTTATGAAGTACTTGGTGGACCACCATGCATGAATTGTGCTTGGTATAGAAGTTATGAATGTGCTTTCTAAAAAATTATCCATGTGTTTGAATTCCATAGGTCTCTGCAATGGCTCCCTTTTGTATATTTTGGAGCACATACAAACATTAATCAGAAATGCCTACATCTCTAATTATTATAACAATATAACAAAGTATCCCCTTCATGGATCACTGCCTTGTCGTGGCGAAGGGGCTTGCGTAACTCAATGAAGTCAGGTCAAGACGGACAGGTCATGACGGAGAGTTCTGACAAGACGTGGTCCACTGGAGGAGGGAATGGCAAACCACTCCAGTATCCTTGCCAAGAAAACCCATGGACAGTATCAAAAGGCTAAAAGATATGACGCCGGAAGATGAGCCCCTCAGGTTGGAAGGTGTCCAATATGCTACTGGGGAAGAGCGGAGGGCAATTCTGAGTAGCTCCAGAAAGAGTGAAGCGGCTGGGCCAAAGCCGAAAGGACGCTCAGTTGTGGATGTGTCTGGAAGTGGAAGGAAAGTCTGATGCTGTAAAGAACAATATTGCATAGGAACCTGGAATGTAAGATCAATGAATCAAGGTAAGCTGGATGTGGTCAAACATGAGATGACAAGATTGAACATTGACATCTTGGGAATCAGTGAACTAAAATGGACAGGAATGGGCGAATTTAATTCAGGAGACCATTATATATACTACTGTGGGCAAGAATCCCTTAGAAGAAATGGAGTAGCTCTCATAGTCAATAAAAGAGTGGGAAAGGCAGTACTGAGGTACAACCTCAAAAACGACAGAATGCTTTCAGTTCAAATCCAAGGCAAACCATTCAACATCGCAGTAATCCACGTCTATGCCCCAACCACTGATGCCGAAGAAGCTGAAGTTGACTGGTTCTATGAAGACCTACAACACCTTCTTGAACTAACACCAAAAAAGATGTCCTTTTCATCATAGGGGACTGGAATGCTAAAGTAGGAAGTCAAAAAATAACCGGAATAACAGGCAAGTTCGGCCTCGGAGTACAAAATGAAGCAGGGCAAAGGCTAATAGAGTTTTGTCAAGAGAACACGCTGGTCATAGCAAACACTCTTTTCCAACAACACAAGAGACGACTCTACACATGGACATCACCAGATGGTCAATACCGAAATCAGGTTGATTATATACTTTGCAGCCAAAGATGGAGAAGCTCTATACAATCAGCAAAAACAAGACCTGGAGCTGACTGTGGCTCAGATCATGAGCTTCTTATCGCAAAATTTAGGCTTAAATTGAAGAACGTAGGGGAAACCACTAGACCACTCAGGTATGACCTAAATCATATCCCTTATGAATATACAGTGGAGGTGAGGAATAGATTTAAAGGATTAGATCTGGTAGACAGAGTGCCTGAACAACTATGGATGGAGGTTCGTAACATTGTACAGGAGGCAGCAACTAAAACCATCCCAAAGAAGAAGAAATGCAAGAAAGCAAAGTGGCTGACTGATGAAGCTTTACAAATAGCTGAGGAAAGAAGGGAAGCAAAAGGCAAGGGAGAAAGGGAAAGATATAACCAACTGAATGCAGATTTCCAGAGAATAGCAAAGAGAGATAAGAAGGCCTTCTTAAATGAACAATGCAAAGAAATTGAGGAAAACAATAGAATGGGAAAGACTAGAGATCTCTTCAAGAAAATCGGAGATATCAAGGGAACATTTTGTGCAAAGATGGGCATGATAAAGGACAAAAAAGGCAGGGACCTAACAGAAGCAGAAGAGATTAAGAAGAGGTGGCAAGAATATACAGAAGAACTATACAAGAAAGATCTTAATATCCCTGATAAATACGATGGTGTGGTCACTGACCTTGAGCCGGACATCCTAGAGAGTGAAGTCAAGTGGGCCTTAGGAAGCATTACTAACAACAAAGCTAGCGGAGAAGACAGTATCCCAGCTGAACTATTTAAAATCCTAAAAGATGATGCTGTTAAAGTGCTGCACTCAATATGCCAACAAATTTGGAAAACTCAACAGTGGCCACAGGATTGGAAAAGGTCAGTTTACGTTCCAATTCCAAAGAAGGGCAATGCCAAAGAATGTTCAAACTACCGTACAATAGCGCTCATTTCACATGCTAGCAAGGTTATGCTCAAAATCCTACAAGCTAGGCTTCAGCAGTATGTGAACCGAGAACTACCAGAAGTGCAAGCTGGTTTTCGAAGAGGCAGAGGAACTAGAGATCAGATTGCCAACATTCGTTGGATCATGGAAAAAGCAAGAGAGTTCCAGAAAAACATCTACTTCTGCTTCATTGACTACACTAAAGCCTTACCTACATTCAAAGAAATTCTTTGGCTTTATGATGTGTCTTCCTCCCCACAACCATTTTCAGAATCCCCAGAAGCTTCAATTTTTGCTCCTCCCCTAAGATGCAGTCAAAGTGAAGCACTGAAAAGTTCACAATTTCAATAAAAAATTATTAAATTATTAGTATTGAAGAATTATTGAATAATTATTATATAATTACTATTGAATAATAATTATTATTGAATAATTATTGAATTATTGAAATCAATAAGACCTAAATGTAAAGCTTCTTTGAATAAGAGAAACATGGTGTGAGTATTCACTTAAACAGAGGTTCTGTAAAGCAGAATTCAAAGAGCTGTAAAAGAGCAGCTTTCTGTTCTGACTTCAATTCAGCTCTACTGGTATATGAATGAGCTCACAACATAAATATGCTTTGAATGCAGAAATCGCAGCAGCTGCTTTAACTTTAGTTATTTAAAATATATTTTGCTAACTTGCAAATGCATTTTCGTATTTAAAAATGTATCTCACTCCTGCCTAAAGTCTTTTTTAATTCAGAAACATTTTTCAACCAACCTTACTTCAAAAGACATCTGCATCAAATATTTTGAATGCTTGTTTTTCATCAATGACACCATCTTTTTATAAGTAACATCATCATCTTTAATGTTTTTTAATAAACATTAAATTCCTGCAAGCTCCAAACCCTAGAGGAGATATTTGTTATTTACTATAAAATGAATTAGTGGGGGGTGGGGGGTAGATTGTCAGCTATGTAGCCTGTTCCTAGGTCTGATTACTCCCACTGTGTATGCTTAATTCCATAAAGCATGTTGTGATGCCCTATAGCACATCCATGGTTTGAGGAGGAAACTCACTGAACACCAATTTCCTGTGAGTCACATCAGGACTTGTTGGAGTCCAGTTCCATCACATCTTATCTTAGATAAGAAAGCAGATCAATTTGCAACCATATGCACCTTTATCAGATTAAATCTTATTAAACTCAATAGGAAAGACTTCTAAGTAGATACATAAAGGACTATATTATAATTTTGATAGTACTACTAAACCTGGGGTGGAAAAGATTCAGATGACACCAGAGGAAGCAGATAGATGCAAAACACCCCCCACCCTCTCTGCTGCCCTCCTGTAATTGTACAGATCATTGCACTCCAAATATGGTAGCCCTAATACTTGATTGAGAGCCAGTTTGGTGTAGCAGTTAAGGCATCTGGCTAGAAACTGGGACACTGTGAGTTCTAGTCCCACCTTAGGCACAAAGCCAGCTGGGTGACCTTGGGCCCATCACTCTCTCTCAGCCCTAGGAAGAAGGCAATGGCAAACCACTTCTGAAAAACCTGCCAAGAAAACTGCAAGGATGTGTCCAGGCAGTCTCTGAGAATTGGACACAATTTAATGGATTAAAATATATATATATATATATATATATATATATATATATATATATATATATATTCGTCATAATAAAAAAAGGATCAACTGGAGGAAACACATGAAATGATCAACAACATATTCAAAGGAATAAAATTCACAAGGGAAGAAGAAAACAACAACACACTACCCTTCTTGGACATCCTCATCAGTAGAGGAAATGATGGCATTCTAGAAACACAAGTCTACTGGAAATCTACCCACACTAACCAAGTGCTCCACTACCAAAGCAATAACCCAACCTCCCACAAGAGGAGCTGTGTAAGAACACTATTCAGATGAGCACAAATGCACTGGAGCAACCCAGAACACCAGAAAAAGGAAACAGATCACTTATATAGCATCTTCCAGCAAAATGGATACCCACGCAACTTTATCAAAAAGTGCCTGACCACTCAACCCACCACAGCAAAACCAACAGAAGCTATGAAAAGGATTACACTGCCATACATCAGAAACATCTCAGAAACTACTAATAGACTGTTAAAACCACACGGTATCACTGTAGCACACAAACCAACCAAAACCCTTCAGAACATTGTAAGTAACCCAAAAGACCCAGTAGCCCAAGAAGAAAAAACAGGAGTTATCTACAATATACAGTGTAAGGACTGTAACAGCCACTATGTAGGACAGACTGGCAGAATACTAGCAGAACGCATCCACGAACACCAACTAGCAGTCAGAAGACACGATGAAAACTCCTTAATCTCACAACACATGGACAGACTTAACCATACTTTCAACTGGGAAACTGTGACCATCTTAAACCAAGCCAAATCCAAAAATGCTAGAGAATTCCTGGAAGCTTGGCATTCAGACAAATCAGCCATCAACAGACACATAGAGGTAAACAACATTTACATACCATTCATAAGAGACAATAGAAAAGCCAGAAGACCAGAACACCTCCTTGCCAGCAATCAACACCCAGATAGGCAAAGATTAACACCAAGATTAGCACCAGAGGAGCAATCAAACAACACAATAGACCCTAATCAAAGAACTATTAACTCAGTCAATCAACCAAGCAGCAAACAACAGCCCAATCAAGGAACTACCAAGGAGAGTACAACACCCCCACCAACACAGGCAGGACAAGCCAGGGCATATAAACAGAGAGCAAGTTCCACTCCCTTTTTGCACTGAAGATGTTGCCTAGCCTGGCAACGAAACATCTTCAAGAAAACAACAAGGCTCAGAGAGCACCAAGGACTCCATATCTATCTATCTATCTATCTATCTATCTATCTATCTATCTATCTAGCTAGCTAGCTAGCTAGCTAGCTAGCTAGCTGCTGGATAGTGTAGTGGTTAGAGCACCGCCTTTGGAGCGGGAGACCGGGGTTCAAATCCTGGCTGTACCTACCTTACCAGTAGGGGTCCTTGAGCAAAGACCCCCTAACACTTCACCTGCCTACCTCAAAATATGAGAGTGACACGAACTAAGAGAGTCATGCCAGCTCGGATGTTGCCTGGATTAACAAGATCCGTGTCAGATGTTGGGGAACCAGGGCAATCTGACGATAAGTGGGCTACTGGAACAAACCATACATGGACGAGACAAGAGAACCTGGAATTGATGGAATGCTACTACAACAGTAGACCTAATGAGAGGGGATATATGAAACGTATGAGGGAACTATGGATGGACAGAAGACCTGCATCCACACTAACTGAGAAACAGCTAGTTACCCAACGCTTCAACATAGTGAAGAGGAAGCTGCTCTCACAACTTGAGATAGACCAACTACACATTATATCCCAGATTCAAGAAGACCCGGAAGAACAACTGGAGGTGCAGCCAACACCTGAAGCTGGAACGTCACTGCCACCCCCTCCATTACAGAGCACAGCAGCTGATATGAGGCAAAAGTTCATGGATAAACTAGCTACAGTCAACTCTCGAGACTGATTACCAAGGCTCAGTGGAGAAGTGCCATCAGATAGTATGCTAGAAGATGCCAACAGAGCCCTCATGACAATCCCTACTAATACCCCCATGGGTCAAACACGAATGAAATGGAACCCAAATGCTCTCTACCGATGAGCAACTCCAACTTCGTACAGCTATTCTAGATGACAGGTCCTCCAACCAAATTTTGCCATCTTATACTCAACTAGTTCAGCTTCTTCAGCCAATCCTCACCACTCGCCCAGCTGGTGTAAATAGGAATCAGCACTCTTTCAACCAACCCTGGTTTGATAGCGAATGTCATGCAGCTAAGAAACAACTGATCTCCTGCTTTAAGGAATATAAAAATGATCCCCTCTCTTATTCAACTCAGGATCTGTTGCTCCTCAAGAGGAAATATAAACAGCTGCTACAGGCAAAGAAGAGGCAGGCTCTGAGAGAGTCTTGGAATCAACTAATTTCTGCTACTCGCTCTAAGAATTCAGCTCTATTCTGGAAATGTGTAACTCTCCAATCTGCTTCTAACTTACGAATCTCGTCTCTTATTCCTGCTTCAGCCTGGGAAGACTACTTCAGATCACTGTATACACAGGAGGAATCATTTCACCCGAAGAGAGGATTAGACTATGAAACTCACTTGCTCCCCTCCTGGCCCCCTGTCTCAGGCTCTGAGATTATAAACCTGATTAAACAGCTGAAATCGAACAAAGCTCCAGGATATGACTTTATTTCAGCAGAGGTTATTCACAACAATTTAGATTGGTGGGCACCCATTTTGGCTTCCCTATTCACCTATATTGACAACTATGCTAAGGTCCCTGATGATTGGAGTCTAGCTTTGGTGATTCCAATCTATAAAAAAGGAGGCAGAGATTTACCTGCCAATTATTGGCCCATCAGCCTTCTCAGTGTGGTTAGCAAATTATATGCTAGACACCTATACAATAAGCTCCTGGATTGGGTTATAACTGAGAACATCTTGGCTGATGAGCAGGCAGGCTTTAGAGAAGGCCGCTCAATCTTTGACAACACTTTAACTCTTCAACATCTAGTTGAGAAATATTCCTCCCGAGCTCGCTCAACACTCTATGCAGCGTTTATTGACCTTAGATGTGCTTTTGATTTCATTGCTAGAGCCAAACTATGGGAGAAATTGAACTCTTCCTCGATATATAGATTACTTGTTCATATATATAAACTTTATGAAAATTCCCAGATGAAGGTCCGATGTAATATGTATGGACATTGCACCAAGGAAATCCCACTGAAGAGAGGAGTGAGACAAGGGTGTATTCTAGCTCCCCTTCTTTTTAATCTATATATCAGAGCTTTCCAAACTTTTCATGTTGGTGACACACTTTTTAGACATGCATCATTTCGTGACACACTCTTACAGCAGGGCATAATTTCATGACACACTCTTACAGCAGGGCAAAAGGCAGGCACTAGGACCTGTGCAGAATCCTGGCAGGGCAGGTTTGGAGGCAGCAAGGCACAAGGCAGGCACTAGGACCTGCGCGGAATCCTGTCAGGGCTCAGAGGCGGCAGCGACACACCCAGACACTGCAGCCAACACACTAACATGTCGTGACACACAGTTTGGAAAGCTCTGCTATATATTAACTCTCTTATAGACAAATTGAATAGCCCATCTCTTCATTCCCCAAAACTGGGAAATAGACACATCTCTGTTCTTTTATATACAGATGATGCTGTGTTGCTTTCCCAGACACAGATTGGTCTGAAGTGGGCGCTCTGTATGCTTGCTGAGCACTGCCAAGAAGAATGGCTGGAAATAAACTACTCAAAAACCAAGGTTCTGGTTTTTGCCAAGCACCCTAAGGCACATGTCTGGCGGCTAAACAATCATTTAATAGAGCAAGTTAAGACCTTTAAATATTTGGGGATTGTTTTTCATGCCACGGGTAACCACAAATCCCATGCCGATTATGTCAGCCTGAATGCACAAAAAACAGCAGCAGCACTACAATCTTTCTATTTCTCCAAAGGAGCTCAATATATACCAGCAGTGATTAAAGTTTTTTTCAGCTAAGATCCGAGCTCAGCTCCTATTTGGAGCTCAATTGGGTCCCTATAGGTCATTCCTTTCTCTTGAAAGAGTCCAATCCAAGTTTCTAAGATCTATCTTTCAAGTACCTCGCTGCGTCCCCAACGTGGTGCTTCGCTGTGAAGCTGGCCTACTAAAAATAGAAACTTCTGCTTGGATTTAAACTTTTTCTTACTGGCTTAAGCTTTCTTTTTTCCCAGTTGGCTTGGCCCCTTTGATTATGACTGATAGCTTTCAATCTTCTTGGTGCCAGGCAATACATGCCAAACTGCAATTATATGTCTTTTAAGGGCATCCGTCATCTTGTTGGGCTATGAACATGCAGTAGCTGATCTCAAACAATGGGCCATCGATTTAGAGCTACAATCAGATTTATCAGTTTTACCAAAAAACATTTTTTTGGGGCCACTCTGCACATCTTCTCCAACCAGCCAGATATCTTAGCTGCGTAACGATTCCAAAATTTAGAAGGGCCTTATCCTTGGCTAGATTCAATGCCCTTCCACCAGCTGTTATTGAAGGGAGATATCGAAATATCCCTTTCGATCAAAGACTGTGCCCAGGTGGCAGAGGAGTAATTGAAATGATGGAACATGTCATTTTATATTGTCCTCTCTATGCAGATGCTCACCGGGAATTATTATCTCAATTTTTTACTAAACATCCAGGACGTTCAGATTCTTTTTATTTCAAACTGTTTTTATCAGACCAATCTGATTTTATTTCATTGACCACAGCTAAATATTGCTCTATAATTTGTACAGCACGCCGCAATATCCCTTCTAATTTTTCTTAGATGTTTTTAGATTTTTAAGTGTTTTTTTTCTTTTATTCTTATCAGATGTGAATCTTCTGTTTTATTTGCTGGTCTATGACCGAATAAAAATTGATTTGATTTGAATTGACAATCCCTACTACCACTATAACTCAAACCAATGAACTGGTATACACTACAGCCACTGTAATCCAGGAGATGCTTGGCTATATGATCAAGAAGAACAGCACTACATACCCCCCTGGAAAATGAGGTTGGAGGCTCCAAGGCAACTTGGAGAGAAGTTGGTCAGCTGGTGGAACTACAGAAGAGTGTGGAGACTAAGGATAAGACTCGGCTACTGAAAAAATACAAGGGCCTGACTCCATCTGAAGCTCTAGAGCAGAGCTTTCCAAACTGTGTGTCGCGACACATTTCTGTGTCACGGCAAGGGCCCAGGTGTGTCGTGGGGGAACCCGGAAGAGGAGGCCATGCACCACGTGGAGCCCCGCCCATCCCTTGCCGTGCCGACAGGTCCCTGCTCTGAAGCCAGCTCTTCAGCTCTCGACGCAGAAGCCAGGTAAGTGCAGGGACGCAACTAGGCTGCCGCGCAGGGTGGGGGTGGGGGGTGCAGGCACCGCGAAGCGCGGCAGCCGGAGACATAGCTTTAAGTGCCAGCGGCCTGGCAGCCAAGAAAGGGACAGGGAGGCAGCTCCGCTGCCTGCCTCGCATGGCCCCCGCGCCATCCGCGTCTGTGGCTCCCCCTCCCCCCTTGGCGGAGGCCCCATCCAGGCAGAGGCAGGACTGGGCGAGCAGACAGGTGGCGTTCTCGCTGCTTCCACCCATCGCCTACGAGAAGATGGCGGCGGTCGGGCGGGCAGGCAGGCGGGCAGCTGAGAGGCAGGCAGGCAGCTGAGGGGCGGGCGGGCGGGCAGGCAGGGGGTTGCCTGCAGCGGACTCATCTGACCATCCTTCCCGGAGCTGCTGGGGCCGGATGGAGCGGTGGGGGACTAGGCATCACTCCTTCCAGCGGGCACTCCAAGCCCAGCTGTTCAGACATCGATCAAGGATCGATCATGCCCGGGGGCAGGGCTGGCCGAGGGGCTGGGGGGGAAGACGGGTCCCTGTTGCCTGAGACATCCTCACGCATCCTCCCCCCTCCCCCCACAATATGGCAGCAATAACAGGCAGGTCCTGAAAGAGAAGAAAAGCCCCAAGAAAGAGTGGGGATCCTGCACTTTCCACTCTCCAGAAGAGCTTTCCGCACTTGGATCCATTTCTGTCAGAGCCTTCGCGGCAGGTGGTGGTCGCTGTGGTTGTTATTGCTGCCATATTGTGGGGGGAGGGGGGAGGATGCGTGAGGATGTCTCAGGCAACAGGGACCCGTCTTCCCTCCTCCCCTCGAGCCCCTTGGCCAGCCCTGCCCCTGGGCCTGATCGATCCTTGATCGATGGCTGAACAGCTGGGCTTGGAGCACCCGCTGGAAGGAATGATGCCGAGTCCCACACTGCTCCATCCGGCCCCAGCAGCTCCGGGAAGGATGGTTAGATGAGCCCGCTGCAGGCAACCCCCTGCCTGCCCACCTGCCTGCCTCTCAGCCACCCACCCGCCAGCGCGGCATCTTACCTTCTCTGACGAAATGCGGTGGAAGCCGGGCAGGCGCCAGCGAGGCACTCCTTGTGTCACGCTCCCGCTGGCGGCTTCTCTCCTTCTGCTTCTGCCCCGTCCCTGCCGCCCACGCTGGGTCACTCCGGGAGCCCTTTCGTTGGGCGGGAGCCACCGGCAGGCTCCCTCGGCTCGGCCCCCACTCTGCTCTTGCGAGCTGCGCATCAGACCGCCGCCATCTTCCGCTTGTAGGTGATGGGAGGAAGCGGCAAGCCAGGCCAGGCCACGGAGGCGGAGAGCGCCGCCTGTCTGCCCGCCCAGTCCCGCCTCTGCCTAGCTGGGGCCGCCGCCAAGGGGAAAGGGGAGCCGCAGATGCAGACGGTGCGGGGGCCATGTGAGGCGGGCAGCGGAGCCACCTCCCCATCCCTTTCTCGGCTTTCAGGCCGATGGCACTTCTCGGGAAGGAAAAGCCATGTCTCTGGCCGCGGCACTTCGCGGTCCCTGCACCCCCACCCCCACCCCAGCGCGGCAGCCTAGTCGCGTCCCTGCACCCTCCCCCCCAGTTGCAGCCCTAATGGGCTGCTAACTTACCTGGCTTCTGCGGCAAGAGCTGAAGAGCTGGGTTCAGAGCAGGGACCTTTCGGCGCGGCAAGAGATGGGCGGGGCTGCACGTGGTGCATGGCCTCCTCTTCCAGGTTCCCCTGCGACACACATGGGCCCTTGCCGCGACACAGAAATGTGTCGCGACACACAGTTTGGAAAGCTCTGATCTACAATTACATACAATACAATACATACAATACAAGACTGGGGGGCCGGGGGCCGGGATTTGGAGCTGGCAGCCAATCACGTTGGGTGGGGTTTGGAGCCGGGAGCCAATCACATGGGCCGGGGGGTGGGGTTTGGAGCCGGCAGCCAATCACGTGGCCCAGGGGCGGGGTTTGGAGCCGGCAGCCAATCACATGGGCCAGGGGGCGGGGTTTGGAGCCGGCAGCCAATCACGTGGGCCGGGGGCGGGGTTTGGAGCCAGCAGCCAATCACGTGGGCCGGGGGCAGGGTTTGGAGCCGGCAGCCAATCACGTGGGCCGGGGGCGGGGTTTGGAGCCGGCAGCCAATCACGTGGGCCGGGAGGCGGGGACTCCTCATTAGTGTGTCACGAAATTATGCATGGCTAAAAGGCGTGTCACCAACATGAAAAGTTTGGAAAGCCCTGCTCTAGAGACTGCTAAACAAAGGCTCACAGCACTGGCTACCAGGCTAAGGAGATACACTAAAGAAGCAGAGGCCAAGCAGATAAATACCCTGTTCACCAAAGAACTATTCAAGGTGTACTCCCAGCTGCAGTGCAACAACACAGTAACAGCAGAGCCACCGACAGCAGAATCGGAACAGTACTGAAAGAACATATGGGAGAAAGAGAAGACAAATAACACCAGTGCAAAGTGGCTGCAGGACCTGAGAGCAGACCACAGAAATCTCCCAGAGCAGGAACCAGTCACCATCACAGTAGCAGATATCCAACAGCATGTCAAGAACATGAAGAGTGGACAGCACCTGGCCTAGACAAGATCCACACCTACTGGCTAAAGAAACTAACAGCAGTGCAACACCTAGCAGCACAGATGAACCAGCTGCTAGCAGCAGGCTCCCACCCAGACTGGCTAACACAAGGTAGGACGGTGCTGATCATGAAAGACGCCAACAAGGGAACAACACCATCCAACTACCGGCCAATACCAGCCAGTACATGAGCATAGCTCAGAAGGGCATTGGGAACAACACCAGAGGCTCCAAACACCAGTTGCTTATAGATAGAGCAGTCACCTGAGACTCAAGGTCTAGACAGACCAATCTGAACACAGCCTGGATTGACTACAGGAAAGCCTACGACTCAATGACATACACATGGATCTGTGAATGCCTGGCACTATACAAAGTCAACAGAACACTAAGGACCTTCCTCAAAAACTCAATGGGACTGTGGAAGACAACACTGGAAGTCAACTCAAGACAGCTCGTACAAGTGGCCATCAAGTGTGGCATATACCAAGGTGATGCACTGTCCCCACTGCTGTTCTGCATGGGCTTGAACCCCCTCAGCCAGATTATCACAAGAACTGGATACAGATACAAGTTCAAGAGTGGAACTACCATCAGCCACCTCCTCTACATGGATGACATCAAGCTGTATGCTGAGAGTGAACAAGACATCGACTCACTGATCCACCTGACACAGATCTACAGTGAGGACATTGGGATGTCATTCGGACTAGAGAAGTGTAGCCAGATGGTAGTAAAGAGAGGGAAGGTAGTTAAGACTGATGGGGTGGAATTACCAGCAGGCCACGTAGCAGACATACAGACCAGCTACAAGTACCTTGGTATCCTACAGTCACATGTGAACCACAATGAGGAGGCAAGGAAGAAAGCAACATCCAAGTACCACCAAAGGATAAGACAGGTCCTGAAGAGCCAGCTCAATGGGAAGAAGAAGATCCATGCCATTAAGACGCATGCCCTGCCAGTCATCAGATACCCTGCTGGTATAGTGAGCTGGCTAAAGGAGGAGGCTGCTGATGTGAAGACCTGGAAGCTCCTCACAATATACGGAGGCTTTCACTCCAAGTCCAACATCCAGAGACTGTACACCAGCCAGAAAGAGGGCGTGCGGGGTCTGGTGAGTGTCAAAGCCACTGTCCTGGATGAGAGCCAGAGCATCCAGGAGTACATCACTAAGATGGCACCTAAAGATGAGCTGCCTGAAGCAGCAGCAGACATGGAAGGAAGATCAAGCAGAGGAAGTGCCATGGCAAGACAAGACCCTGCATGGGATGTACCATCGACAGATAGCTGAGGTGGCTGACCTTGGGAAATCCTACCACTGGCTGGAAAGGGCTGGACTAAAAGACAGCACTGAGGCACTGATCATAGCAGCACAAGAACAGGCACTAAGCATCCAATCCATAGAAGCAGGTGTCTACCACACTAGACACAACTCAAGGTGCAGACTGTGCAGAGACAGTCCAACACATAGTGGCAGGGTGTAAGATGCAGGCAGGAACAGCATACAATTTTATTGTAAACTACCCAGAGTTCCCCCTTTGGGAGAAGATGGGCGGTGATAGAAATTAAATAAATAAATAAATAAATAAATAAATAAATAAATAAATAAATAAATAAATAAATAATACACTGAATGGCAAAACCAAGTAGCTGGCATTGTGTACAGGAACATCTGCACAGCGTATGGGCTAGACCCTCCCAAGTCCAGATGGGAGATTCCACAGAAGGTCATGGAGAATGACAGGGCTAAGATCCTGTGGGACTTCCAGATCCAGACAGACAGGCAGGTACTGGCCAATCAACCAGACATTGTGGTAGTAGACAAGGACCAGAAGATGGTGGTGATAGATGTAGCGGTGCCAAGTGACAGCAACATCAGGAAGAAGGAGTATGAGAAGCTGGAGAAGTACCAGCACCTGAAGGAGGAACTAGAGAGGATGTGGAAAGTGAAGGCCAAAGTGGTCCCAGTGGTGGTAGGAGCACTCGGGGCTATGACTCCTAAGCTGGCTCCAACAGATCCCAGGAACATCAAAGCTCTCTGTCCGGAAGAGTGCAGTGCTAGGAACAGCTAAGATACTGCACAGAACCCTCAAACTCCCAGGCTTCTGGTAGAGGACCCAAGGTTGAGGAAGACACATACCACCCATATGGGTGAGAAGGGAATTTTTTAATATACTGTATATTATATTAAAGATCATATGAAGATCCTTCATATGGTCAGTCAAGACTTTAACAGTTAACTTGGAGTGGGTCATGAACATGATTTTGCTAAAATTTCCTACCTTCTCTTGTAAGACAATGTACTAAACACAATTCAACTATGTCAATGAGCATGTATTCTTTCTATTGTGCATAATTTGCTCCTTGTATCAGATAATAATTAGGTGAATCACACAAATGTAGCAAAAGGTTCATTTCAAGGAGATGGCAGTTCCTCTCCCCCCACATTACAAATTGCTCTCCATTAATGATGCAAACCAAAGACCAATGAAAGAGGCTGAAAGGAAGGTGAATGGGGACAGCAACATCCAGAAATCGAACAAAAATGAAGAACCTGGGATGAGGGTTTATTTCAGAACACCATGTTTTCAAGTATTTAAAGCCACACACAGCCCCATATTACAGGAGAGATGAGGGTGCGATGCAAACACATTGTATATTTAATCCTGCTCTAGATGATGATGATAATTCTTTTTTTGAAAATAAGAGAAAATAGTAGCTTACCTTAGTTTCCAAACAGAAACTAAGGGGCACTTAATGGATTGGTTTGAACATCAGAAACTGCTGAAATAAAAATGTTAGAGAACATACATATTTAGTACATACATATTAATAGAATGATCATCTAGGAAGATTATTACATTTAGATTTTAGCAGTTTCTGATGAAGGAATATGAAAAAGTAGACTCTATGTTTGCCAATTTATGTCACATAAGCCTTTCATGATCTGTTAATAACTAGTGTTATTATAAGGGAATTGCTGAGTCTAGATAAAAAAGAACAAAGTAAATTAATGACAGCTTTAAGAATATAGGCTCTTTGCACTCTGCTTAATGGATTCCTAGCAAGTAATCCAGTAATTCCTAGCCATGCAATACTAGAACCGAAAGTTTATTTTAGCATAAACAGACAGCTCATGGGTAATTCCAAAAGAAATATGCATTGCTGATGCGTAAAGCAAAAGGAGAAGGAAAAGGTTTTTATTTATTGTGATATTTATACCTCGCCTATCCCCTCCCTAATGGAGGACTCTAGGCGGCTTACATCAACAATCCTTTTATACAATTATACAATTATACAATTCACTGCGCGTGAAGGGAGGGGGTAAGGGAACCGACTCTTCTAAGGCTCCGGACTACAATTGGCAAGATGCCTTGAGCCGGCTGCTGACTTCCTGTAGATGTTACTTCCGGGTTCGTCATCACCGCTGCCATTCGATCTTCCTCCGATCTTTTTCTCCTCCGATGGAACCGACTTCCCAACAGGACGCCAGCAAATTTTCCCACTTAAGGTGGTACCCATTTATCTACTTGCTAGGCTTTCGAACTGTTTGGTTGACAGGAGCTGGGACTAGCAATGAGAGCTCACATCGTTGTGCAGGGGGTTCGAACTGCCAACCTTCTGATCGGCAGTCTGCAGCTCAGCAGTTTAACCTGCTGAGCCACCCCATCCCAACGCATCCTAAAAGGTTGATCATAGAGATCCTTCTCAAAAATACAAGTCTTAATTCATACTGCCTAGCAAATGAAGATCTGCTACATAAGTCTCCATGAACATTTTAATTGACCATAAAATTACTGTCATATTCAGGAGCAAGCAGCTCATCTTCAATGCTTATTGACCGCTTTAGAGCACAGGTGGGCAACCTGTGACACAAGGTCCACAAGTGGATTCCAAATACATATCTGTAGCCCCTGGTTCTCCCTCTAGTCACACTAACTCTTGGGGCAGAGTGATTATAATTATGAAGTAAGAAACACACAAAAATAGATTTAACACAGTTTAACGAAACAAAAGATTATCCAACCCCCCAAAAAGAAGAAAAGGAAGCAAGGAAATCCATGTTCTGCATAGGTGAACTAGAAGTACATGATCTTGTCCACTTTCCATGGTCTTGTGGTCCTCATGGCTTGAGCATGCTTCAGTCATTCCAGCTCCCCTAAAACAAAACAAACAACCCAGGGCAATTTATCACCTTTTGAAATCAGGATACAAGGAGGATCAAGACTGGGTTGTGGTATCCTGGCAGTGCTGTATTGCTCACTATCACACTGGATGGGAACATTCCTGTTTGATGGCAGAGATAGTTTGCAGCACAGTATTTATTTTTTATTTGTTTACTATTATTTGTTTAATTTATATGACCGCCCATCTCCCCTTATGGGGAACTCTGGGCGGTTCACAATACAATAAGTTAAAATAAAATCTAAAATATATAAAACCTCAATTATACAATACAGTAATAATTATAAAATTATAAAATCCAGATGGACGGTGGAATTAATTAAAAGAAGGACATTATAAAATTAGGGGATTAACCACCCCCATGAGGAACTATCCCTTCCTCCTTCCCATGCCAGGCGGCAGAACCAGGTCTTCAGCTCTTTCCTAAAGGTCGGGAGGGAGGAGATCGGTCTCAACTCTGGGGGCAAGATGTTCCATAGAGTGGGCGCTACCACAGAGAAGGCCCATCTCCTAGACCCCATCAGATGGCATTCTCTAATTGATGGGGTTTGTAACAGGCCCTCTCTGAATGACCGGGTGGGGTGGGTCGATAAAATGGGATTAAGATGGTCCCTCAGGTATTCAGTATTGCCATCTAAGAGGCCATCCTGAATGTTCTTGGTCCAACTCTGATGTTCTTAGGAAGCAGAAGCCAGCTGTGACTACTCAGGAGAAAGGATGTAGCTGGCAAAAAAGAACAAAATTAATTTTTTATGAATGAAGCTACCAAATTTAGCTTCTACCCTTCTGGTGTGTTCTCTCATATGGTTGTCATTCACTCTAAGGAAAAAGAAGGAAATGCTTAAAATTCAGCTAATGTTGCTTTAAGGACAAAATAACCCCCTTCACATGTTTGTGATGCACTGTAGACTATAGGGATCCTTACTAATATAAGCTCCAATACCACAAATGTGTCATTGCTCATAATAACATTTTTACTTATTACCAACAGGTGCAATCAATCAAAAGCAAGGAGGCAATGCTATTGTGCTCTCCTCTTTTTTTTTAAATGCTATGATAGTGAAAGAGGGAACTTCCAGCCAGTTTTGACTCTACAGAGCAGATCAGAAGGACTAAAGGCAAGCAAACATAATTGAACTTTATTTTGTACTCTTATTTTTAATTTTTCAACAGCTAAATGGTTCATAATAAGCTATGTTGCCATTAGAACTTTGCTGAAGGATTACTGAATACCCATCATTTACTTAATGTGTTTTTCTCCTAGCAGGCACAAATATTTAGATGTTTTCTATTCATTTGGACTAATAATTAGCATATTATGGTTCAGATGAGATTTTATTTCTTTATTTATTTATTTTGCATCCAGATCAAACTTTACTCTGCCAAAATGTAGGCACCGCCACAGCTTTGTCATTAGCTTGCTGTAGGTCATCAACAGTACAAGACTCTGACAGTAATCGACACACCATCAGATGCTCTGGGTCTTGGATTTCTCCACATTCACATAATGTATTGTCGTCAGTCAACAACCCCCACTTAAATAAATTCGTCCTGCACCTTGGTACCCCCACCCTCATCCTATTCATTGTCCTCCAAACTGTATAAGGGAGAGTGTTTCCAGCAGCCATTTCTTCCTTCAGTAAAATAGTCAAATCGGTGAGCTCATTCCTCCATTTACTTATTCGATTCTGTTCTTTGGACCCCTCTAGGGTATTAGTTCTTGCCATAAAGCTCTTTCTAGATTTAAGTTGACGAATTGGAGGAGCATATCCGCTGAGAGGGTGATGAGAGTCAGTCTCTTGCTTGGTTCTTTTGGCGTCTGCCTCTACTTCCCTTCTAATCTTAGGTGGAGCAATGCCAACAAGGAGGTATAGTTTATTAACGGGCGTAGGTTTGAGGCATCCCGTCACTATGCACATTGCCTCATTCACAGCGATATCTACTTGCTTCGCATGTGCTGCTATGTTCCATACTGGTGCCGCATATTCGGCAGTAGAGACACTCAAGGCCAGAGCTGATACTCGTAACGTAGCTGGCTGGGCTCCCCATGCATAGTTTGTCAGTCGTCGGATGATGTTATTCCTAGCACATACTTTAGCCTTGGTATTCAGGCAATGTTGCTTAAAGGAAAGTGTTCTGTCCAACGTAACACCCAAATATTTAGGTGTTGGGCAGTGTTGTAATCTGTTCCCTCTCCACATAATATCCAATTCAACCCCTGCATCTCGATTGTGAAGATGAAAGGCACATACTTGAGTTTTTCTTGGATTAGGTTTTAAGTAATTATCATAATACCGCTCCAGATGAGATGATTTGTGGGGAGAAAGCTATTGGGATAAGGGTGGGTTTTTTTACAGCTATTCTAAATGGACTTTAAGTCTATCAAACAGGGAAATGAACCCATAGAGAAGACGTCACATGAGCCATTTCTGAGTTTCATAACACTTGCATCGAAATTATTGTAAACGTTTCACTTATTTTTTGGAGTCACTGGAGATAAATCATTTAATAGACACACACTAAAGTTAGGAAGCTGGAGACAACATTCAGCTGTTGGAAAAAAGATGATTATCCAATATATGGCCATAAATATGGAAAGGATCCAAAGTTGGACATTATTGAAATAACATTTTAAATTTTTTAAAAGGCATCCTACTCAGATCTTGAGAAGGCCATCTCCTAACTTTGCCTGCCTGAACTTCTGTATCTGGCCACAAGTCACATTTCAAATTGGGTGGTCCCAAATTTTAGCAAATCACTATCATTTAATCTCCACTTCAGTGAAGTCCTTTGAGAATCTGAGTTGTATGCTAAAGATCAAAGATGTTCCAGAACACATTACATGGTATCAGGGAACCCATAAGCCTGGAGCACTTTCTTTGTAGATTATGCCATGTAGTACGAGTATGAAGTTACAAAGACTGTGCATATTAATAGGACTCCAAGGACTCTACTGTGCATATTACTAGGAAACTAGAGGGGGGTTAATGAAAAGGTTAATTAAAAATTGTATGGCTTAAGTCATTCCTTTGGTTTTGATTTCAGTATTAATTTTTTTCTTGGAAGGCTTTGGAATCGGCACCCATTACACCAACAGTCCGGTTCCGGTTCATGGATGACACCTTCGCAATTTGGAGTCATACTGAAGAAGAACTGGAGAAATTTCTGGACCACCTAAACGGCATCTGATAGGATGTACGCTGGTTCAAAGGGAAAAAATCAAGGCTTGAGAATAAACAGACAAGAGTGCAGCGTTTAGGGCTAAAAGTTGTTTACTTGTAGCATAAGGCAATAAATGTATATATAGTTAAGGCAATAAATGCAAATGTTACATTATTGCAATAAGGAAAAACAAAAACAAACTTATAAGCAGAGATCCGTGTATTGATCCCAGGGCCAGAGCTCATGCCACGGCCTATACCCAAAGCCAGGCATAACTATGCACTGCCCAGTCCGCAGAAGTAGAATACACGTGAAGAACTACATGGCTAAAGACACAAAAAGTCAAGAAGCATAGAACACCATTTTGCATGGTTAGATATTCAGTTCTTCCAGCTTTCTGATTGGCTGGAAGTTAGGTATGACACACACCAGGCCTTTGTGTAGGCCATAGCACATAGCATTGTGTGGCAGTGCTGCATCTAAGCAAGCACGTGATCTCCCCCTCCCTGTTCTCCCAGGGCTTTCCACGAAGGCTTCAGGGGGAATTGTTCTCATGGGAAGGTTTAGAAACTTTGTTGTTGTTGTTGTTCAGTCGTTCAGTCGTGTCCGACTCTTCATGACCTCATGGACCATAGCACGCCAGGCCTTCCTGTCCTCCACTGTCTCTCGGAGTTTATTCAAATTCATGTTCATTACATCGGTGATGCTATCTAACCATCTCATCCTCTGCCGTCCCCTTCTCCTTTTGCCCTCAGTCTTTCCCAGCATCAGGGTCTTTTCCAGTGAGTCCTCTCTTCTCATTAGGTGGCCAAAGTATTTGAGCTTCAGCTTCAGCATCTGTCCTTCCAATGAGCAGTCAGGGTTGATTTCCTTTAGGATTGACTGGTTTGACCTCCTTGCAGTCCAAGGGACTCTCAAGAGTCTTCTCCAGCACCACAGCTCGAAAGCATCAATTCTTCGGCGCTCAGCCTTCCTTATGGTCCAACTCTCACAGCCATACATTGCTACTGGAAAAACCATAGCTTTAACTATACGGACCTTTGTCGGCAAGGTGATGTCTCTGCTTTTTAATATGCTGTCTAGGTTTGCCATAGCTTTCCTCCGAAGGAGCAAGCGTCTTTTAATTTCATGGCTGCAGTCACCGTCTGCGGTGATCTTGGAGCCCAAGAAAATAAAATCTGTCACTGCTTCCATTTCTTCCCCTTCTATTTGCCAGGAAGTGATGGGACCAGATGCCATGATCTGGGTTTTTTTAATGTTGAGTTTCAAGCCAGCTTTTGCACTCTCCTCTTTCACCCTCATCAAGAGGCTCTTTAGTTCCTCTTCACTTTCTGCCATTAGGGTGGTATCGTCTGCATATCTGAGGTTGTTGATATTTTTCCCGGCAATCTTAACTCCCGCTTGTGATTCATCCAGCCCGGCATTTCTCATGATGTACTCTGCATATAAGTTAAATAAGCAGGGTGATAATATACAGCCTTGTCGTACTCCTTTCCCAATTTTGAACCAGTCGGTTGTTCCATGTCCGGTTCTAACTGTTGCTTCTTGACCCACATACAGGTTTCTCAGGAGAGAGGTAAGGTGGTCTGGTACTCCCATCTCTTTAAGAATTTGCCACAGTTTGTTGTGATCCACACAATCAAAGGCTTTAGCGTAGTCAATGAAGCAGAAGTAGATGTTTTTCTGGAACTCTCTTGCTTTTTCCATGATCCAGCGAATGTTGGCAATCTGATCTCTAGTGACTCTGCCTCTTCGAAACCCAGCTTGCACTTCTGGTAGTTCTCGGTTCACATGCTGCTGAAGCCTAGCTTGTAGGATTTTGAGCATAACCTTGCTGGCATGTGAAATGAGCGCAATTGTACGGTAGTTTGAACATTCTTTGGCATTGCCTTTCTTTGGAATTGGAACGTAAACTGACCTTTTCCAATCCTGTGGCCACTGTTGAGTTTTCCAAATTTGTTGGCATATTGAGTGCAGCACTTTAACAGCATCATCTTTTAGGATTTTAAATAGCTCAGCTGGGATACTGTCTTCTCCGCTAGCTTTGTTGTTAGTAATGCTTCCTAAGGCCCACTTGACTTCACTCTCTAGGATGTCCGGCTCAAGGTCAGTGACCACACCATCGTATTTATCAGGGATATTAAGATCTTTCTTGTATAGTTCTTCTGTGTATTCTTGCCACCTCTTCTTAATCTCTTCTGCTTCTGTTAGGTCCCTGCCTTTTTTGTCCTTTATCATGCCCATCTTTGCACAAAACATTCCCTTGATATCTCCGATTTTCTTGAAGAGATCTCTAGTCTTCCCCATTCTATTGTTTTCCTCGATTTCTTTGCATTGTTCATTTAAGAAGGCCTTCTTATCTCTCCTTGCTATTCTCTGGAATTCTGCATTCAGTTGGTTATATCTTTCCCTTTCTCCCTTGCCTTTTGCTTCCCTTCTTTCCTCAGCTATTTGTAAAGCCTCATCAGTCAGCCACTTTGCTTTCTTGCATTTCTTTTTCTTTGGGATGGTTTTAGTTGCTGCCTCCTGTACAATGTTACGAACCTCCATCCATAGTTCTTCAGGCACTCTGTCTACCAGATCTAATCCTTTAAATCTATTCCTCACTTCCACTGTATATTCATAAGGGATATGATTTAGGTCATACCTGAGTGGTCTAGTGGTTTTCTCTACATTCTTCAATTTAAGCCTAAATTTTGCAATAAGAAGCTCATGATCTGAGCCACAGTCAGCTCCAGGTCTTGTTTTTGCTGATTGTATAGAGCTTCTCCATCTTTGGCTGCAAAGTATATAATCAATCTGATTTCGGTATTGACCATCTGGTGATGTCCATGTGTAGAGTCGTCTCTTGTGTTGTTGGAAAAGAGTGTTTGCTATGACCAGCGTGTTCTCTTGACAAAACTCTATTAGCCTTTGCCCTGCTTCATTTTGTACTCCGAGGCCGAACTTGCCTGTTATTCCGGTTATTTTTTGACTTCCTACCTTAGCATTCCAGTCCCCTATGATGAAAAGGACATCTTTTTTTGGTGTTAGTTCTAGAAGGTGTTGTAGGTCTTCATAGAACCGGTCAACTTCAGCTTCTTTGGCATCAGTGGTTGGAGCATAGACTTGGATCACTGTGATGTTGAATGGTTTGCCTTGGATTCGAACTGAAAGCATTCTGTCGTTTTTGAGGTTGTACCCCAGTACTGCCTTTCCCACTCTTTTATTGACTATGAGAGCTACTCCATTTCTTCTAAGGGATTCTTGCCCACAGTAGTATATATAATGGTCTCCTGAATTAAATTCGCCCATTCCTGTCCATTTTAGTTCGCTGATTCCCAATATGTCGATGTTCAATCTTGTCACCTCATGTTTGACCACATCCAGCTTACCTTGATTCATAGTTCTTACATTCCAGGTTCCTATGCAATATTGTTCTTTACAGCATCGGACTTTCCTTCCACTTCCAGACACATCCACAACTGAACGTCCTTTCGGCTTTGGCCCAGCCGTTTCACACTTTCTGGAGCTACTCGGAATTGCCCTCCGCTCTTCCCCAGTAGCATTTTGGACACCTTCCGACCTGAGGGGCTCATCTTCCGGCGTCATATCTTTTAGCCTTTTGATACTGTCCATGGGTTTTCTTGGCAAGGATACTGGAGTGGTTTGCCATTTCCTCCTCCAGTGGACCACGTTTTGTCAGAACTCTCCATCATGACCTGTTCTTCTTGACCTGACTTCATTGAGTTACGCAAGCCCCTTCGCCACGACAAGGCAGTGATCCATGAAGGGGGTTTAGAAACTAGACGTAAACAATTCATATCTAATGGAGATGTAAGCAAAGCCATTCAAAGTTATGGGAAGGCTTTTTGTTATCTAGCCACCTGGCGTTACGTCATCATGAGACACTTTTCTCCGTACAGAAAATATTTGCCAATTTCATACGGGAAATCTGACACCCCTCCCAATTTTTTTCAGTACAGACTAGCAATGATGGAAGTTGTTCGAAGCTGTAAAATACATTTTTACAGAAACAAGAAAAACATGGTTAGTACATGTATTATTCACAAGTTTCAGTTTTTACAACCAATAGTCATCTAGGAACTAGAAATGGTTTAAAAACACTTGTTACACATATGTAATGCACAATATACACTTTATGCAATGTTTTATTCAGATACATACAAATACATCAAATACAGATTATGCAGTAATAGAAGACAGTATATAGAAGAATCACCCATATATGTTCTGTCCCCTCCTTTGCAAAAATACAGCCGGCATAGATAAGCAGAAATTCCAAACTTGCTAGCTGCTCTCTGTTTGAAGCAAAGGTTTGTTTTGGTTTTAAGAAAAACCGTAGGACTGTTTCACCCCTTTTCAGCCTTGCATAGACGGCTAAACCATTTTGCAGGCTTGGTGTTTTTACCTGGGCAAACTAGGTAAACTAAATTAGGGTGTATTCACTGTGTTACTGCAGAGTGATATACAACAAACTAAGGATAAGCCTTCCTTACACAAATGACACTCTGTAGGACATCAAGAACCATAGGATTCTCTGTTCTGGGCTTTTGAACCTTCAACACCAAGATAACTGTTTGAATTTGCCTAACTCCCTCAGCTGGAAATACTATCTCAGCTGACTGACAAATTCTTATACAAGGTGGAAACATTCAGTTTCTAAGCAGAAAACAACCACATAAGTAAGACGTACTATACAAACTTCTACGCTCTCTTATGTATGCACAGAAAACAGCACGTGACTGTTCTACACATCCCAGTTTTTGTCAGAATCTGCATCTTTCCAAAAATGCTATCAATGACTGGCCTGCTTTAAGATCCATAAATCGCCCTGTGAAGTCAATGGACTTTCTGGGAATTGCCACACATGTATAGCCAAAAGCTTGCCTTACACACACTGTTTCAGGGAGATCTATATTCAAATATGCTGTGCCAACATCACACTATGTAAATGGACACCTGTTTCACGCTACGCAACCAGAAAACGTACCACACGTAAACATTCTGGCCTAGCTGTGGGTGCATACATTAGATCACAGTTCACAAAACTCCTTCTGTGAAACAAATCCCTGGGCAACAAAGCTGGCTGTACACTGCAGAGTATTATCAGGAAGAAATGTCTTTCTGAACACTCATCTGGAACCTACAGCTTACTAAAACAAAGGACAGGTTGGTTACTTTTAACACTTCACCAAAACTCTCAAACAGACTATCCACAGCTGTGTTCCAATGTTCTTCTTGCCTCTCAAAAGGCAGGAGCAACACGTCTTGAAAAGACTGGGTTTTCTCACGTAACTTGCCACACTGTCACCTGCTAAATCACAAATCTGTCAGGCTTCACACCCTGGAATAAGAGGACCCATGAGGAATGACCACTGTACTTCCTCATCACTGTCTTCTTTCCTAATACCTGACTCCCCCTCCAGGCTCTGTACCTGCTCAGGTGAGATTTCCACTCCTTCACCTGAGGGGCCCTTTTTAACACACTAGGAGACTGGGGAACAGAAGAAACCTGAACTGGTTTTTGCCCATCTACTGAAGCATGGACAGTAGGTTTTACACTAGCAATGCAGCAACACTTCTGCAACATTAGTATACAACCTTTCCCAACCAGTAGGCTGCTTAAAAATAAAGCACTTCTGGAGATTTGGATTTGACCATGGCCTAATGAAACAATGATAAGCCTTGGATTTTAATCAACAACCAACAACCTGAAGCACTGTGCTTATGGTTGGTTCTTCCTTCGCTGTGACCTGGGGATGTGAATGCATGCAAATGTTCCACAGACCTGCAGGTACTTCAGTGAAGGGCGCTTGCCAAACAAAAGAAAAATAATGAACTTCTTTTTACAGTTGAATTCTACAACCTGTTAGTTAGAAACACACACTGCAATCACGGTAGCCTCTCTCCAGACATGGGATGGCACCTGAGCAACTAACATCAGGCTATTTTTAATGGTATTCACAACACCAACACTCAGCTAGAATTCCAACATTGGCAAGTCTTTGGGAGAATACTTTCCTACAAAGCCAATTCTGGAACACATGGCTCAGGAACACTCCACTACAATCTGACTGGAACTGACCTATGAGATAACCATATTTTCTTCCTACTTTTGCTACATACACTTCAAAGCGAGCACAGACCTTCGCTTTAGACTTCAACAAGTAGCAACAACACAAACAGGTATCATCATCAACCAGAAGGAACACGAGACTCACACCCCACCATTACTTGGGACATGGGGGCTAACTAGATCTCTATGAACCAACTGAAATGGTCTAGTTAACATTCTGTCACTTTGCCTAGCAACAGATACAGTCCTGATATTAGATTGTTTACACACAGTTTACACACAACACAATCAAGGAACTTTTGCACATTTCCTGGGTTCTAACTCAGAATGCATTTAGCTATCTGAGACACACTTTCCCATCCCGGGATACCCCAGTACTTTGTGAAAACTTTATGGATGCATTTATGATGTGGGGAAACATTAAACACACAATGTCCTGTCCACACAATCTCTTTCTTAGGAAGCATCTCACACACTTGATTTTACAGGTTTTTCTCTAACACACTCAGCCTCTAACACTCTCAGGTTTATATTTCTCAATGAAACATCCCGCACCTTTGAACACAAGTACACTCAGACTTGACCAGGGCTGGAACACTGAGGAGAGAAAAACAAGTGTAGACCTACACATTTCACACACTTATCAGAGAAATATCAGCTAAAAGAAATTGCTGAACTCAAGGCTGCAAGCCGAATTCAACAAAGAAGTCTCTGGAGAAATGTTTACATACAGCAGTCGGCAGAGTAGAAAACTTGGATTCATTGTTTAGCTGACTTCTGGCTTCTGGCTTCCCCTCCCTTCGTAAATCAGGCCTCTTGTGCACTGACAGCATGCGCTGGACGATGGCAGGGAACAGCCTTCCAGTGATTTTCTGAGAAGAAGAATCACATCGAACCACAGCAAATGTAGATTCCATTCCAGGTTTCACTTCAGCTGGAACGCTCTGTTTGAATGTCTCAGGAACAACAATAACAGATGGCTTCTGGAGGTGGCTTGTAAAATAATCCACAGGAAGGTCGCAGGGAGATAGCGTCTTTGCTTTCTCAACCAGTAGATCAAACCTGCTGTCCACGCTTGGCAAAATCACGCATGCTTTTTCATAGTGCCAGAAAAACATGCCTTCTTTTTCAAATGCAGCAAACAAAGTCTTGAGCTCACCAAGGTGGGTCATCACATTCTCAGCCTGGTTGCAGCTTCAAACTATAAAGCTGTCCTAATAGTCCACCAAGGGTAACAGAGTTCTCCTTTGTATAGCCTCCCAGTACTCATTACACAGTCCTTGAGTGGCTGATATAATTCCGTTCAGAGGATTTGAGTCCCAAAAGCAAAAAATCAATAAGCACGGTCCAAACACGCTTGCACTTCTTCAGAGGGATCCTCTGGAGGTGGATTTGCCACATACTGCCACAAATCTTCTTGCAAAAAGAATGATTTCATCTCCACACACCAGGTCAGATAGTTTGTGCCATCTAAAGGCTCAAATGGCAGACTGGCCAAACTCTGTTCAGCCATTGCTGACCACTCAAAGAAAACATGTTTACTCCAAAATCAGCCTCTAAAAACAAACTCCCTTTTACAGCCAGGTCCCAACGCAGCAAAGAAAATGCAAATTTCTCTCTGGGCAACATAACCTGCTAGGATGTACGCTGGTTCAAAGGGAAAAAAATCAAGGCTTGAGAATAAACAGACAAGAGTGCAGCATTTAGGGCTAAAAGTTGTTTACTTGTAGCATAAGGCAATAAATGCATATATAGTTAAGGCAATAAATGCAAATGTTACATTATTGCAATAAGGAAAAACAAAAACAAACTTATAAGCAGAGATCCGTGTATTGATCCCAGGGCCAGAGCTCATGCCACGGCCTATACCCAAAGCCAGGCATAACTACGCACTGCCCAGTCCGCAGAAGTAGAATACACGTGAAGAACTACATGGCTAAAGACACAAAAAGTCAAGAAGCATAGAACACCATTTTGCATGGTTAGATATTCAGTTCTTCCAGCTTTCTGATTGGCTGGAAGTTAGGTATGACACACACCAGGCCTTTGTGTAGGCCATAGCACATAGCATTGTGTGGCAGTGCTGCATCTAAGCAAGCACGTGATCTCCCCCTCCCTGTTCTCCCAGGGCTTCCCACGAAGGCTTCAGGGGGAATTGTTCTCATGGGAAGGTTTAGAAACTAGACGTAAACAATTCATATCTAATGGAGATGTAAGCAAAGCCATTCAAAGTTATGGGAATGCTTTTTGTTATCTAGCCACCTGGTGTTACGTCATCATGAGACACTTTTCTCCGTACAGAAAATATTTGCCAATTTCATACGGGAAATCTGACAGCATCCACCCCAATATACAATTCACTATGGAAAAAGAAACTGATGGCAAACTTCCATTTTTAGATCTGCTGGTCATACGCAAACCGGACCTCAAACTAGGACACAAAGTATACAGAAAACCCACCCATACAGACCGGTATCTGCACAAAAATTCCAATCACCACCCACGACAAAAGAGAGGCATGATCAAAACCTTGGTGGATCATGCTAATCGAAACTGTGAAACCAAATTTCTCAACAATGAACTTAACCATCTGAATTGGGTCCTACAGGCAAATGGCTATTCCAAGAATGAAATAAATGAGCCATCAAACCAAGAAAACAACATCCAACTGAAGAAAAACAGCCCCCCACAAAGTATTACTGTCCTACATCAAAGGAGTCACTGACCACATGGGAAAACTGATGGAAAGACACAACTTTCAAACAGTCTTCAGACCCACCAGAAAAATACAACAAATGCTAAAATCAGCAAAAGACAAAAGGGACTCCCACACTGCTGCAGGAGTATACCGCATACCATGCAGCTGCGGACAAGTATACATCGGAACCACAAAATGAAGCATTCACACCAGGATAAAAGAACACGAAAGACACTGCAGACTACAGCAACCGGAAAAATCTTCAGTAGCTGAACATGCTCTCAAGCAAACGGGACACAAAATCCTATTTGAAAACACAGAAATACTGGACAACACCAAAAGCCACTACACCAGATTATACAGAGAAGCCATTGAAATTCACAAACACCACCACAGTTACAATAAAAAAGAAGAAAGTCTAAAAATTAGCAAAACCTGGCTACCAGTCCTGAAAAACACAGCCTGCAAAAGGTCAACGAACTCAGTCCCAACCACCAAGACATGGGAATACTTCTCACAATGAACATGCTAATCACGCTCAGCAGCCACTCATTAACATTTCAACACAACAAAAAACCCCACCTAATCTCCTATAACTTAGCTCTATAAATAGAAAAACATTGCCACTCTACCTGGGCACAGAGAGTTCGCTTCTGTCTGTGCTCCTGCCCTCTGAAGATGCCGGCCACAGATGCTGGCGAAACGTTAGGAACCACAACTTCCAGAACACGGCCACACAGCCCGGAAGACCCACAACAGCCATCGAATTCCAGCCGTGAAAGCCTTCGACAATACAAAGAGCTATATTATTTATTTAGGTATTGTATTTATCTCTTGTGGTTTTTTTCCTCAGAAAGCTCAAAGTTGTTTACATGGGAGCAAAGCTGTTTCCTTATTTTATCAACAATTTTATGACATTGGTTGAGTTGAGGCTCCCTGCCCCAAAGTCACACAGTGAATTTCATGTTCAGGTGGGGATTAGAAACGTGGCCTCACTGGTCCCAATTTTCTGCCATTTGCCGAAAGAAAAGAGCTGCCATTCATTTCAACTGAAACCTTTTCTTTCTGTGCAAATAGCAGAAGCAATGTCAAAGCACAGGAAAAACAAATGCTTAAAAATCCCACTATAACTTATCCTAAGGTTCAAATCTTGATGAGATTTGGGATAAAAAAACTCTCACAGTCCAGGACAAGCCACTGGATTACAATCACATATCAACTAGACCCTCAGAACCCAGACATCAGGGTGCAGTAGCAGCAGGAAAACAATCAATGAAAATAATTCCAGTTCTACCTGCTGCCAGAAACTCTTACTATTTGGTGATAGTGGGCTATTGTTTTAATGAATGGAAGCAATTTAGACCCAGGAATAAAATGTAAAGAGTTTATTAATAAAGATAAATAAAAGATACACAAAATGCTGCCACTCCATTAAAAGGAATGGATAATAAAACTGATATAAGAGTGAATAAAGTTTCCTTGTGGAAGAAGATTTGATTCCTTATAGAAAGAGAAGGGGAAGAAGGAAACTTTTATACTCTTATTCACAGGGTTGCAAAAAGGTGGACCTCAGGCAAAACCTTGCTGTCAATAGATTAGTGAAGAGTGAGAAACAGATGATCCAGCAACCATTTTACTTTGTGTTCAATTCATACACCAAATAAGGACTACAAGTAGTCTTCAGTTAACAACTGTAATTGGGACGGGGAACTCTTGTTACTAAGCAATGCAGTCATAAAGCAAAAAATCATGTGACACTCTGACTTACGACAGCAGTTCTCGTTGTGGTCGTTAAGCAAATCACACATGGTCATTAAGCATGACATCACGTGATCACCATTTGTGACCTCCTGCTGGCTTCCCCATTGACTTTGCTTGTGGGAATGGCGATCACATGACTGTGGGACACTGCAACCATTGTAATTGCCTACCAGTTGCCAAGTGCCCAAATCGTGATCACATGACTGCAGGGATGTTGCAACGACTGTAACTTTGAGGACTGTCTGTAAATCTCCTCATTCAGCACCGTCGTAACTTTGAATGGTTGCTGAACGAGTGATTGCTAAGTGAGGACTGCTTGTATAACAGGATTGCTAATGTCACAGAGAATTAGAAAGTTATAGTGTTGTGATCTGGATAACTGAATATTGATTAGGTTAACTTGTCTTTAAGCTAAGACAAACTTTAAAGTTTTAAAGAGACCTGCAATGTCAGTTATATCAATGAATGTGGAAAGGTACTTATCAACCTATCAAAAGGCCTTTTCTTACTAAAATATGTGAAGAAACTGCCAAGTATTCTGCTTACAAGAAACAGAGACCAAGAGATCATTAACAGAATATAGGAAACTAGTAACTGGAAATCAACACAGCACTCACACATGCTGTTCTGTTTGGAGTATGACCACCAGAACTTTATAGAAATAGTTTTATTATATAAAAACTATTTACAAGTATAAGCCCATTAATACAACCAAAGAGTACTGGCTCAACTGGATGTGCTTGGAGGTAGGCAGCTATGCGGTAACACAACTAAAATTCAGCAACAAGTAGAACAACAGTTCTGGATCAAGATGCTAGGTAGATAAGGTTGACTAGGAGACTCAAGGTTAGGTCTTGGATTACTGGGTTCAATGCTGACAAGGCTGGATTGAATTCTCAGGATAACTGGACTGGATTCTCTGGACAGGCTGGACGCTCTAAAGGATTAGACTGGATCTGCAAGGCAGACTGGACTGATTCCTCTGAGACACTGGACTGGAACTGCAAGGCAGACTGGACTGGTTCCCCTGGGACACTGAACTGGAACTGCAAGGCAGACTGGACTGGAACCTCTGGGACACTGGACTGGAACCACAATGAACAGAATGGGAGCTGCAAAGCAGACTAAACTACTATCACTAGGCAACACTGCCTGTAAGCCAGGCAGGACAGGGTACGATAAACTAGAAAGCCCCCCAATGACAGAACGTGGTGACCCGAGATCAACGCGACAAGACGCACAGGGTTGAGGAAGGTACTTAACTGTAGCGGCGGAACGTTGCCTTGCCAAGGCTGGCGAACACTGTGAAGCTGTAGATGCCAGCTGACAAACACCTGAAATGAGTGAAGCTCTTCCGCTGGGGTTTTCTGAACAACTACGAGCTAACATTCCGAGCCCTATTGATAGTGAAGCGAACTGGACTTCTTTTGCAGCTGGGGTCAATTCAGAAATGAGTTGAAAATCTGGCTCCGATTCTACAGCAATGGCAGGACAGGACTTCAAAGATGAATCTGGCTGGGCTTTTCCTGAAGACGCTGTTAGGTCAGTAGAACATTTGTCTCTGGCTCTGGCGATCAGGTGCTTGCTCTTTCACCCTTTTATCTTGTTTTCGGCGTGCCTTCTCTCCTCGGGAGCCAATCAGGACTCCCTCTGTTTGGCGCGCTTATCTGCCTGCCTCTCTCTCGCGCTGATTGGTGCTGAACTAGGAAGCAAGTCAGGAGCACCAATCAGCTTCTCAGGATTCTCCCGCACTGCTGGGTCATTCCCAGGTCCATTGCTCTGCACCTGCTCCTCTGGCGTCTCTGAGTCTTGCACCTGTCCATCACCAGACTGATCACGAGTGTTGCACTTTTGAACCTGCACCTGTTCATCATGAGTTCTTGTCGGTTGCTGCACAGGGTAAGTTTCGTTTCTCTGATTGGTTTCGTTTTCCTCAGAGTCAGAGTCAAACTGGACTCTGGACACATGCACAGATGGACACTCATACACACACAGAAATGGCAGTGCACTTTTGTGAAACCGAATCTGTACACTGAGAACAAGGTAAGTGTCAGTTATTTATTGATTGATTTATCAAATTTTGAGGCTGCCTGAAAACAGTACATACAGAGAAGAGCATAGCCAACTGGAAGAACAGTACACCAATTATAAACCAATGATAACTAAAGAGGGCTCCACTATCACCCTAACCCAAGGCCTGGAAGAACAACCACGTTTTTAGTAATTTCCCAAGTGTCATATTGATATTGAGATATTTAATATAAATATAGGATATAACTTGATCATTGTATTTCAACTAGTAAATATGGCTTTTGATTTTGTGGACATGGTGATGGCAAAAAGTAAGATCCAGAATGGAGTAGGTGTTTTCCATAGCCATAGCAATGAATGGGAATATAACTCCACAAATGAAGATGGGGATTGGTAGAAACCTGGACAATTAAACAACTAAAGAAAACTAAAAACAAAAACCCCACGCTTAAATTATATCTAATTCTAAATATGTATTAAAAACATGTTAAAGAAGAAAACCAAAAATTCAGATATTCAATTTTAACAATAAGATTGTACTGAATCGTATTATCTTGCCTTATCTCTCTTTTGGTATAACACAGATTTGATCTTGTTGGCAGTAATATTACGTCAGTGTATAGTAAAATTATCTTAAACCCAATTGTACGCTTCCAACATTTTGTTCACATTCACCTGATAATTACAGAAATAATTATACCTTTGTGATTCAACTGAATTTCAAATAAAGCTGTTTCACAACTCATATTGATAGAGCAGTGGCTAGAAAACTATGGAAACCTTGACAAAGCCTTGCAATTGTTGCCATGGAATGTATACCAAGAAACTGTAGGACAAGGTATAATTCTGGTCTTACACCTCCTTTCTTCAGTATATTTGACTATGCATGCTAAGATTCCTTTGTGGACAAGAATTATCTGAGAGCGCAGACATGACCCACAAGAACAAAAAAGCTTGGGATATAATGACAATGTTGAACAAAGCCCCAAGGAATATAGAACTGCATCATAATGTAACAGCCATCAAGTGTCATACTAATTGCTCCAAAATAGCAAACCGTCAAGCCAATTATAGAAGAAAATGAAATAGGGAAGGGAATGAATATTTAAATGACTTTCTACAAAGTTAGAAAATGCTATGAAGCATATGCAGTTGAGCAAAGCTGCTCCCCTTGTTGAACTGAGAACATGAAACATTTTGGATGGGTACCAAGAAATGGCTCCTGAAATTATTCAACCAATATGTAAATTCAGGCAACATACCTAAAACATGAAGATGGTCAGGTATTATGGTAAGATTAATAAATGTGAAGTATGAAGTCCTGATGCCCTTAGGTGGCAGCAGTGCAATGCAGAAAACCATAACTCTCTGCTTCCATCTAATGGCTGTCTAGATTTTTGCATCCCAAGTCTGAGAACTGCTGAAACCAGGTAGAGATTCAAAAAGGTTAAATTCTTTCCTGTGCCACCAGTGCAAATTCTATAAGGAGAGCAATTTTGAACCTTCTTTTATCCACAATAGAACAATTCATACCAGAGCAAACTTGTTTTACTGAAACTCATCCAATACAGTCAGGATTATTTTGAGCAATACAAAATCCCAGATAAAATGTTCATTGGTCTCTTGGCAGCATACAACAATATTTACAATCACAAGTTGCTACAGAAAATATGTAATCTGACACAGATTTCAAACTAATGCCAATGATTCACTAAAAACTCACTAAAAATCACCACTTCTGCATCAAGCTTGGAGAAAATTCAGCCAAGGATGTATTCAGCAGAACAGCTTACTGCAAGGCACAGTGTTGGCACCACTCCTCTTTAAAATCTACACAAACGAGCAACCACTCCATCCAAACATAAGAAGCTTTGTCTGTACTGCTGATCTGGTCACAAAAATACAGACAAGGCTCAGGAGCATTAAAAAAACTGACCATCCAACTTTGAGCAAATGCATGTTGAGGTGACAAATAGATGAAAATTATAGTGTGACCCCTAAAATAGGCTTTGTGTAGTTTAAAAGCAAAAGAAACACCTACTCATCCTCCAACAGAAGTGGAGAAAAAATGAAAAAGCCCATTTCTACCCACGTGACTAGACACATTTGTGCCACTGTTGCACTCACTATTATCTTCATCCTGACCAACAGTGTTCATTGTGGCATCCTATCTCCAAGATGTTTCCAATTTGTGCTATATCAACACAAGCTGCCAATTCTATTAAAATCCCTCCTTCTGTTTTCACAGACCAATAACCCTGTACGAGCCGGGAGATATTTTTAGCCCAAACATAGGCAGAGAACAGGAGATTCATAGTTCAAACTGAACCTGTAACAAAATCTTCCTCACTATGCTCATGTTCTCACATCTGTCCTCATGACAATCACACTTGGAACAACATTTCCAGTATTTACTAAATCAGTGTTGCATGATTTATGGAAAGAAAGCTCAAATATCATGCATCCTATCAGACCAATATAAGTAACTGTTGAATCTCAGTTAACTAGTGTCATGGCTTAGGAGACGCTATGTCAGGAGCGCAAAAACTAAGAGCCAGAGGTTGCATGCAAGGGCATCCCTTCTGTGATCCTTGGATCCCTCACAGAGAGGATTGAACCATATTTGTTTGCTTTCAGAGGATATGAAGGGTCAAAATGAGTGCCTTATGCCTCTTCAAGACTTAAAGAATCCATCTCACCCCTTAAAGATGGCCCTACCAACTTTTTGAATGCAGCTACCAGTGTTCCACATAAAACATGGTGAGGCCCATGAGCAGATGAAAGTTGTGCACTCTTGTCCCATGTCATGAGATTATATTACATCCATCAAGTACCAAGAAATCACTGGGAATTCACATAGTGGTTGTGCTGATATGCCAATCAAAAGAATGTCACAAACATGATCTAGGAATGGCAGAGTGAATTGTTAAAAAAATAGAGAAGATCTTCAAAATTACTGTAGTGGGTGATAGATTTCATCCAGAAAATTCTGGATACACTAAAAGGTGGTTTCATATTTTTAGTGTTTGATGGGATCACTTTATTTTTAATTACACTTCTCTTACTCTGGCCATCACTGATATTATATCTAATATTGACATTTGATTGAAAGTTACAATTGGACTGGTAAGTGTTTGCAAATGTTAATTAGGCATTGTGTTCTGCTCCTTAAAATTGGCATAGGGTGTATTAGATTGCTTGGCTGGCCCTCTAAAAAGTTAGACTTCTGCCCCAATAAGCTTGCAATCTAAAAACTAAGAATTTAAATCTTCAAATCAAGTTCAGCTCCTGATGACTTTATGGTCACATTCATGGTCACATTCTTCACAACAATATAGAAATGCTTTGCCACTGTCTTCTTCCAAAATGTTTCTTCTGACTTCCCAGTTATGCCTGGGAATATTCTCTGGTAGACTTCCTTAAAATACTAACCCAACCCTGCTAATCTTCCTAGTCTAGGCATGGTCAGCCAAATAATCTTAATTTCATGTGAATGAATAACGCGATGAAAGATTTATGGGAAGCTTTTAGAAAAACCTCTCCTGATAATGTCTGGAGGAAGGTAAACTTCTATGGGCTGAGTTAATTTCCTAAGTGTTCATTGGTGGAGGATGCTGAAGCCAACATGCATTAATTTGCCATTGCAGCTGTACTGACGTTGAGCAACAAAATTTCCAGGCAATTAGTCACAGCTGCTGTTCTGCACCTGCACTGAGATGAACCATGGACAAGATCACTAATTTTGACAATTTAATTTTCAACAATTCCTCTGTCACATTTTTTAAATAAAACCAAGACAGAAGTGAGATTCAACCTGACCATCGCTAACAACTCTAAGCAGGGATTTCTAAAATCATTGGATGTGCCGTAAGCTCTCTGATTTGGGCTGCTTTGCTCAAGAGGCATGTTCACCTGCCATGGCTGACCCCGACAGCTGCTCCTCCAGATTAACACTCTCATGCATGGAGAGCACCAATCACAGCTAAACAAGGAACACATCACTTCAACATTATTTATTTATTAATCAAATGTATATGGCTGCCCATCTACCCAGTGAAACTCTTTAGGTATCACTTTCTTGATCCCCACCCCTCAAGAGGAGCAAAATATGTTTTTAAAAAAGCCTATATTGGCCCAGAAAGGGTTTCTGCCACTGAGAAAGGGCTCAGGGAATCCCCACAACGATGGAGTGCCTGGAAAGCCCAGGTTTTGCAGGTGCTCTAAGACATAGGCTCTGTTCTGGCAACCAGGCAAGATTGATAAACTCTCTGTTAATCCTCTTATTGCTGTTCAGACAACATGGCTCACTGGGTGGGGTTAGCTTAGCCAAGGGCTGTTTAAAGCTAAAATAGACCTCCTTTGTTTTTTAGTTAATACATTACACCCTTTGCTTCAACCTGGTTAAGCATGCCAACAGGGCCACTATGTAGCTCCTCTTTCCTTTTCTTTGATTAAGATACAGTGACACCAGTAAAGTGATGTTGGGCTACACTTAATATTATGCAAATTGACTTCTGTTTGTGCAATAGAATTTTCTCCTGAGATCCTCAAATGTTCTTCAGTGGATTTGGGGATGTGCTGGAAGGGAAAGGAAGAAGACAATGAATGAATACCATTGGAGCCAGCTTTTTGTCACATTATATGGTTCTCTGCCTCCACTCCACATACTGTAAATGGCTGCTGCCAAAAGAAAGTCCATGCTCTGATAAAATATCCTAGACAAGTGAAAAAAGCAATAAATATATCAGGATGCAAAGCTTTTATCAGCCCTAATGAACAGTTTGGCCCACAGAAAGACAGTAATTATTTCTTCCTTTCCACGTTGCTCCTGAAATGTTCTTAACCACCTTTTTTTTTAAAAAAAAAAATTAAATTCAAAAGCATCTTTAAAAAAAATCAAAGGTGTCCTTTGTGTCAAAGATATAAATCAAAATTTCATATACCTCAACATTCCATGCTTCTGGCATTGAAGTTTCACTTAAGGCAAATATTTCTCTATATATTGCATTTGATTAGATTTGGGGGTTAAAATAGTCAAGAGAAAGTGGAGCTTAATCATATGGTTGATTAAAGTATGACAGATCTCCTACTGTATAGTAAGAGAATCTCACATTTAAAAATATCCTTCACAAAATCCTTGAGACCCCTTTAACTTTCCATGACATACTATAAGTTGGTGACTTCTATCAAAATTGAAAAAAAAATCTCCAAAATATTTAAAGTTGCCTCAGTTTCCTGTCTGTTCACTAAAAAAGACAAAAGTCTTCAACAGCAACAAATGTTTACCACTTATCGTCCCTTATTTCTATGAGAACTGGGCCCTTAGTTCAATCCCCCTTTGTTTCCTAAGGGATAGCAGAGGGAGGGGTGAGAGAGAAAGGGAGAAGCAATTCTTGGAGAAGGTTTTACTTGACATAATCTACTGAATAAAAACAAAAAAAGAGGGAGTAATTCCTGCTTTGGGTAATAGCTGCTTAGTGCAGATGATAGTTCCTGCATATTTCTGAGTACCCAAATTATGTTCTACTGAAAAATAATTGCTTGCTATTATTCCCATGGTTCCTCTTTAGCTTTTAATTATCCCATTTGAACTTTCCATTCTCACCTCCAAGAGGGAAGCGTAGGCTTTGTTTACTCCTTTTTCCTCTTGCCATTGCTCTGTCTATACCAATTCCTCCTCCTCCTCCTCCTCCTCCTCCTCCTCCTCCTCCTCCTCCTCCTCCTCCTCCTCCTCCTCCTCCTCCTCCTCCTCCTCCTCCTCCTCCTCCTTCTTCTTCTTCTTCTTCTTCTTCTTCTTCTTCTTCTTCTTCTTCTTCTTCTTCTTCTTCTTCTTCCTGAATTCATTTTTATCTTGATGTTCCATAGTTCCTTTCAATCCAAAGCCAGCAATTCTTTCAGCTCTAAGGGACACCATGGAAACACACCATATGCCAGAGAGAACTGGATCCAGTTGTAAATAACTTAATTGACACCCTACAAATCTGAAGCCATGTACATTCATCCACATCTTTGAAAATCTTACCTTCCACCACATGACTCCAAAGAGGCCTCGGGAAGGCTTACAAGGCAATAGTGGTCAATATAAGTTCTTAAAAATTCATTATATTAACAAGATAAGTTTAAAAACAGGAGGAAAAAAAGCAATTTTAAGCAGCAGCTGCTAATACATAGTTGAAAGCAGAGCCACCAAGCCATTAGGCTGGGGCCAGTGACAAATCTAGTCAGCCAATTATGTCTTCCTCTATGATACTTCACTATATTCCTCTTCTCCCTTGTTTTCTTTTTCCCTCTGTCCAAACATTCAATAATCAGTCAGCATTTGGAAGCTACTGAACATACTTGGTTCTCATTGGGCTGATTCTGGGTCTCCCCTAGATTTTATTTCTATTTTTTTAAACAATCTGTTATTTTCAAAGGGATATCTTCCCCTTGGGTATGTACATGATTTGTATCATTTTTGGTTATATAAGAATATGTACTCAAAGAACTAAAATTGCTCTTAGTATGTTTACATTAGTAGGATATATTAGTAAATATTATTAGTAATAATAGCATGCTAACCAGAAAAAAAAATGGAATAAAACTAGTTGGTCTAGTGGTTAAGGCAACGGGCTTGAAACCAGGAGTCTGTGAGTTCTAGTCCTACCATAGGCTTGAAAGCCAGCTGGGTGACCTGGGGCCAGTCAGTCTCTCTCAGCCCTAGGAAGGAGCCAATAGCAAACCAGGAGACTGAGAGTTCTAGTCCCGCCTTAGGCATGAAAGCCGGCTGGGTGACCTCGGGCCAGTCACTCTCTCTCAGCCCAACTCACCTCACAGGGTTGCTGTTGTGGGGAAAATAGGAGGAGGAAGGAGTATTAGGTATGTTCCCCGCCTTGAGTTATTTATAAAAATAATAAAGGCGGGATAGAAAATAAATAAATAAATAAATAAATAAATAAATAAATAAATAAATAAATAAATAAATAAATACATCAATTTGCTTTTCAGTCTCTGTTTCCTATAATTTTTCAGGAAGAAAGCCTCATCTCTTAAAAAAGTCTGCCTAGTATACCAGTCAAGTCCTTCTATTCACATGGGGAGCCCAACATTCTAGTAGTACTTATTTAAGTACTTATTTAGTAGCTCTTACTTAAGGCTTGTTTTACATTATAGGTTGGATCCAGCAAAAGTGTCCCATGAATGGAAGAGAAGCAGATCCAGCAAAGCTTTCCTCTTGGTTGAATATGAAAAGGGATGATCTTTGCCAAGACCAACCCCTTTTTCCACTCCCAAATATGGCCAGGAGAGTGTGGGAGTCTCTAGAATACTCAGAGTTGTGGTTCTGGGGGCTGCAAAGGGGCAAGGAATGAATGAATATTCTGCTACCATCAGAGCATTTTGAAAAGACAAGGATAAGGATGGCCTCATTTATTGTGAAGCAGGCAGTGCTGCAGCTACAGTTGGGCCATGGGAGTAAAATCCACAGCTCTGCAAACCTGAATTTTCCCCAAGTGATTACTTGGAAAGTCCCAGATGATAGGAGCAGTAGCCAAAAAGCCTGGAGTGAACATCTGTACTGGCATGAACATGCCAGTTGCTTCTAGGGCTGATGTTGCTCATCATAGTCTAATAAGCTTAGAAATAATAATAATAATGTGCATGGCTACAAATGCAACTTGGTTGTTTTTACTTATAAACATTGTCTTTTCTGTATGAAAATGGTGCTTATTCACAAGTAAATGTGTTTAGCACCATGGTAGCAGAAGCAAATCCATTTTATTCTTTTAATCATGATGAGAAATGTTGCTCCATTTACCCCACCAAAAACAGTTGAGAGGATATTTCTGATGGTAAACTAACACCCCTGGATATTGCCTCTTTTTTTCCTTCTACCTTGTTCTTCAACTCAAAGTTAAGTTCCAGAATGGCTAAAGTTTTGACACAAATGTAATGATCTGCATCCTCATTTCCTCTTCTGCAAACAAAGGACATGTTTCTGTCTGTGGGCAGAAAGAGAGGAAGAATAGAAGAAGAATAGAACCTACCAGATATGTTCAAAGGCCCATTTAATCTAGCATGCTTCCCTATAGTGACCAAGCAGATGCATCCAGGTAGCCCCCAGGCAAGACAGAAGTGCAGCACACCCTCCAGAATATATTCTCTAATAACTGATATTACAATATATAAGAACACCATGTTCTTATGACCAATAATGAATTTGGCATCTGCCCAAATTAATCTGACCACCTTACAAGCCATCCAAGTTCATAATCATCACATCCCGTGGCAGTGAATTCCATAGTTTAACTAAGACCATTAAAATTAAGTTAAATGCAAATGAATTGTTGATCGTTTACATATACTTAACACACTTAGCCCTATTATGCTATTCACTACAAGTCACAACATTTCCAGTTTGAATCTCACATCTGCTATGAATTTAGGGGGTGGCTTTAGGCCATCTGCTTTTTCTCAATCCTGATAATACTTGAGTTCTTGGAACTAACATTAAGACGTTGTATACCTAGAGCACAGTTCTCTTACTGCAAATCTTGGTTTGTCAAGTAACCTACCTGACTGCATATTTTTCTGTTAACAAGCAATTTCACCAAAACACAGCAAAATGAAGACAGGCAAATTTTCTGCCCAGTTGCAGAATGTCTCATTTGTCACTTGAATTAATGATGTGTTCACAGATCAATAAAGCAAGCACAGTATGTAATTGGAAGGAACAAGGACTATCAAGCAACTTAATGAGAACAAAGCAGAATTTGTTACAGATATACAGGGGACTAAATATTATTTCACATTTCCTATTTTCTTGATTCTAGTGCAAATGGGGAACATAAGCAGGTCAACTTGGGGGGGAAGGCAGGCAGGCAGGATCTACAAGTGTTGATCCTGATGGAATTCAATTTTGCATTCACCAACTTTCCCCTATAAACCAAGGGGGACTCATAAGTCATTAGAAGCAATTAGATGTTGGGATCATTCATGAAGGGTATGCATGTTTATTTCCTTCTTTCATTATTTTGCGTATTTGTATGAAACATGCCTCCTGTTGTTTAGACTGATATTCTCAGGGCTTTCATTATTTTGGTTTGCTGTTCTTTCTCTTCTAATCCTGATTTTTGTAGTTCAAGTTCTTTCCTGAGCTTGCTCTTCTTCCTCTGTAAGGGAGAGAGCACACCACAGACTCTTAGTTGTAGGTAGACTTACCTGATGTAGGCTTCTTTATCACCAGGTTGTTTCCTAAGTAATGTTTATTTTCTTCGACACAAGCTCCAGCCTCAAAAATACTTTCTAATTTAAGTTTTATTCCTAACTTGAGTGTTTCTCTCTCCACACATCTTCCATTGTATAAAGTTATCTTTTATCGAAAGGATCTTCGACTTTCCTACCACTTCTCCCTATCCTAACATTCACTGCATCAGAGCTTAGAGAGGGCCTAAATCAGAAATTCTGTTGAGATTGGGATGCTTCAGCAGCAAGTTGCTACGGGTTCATCATAGACTGCCAGCTATCATAGTCCCCTATCGGACAATTTCCCTACTGCTATGCTCTCCCAACTGCCAGCTGCTTTCCTTTCTGTGGGTGAGTCTTAATGGACATACATACATGTATGTGTGTGTGTATATACATATACATAGAGACATACACACAAATAAATATACAGTACTTCAGTAAGGTCTGCTGCAGTTTCTGTATCAGATTTTTCTCAATCGTGTAGTGCAGAGCTTTCCAAACTGTGTGTCGCGACACAAAAGTGTGTCGCCTGCGGGGCCCAGATGTGTTGCGTCATGTGTTGTGGTGGTGGCACGCAATCAGCGCTTCCGGCTTTTCCCGCAGCGACACACCAACGGCTGCGCATGAAAATCCGAAAGCGCCACAGCCACGGTGGCGTGCAAAAAATGAAAGCAGCAGCAGCGCTTCCGGGTTTTTGCGCGCTGCCACAATGGCGGCGCTTCTGGGTTTTCCTGCGGCGACACACCAACGGCGGCGCACAAAAACCGAAAGCGGCAGCAGTGCTTCCGGGTTTTTGCGCGCTGCCGCAACGGTGGCACTTCTGGGTTTTCCCGCGGCGACACACCAATGGCAGTTGGTGTGTCGCCGCGGGAAAACTTTGGAAAGCCCTGGTGTAGTGATTATTTTACATGCAGAACTTCACTAGTTTGAAACCTGGTAGGAATTTTTTAATGGTTTTTTTCAGTTTCTCTGATACATCCACTTTATTTTTAATAAATCTAATGTTGCACCAGTATAACTCAAGTAACATTTTGACAGACTTATTTTGTTTTTAAAAAGCCCAGTTAAAAAGTAGGTAGCCCAGGAAAAGAAAAAGTAGTAATTAAAAAAATTCTGCTGGATTCTGAACTGGGAACATTCTGCATGTTGAACAAGTGTTATAACCATGAGGAAGTTGGTATTTACCCTGTGCAATAGCCAGTGCAAGGGATTGCCTAGAAGAAATTGAAGCTTAGCAGGCAAACTGGACAGTAATCATTGAACTAGCACAAGCCAGAAAATACTACTTTCAACACAGTGTGGGAAAATATGGGCAAAGGCCACATTTATGGTGAACTGGGGGGGAGTAGAAGACAAAGTCATCCTTTCCTGTCTAGAAATTTGTGGCCTGTACTCACAACAGGATAAACTTGCAGTGTAGAAGTGTCCAGAGTTTTTGCAAACAGAAGTAAACTGAGATCCCCAACACTTCTCTGGTATTTAGAATGCAGGAATCTTCTGTGTTAAGGTGGTATATCACATCAGGTTGTGTGTGTGTGTGTGTGCGCGCATGCGTGCGTGCATGCATTTACCTTTAACTAGCATATTTACATCAATTCTGTGTATGGTTTCCCCCCCACCTCCTCCTTTGTAGCTTACTTTACCATTGTGAAGTGGCTACAGCTGTTGTTTTCTGTTACATACTTCTGCAACCCTTCCCTTCCTCTTCTGAAAAGGTCCCAGGGGTGAGGCCCTCCCAGGGAAGCCAGGGAGCTGGCTACTGGAAAGATGATTCTACAGTACAGTGACAATATTTTCTTGGAAAAAATAAAGGACAAACCTGAAAAGGGGGTAAATCTGAACTCGGCTCATAAGGATAAAAAACACTGTTTATGTTTATACTGTAACTTTGCTTTACAAAGGGAAATTCAAGAGCAAAGCCGAGAAAAAACTTTACAATCATGCATATTCTAATAAAAATATCTAAAATCAAACAGGATATGTAAATTTATTTTTTAAAAAATCCGATTTCCATATTTTTCACATGAATGTAAAAGACTGTGCATTAAGTGATACACTGTACCTCCTAATAGGTCAGACCTATATGATTGGCCATAGACAGTTGACATCTGTTAAAATTCTCCTCTGATGACATTTTCCATTTCTTGCCAGGAGGAATTAACTAAAAATGAGATTATTGATGTTATAGCAGTAAAAATCAGTACTACTCTTGCTTTAAGGGGACGGCAAAACTGGCTTACAGCATGAGATACAAATAGTGATGGATGATGTGCTATTTATTTTTGTCTGTTCGCTGAGGAACCATCAACATGCAATATGGAACATAGTTCTCCTAATGCAACTATTTCATGGCTGCTAGCTCCTTTGGAACTTAAATCAAGGCAACAAGTTATTGCAATTTTTTTGTGTATAAATCAGGGCAAAGGGGTCATCTAGGTATACATAGATCTGCAACTACCCCCAAATACATATATGGAGAACAAGTACAATATAATGGTGAAGAGGAAGGTTGAGTTTGCATATTGCACTGAACCATAAACATGGTTGAATATGCAACAATTGCCTGGGTTCATTGCATTAAACCATAAATTATGGTTTAGAAACCATAATAACTAGCCTCATGCTTTATTGAAAAAAATTACCATTGTCTGGATTTGCAGAATACACTAAATCATGCTCTAGGTTTTACAACCACAGTGGCTGCATTTTCATAATATACAAACCTTATCAGGGCTTAGTATAATGTGTAAGCTCAGCTTGAACAGTGAGCTGTGAACCTGGTTCAAATTTTACATTATCCATTTCCTTTTGAAATGATCTTCAGCACATCTCAGCAATCCCTCCGCATCATGAAAGTAATGTATCGATTTATTTTAGAAGTTGCAGTAAGATGATGTTATGGAATTCTAAGTTAATGCTAAATATTACTGTATAATAAGTAAATCCCAGCTATGAAAATATGCATGTATGGAAAATGTAAAACTAAAAGGAACCTGAGGGACATTTGGGATGCTTTCCCTTTTGGCCTTGGAGGGGGTTGCACTTCCCCATTTGAGACTAGTACGCAATTTGGGGGGTCCTCCTGGAATTGCAGCTACTGCCCAAAGAGCAGGTGGCAAGTGGCAACTGTTCAAGTGGACTTTGAACAGGTCTACTTTGTGCACCAGTTGCACCTTTCCTTCACCAGGGGTCCCTTCAAACAGTCATTCACACCCTAGTCATTTCATGATTATACTAATGAGGGCTGCCCTTAAAGAGTCTTTTTGAACTTGGTTAGCCTCGAAATCCAATAAATAAATAAATGAGGCACTGTCCTCCATACTTTAAGTAGGAAAATCCTTAGGGAAGTAGAGCAGTAATTTATATTTCATATCTTGTTCTTTTAAGGACATCAATATCTTACGTACTCAAACTATTCTATATTGTAATTTTTAGCCACACATTTCTTATTTGTCCAACCACTTGGCCATAATTACTTTTCCATCCCTGACATAATGAAACAATTATGCAAATTGCTAACAATCATAGATAAGAGTTGTTGACATGACTTGAAAGGGGAGAAGGGAATGTATCTGGGATACACACCACCTGTCATTCTTAAACTACTACTGACTGAAGTGTAGCTGATGCTGTTTGTACACTAAGGAGGACAATGTTATTAAACATTATTAAAATATTTGTTTCAGGAGTTGCTTTTTTTTTTTAGAATTTTTATCCCGCCTTTATTATTTGTATTGGTTTGGATTAACAGCTGAAACTAGAACCTTAAAGTGAGTAAAAGATACTTGTTAAGTGACAATTTCATTCATCTGATGAAGCCAGCCTGGGTCATGAAATTCATGCCACATTATTTATACATACATATCAGAGATGAGAGCCAGTTTGGTGTAGTGGTTAAGGCATCAGGCTAGAAACCAGGAGACTGTGAGTTCTAGCCCTGCCTTAGGCAAAGCCAGCTGGGTGACCTTGGGCCAGTCACTCCCCTCAGCCCTAGGAAGCAGGCAAGGGCAAACCACTTCTGAGAAACCTTGCCAAGAATACTGCAGGGACTAGTCCAGGCAGTTGCAAGAAGTCAAAAATTGACTCAAAGGCACAATATATATACAGAGATACAATCTTGTGTCTTCCAGATCTGAAACTATAAGCCTGTGTCCTGTAAGCCAATTGTTAGGGTTACAAATATTGTAGTCCAAAAGACCTGGAAGTCCTCAGTTTGCCTTTCTGTATGCACTTATCTCTCTTCTCCTCTGCAGTTTTACTGTGTAAGAGCACTAGTTCAGTTTTAGAATGTGCAAGAGAATGAGAAGCTACAATTTAGATTAGTATTCTTCCTTGGTTAAATATGCCACAGAGTAGTGAACTTTGTCTCAGTTCATTCTCAGACAGGATGATGTTCTCTTGCTTGATAACAATAATAATGTCCATTTCATCCAGTTTTTAATGCTTTTTAATAGTATTATGCTATACTGTTCACCTTTTTGTTTAATTTGCTGGTTCCCATTCTCCATCTTGTTGAACATTTACAAAATCATCTTCTTCCAACAATTTCAGTAACTCTGCATATCTGTTACAAAGTCTTGAGTTTATTATGTATTTTTCCTTGATCTCATCCCTTTTAGAATGTTTGCCAGCAGTTGTCTACTTGTGGTTAAAAAAGTGGATTTTATTAACATCAGTGCTGGAAACGCATCTCCTACTACTGATGTATTTTTATAGCTCAACAAACCTAAGCATGTATCTTGATTGGTTATTTCTTTATCATATTTTTCATAATCTGTACATGCTTTTTTGCTAACCTGTTTGAATGTATTTCAGATAGGCTTATGAAAGTGTGTTCAGTTTTCCACTCTGAAAAATCTTGTCAATTCAGCTGATGTATATTTTCTTTCATTGTAAATTTTGATTTCCTGGCATATTCCATGCTAATGTTTTGCATAATACAGTCCTGAGTTGCCCTAAGTGAATATTCCTTACCATCCTTTGCTTTTACAGTGTTGACAGTTTGCTTTCTTTGAAATCTTTCTGTTCTTTCTGTAGATATAAACTCTTTCTTTGCATTCTCCACTAAATGAGTCTTCATAATGTATTAAGTGGCTTGTGAATCATCAGCCACTATTTCTGTTCTGCCATAGATTTATTGATGGAAGTTCTTATATACTGCCATTATTGCAAATATTTCTCTGTTTCTCTTTTTTTTCATAATGTTGGGGTTGGCAAGTATGATACAAATGAATCAGGTTTCTTGTTGGACCAGTACTGCTCATATTCCAAATTCTGAATCAAAATTTTGATTGATTGATTGATTGATTGATTATTTGTTATCAATTTGGTGTAGATAGATTTACTCCAGGATACTTTGTTCCCAATCTTCTAATGGTGCAGCCATTGCCACTATAACTGAGTGCATCCACCTTGCTGCTGGCCATCCTCTTCTTCTCTTTCCTTTCACCTTTCCCAGCATTAGAGCCTTCTCCAGAGAGCCAGGTCTTGTCCAAAATAGGATAATTTGAGCCTGGTCATTTGTGCCTCGAGTGAGAACTCTGGATTGGTTTGTTTTATGACTGAATCAAAATACCTAATGATACAGTACATTCTGATTCTTTTATGAACTCTTTTAGTTCTTGGAAAGTTATGTCAATGGGCTTGTATCACTGAGGTTCAAAGTACCTGGGGGGGAGGGGCTCTTTTCACCAGAGAGGGAGGATAAAAAATGCAACAGATGAGGATGGCTTGGTGGCACATCTTATCAGTGACTTAATCACAATTCAAACAATTGAGCCACTGCTAGGATATTTTTTTAAATAAGGCAGAGTTCCTTAGTAGATAGTGTTTGGGGATGATGGGATAACATATCCTGTCCCAAACTTGGGAACTCAAACAGTTGACCCTCTGTGAAGTTCTTGGGGTGCTCTGAGCTTGTTTGCTCACTGATGTTTCATTACCCAACTAGGTAATATCATCAGCACACAGGTGATGTCAGCCGTACCAGGTAGACCAGATAGGAATCACAACCAGATGAGCTAATTCTACTTTTTTGTAATGCTACATTGACAGAATCTTGCAAGTCTGAAAGTACAATTCTCCCCACACCCCCACCATCTCCTTTATAGCCCAAGAAATCAGGAAGGGTCCCTTCTGAGCCTCTTGCCCCACCCACTATCCAGCTGTGGGCTCTGCTGTCTCTTATCTGATTGCTTCCTTGGCAGCATCTCTTCACCCCATCTCCAAGGTCTTTCTCACATATCATTACAGGTAATAAAAGGTTGGCAAGCAAACAACCAAGCTCAGAGCATCCCAAGAACCCCACAGTTCAATCCTGAGCTACAGATGTTCTCTTCTATTGGAGTTGACCCTCTGCCAGAGAGATATGTGCACGAGACATTATTTCTAACATGCCACTACTTTCCCTCCCTTCTGCAGATGTCAGATTATAGAACTCATGTTGTCCTCTTTACCTTAATTGTTACAAGTAGCAATATAGATAAAAGGTAAGAGTGATTTAAAATACAATAATGCAGACAGCCAAGCTCACTAAGTAACTCTTAGTAACTCTTCCTAAGCCTGCATGTGGAAGAATTTACAATACAAAGGTGGCATTTACAACACCTTGTTAAAGTATCTATCTTATATGTGCCGAAAGTGGACCACACCATCAGCTCCTCGCCAATCTTCCGTGGTGCCACTAATACTAGGTTATGGCAATTCCCAAAAGGTATAGTGGTAGAGTTCCAGCGAATTGAAAGTAGATTCATTTGCTTCATTTTTCATTTAGTCCCAGTTGCCAATAACCAGCTTGTGAATCAAATTATATGAAGGTGAAGGTGAAGGTTTCCCACGCACATTTGTGCAGTCGTGTCCGACTCTAGGGGCCGGTGCTCATCTCCGTTTGTTAGCCAAAGAGCCAGCGTTGTCCGAAGATGCTTCCATGGTCATGTGGCCGCATGACGCGCGCGGAACGCTGTTACCTACCCACCGAAGTGGTACTTATTTATCTACTTGCATTTGCATGCTTTTGAATTACTAGGTTGGCAAGAGCTGGGGCGAGTGTGGGAGCTCACTCCGTCACGCGGGGCTAGGGATTAGAACATCCGAACTTGCGATCTTCCGATCAACAAGCCTGGCGTCTTACCCGCTGAGCCACCACGCCTCATTTGCTTCATTTTTCATTTAGTCCCAGTTGCCAATAACCAGCTTGTGAATCAAATTATATACTTGGCATTTAATCACTTTTTTTGTTATATCAAGGATGGTCAAACGTTTGGAGACTGTGAACCACGCTTAACTCTTTTATGGAGGGTGAGGTTTGCAGTGAACAGGGCAATGCTGCAAAGTTGGCTGGGCAGTTAGTCATATACTGTGTTTGTGTTGTTGTTGTTGTTTTCCCCCTGAGTTTGTACTATGTCAAACAATGTCTTCTTTTTTGTCTTATCATTGCAGTCCTGAACTGGTTAATTATTCACTGTTAAGTATAACTGCACAGCCCATGCATCTACTGATTTGGTTATCTCTACTGCCTTTCCTAAAACCATTGGCATTATACAGATATTTTGCATTGAAAATCCAAACATTACTATACTTTTCTTTTTCTGCAGATAGTTTGTCACTAGGCTCTGCAGATATCTCTTCCTTTAGCTCAGTACAAATCTGAAACCGCAGTCTTTTGCTCCTCTTACTACTTGCTTATTTTTGTGTCTGTAAAGATGGGTTCCATGTGCTTCCTTCACCACAGCCAATTTTCAACAATATTTTTGTTATCACAGTTCACAGAAACCACTTGCCTGGCAGTGAAGTTTTTCTTTGTTCCCTACTGTGAAGTTTTCAGTGTTTAGCTCTCTTGCAACACTGTTTGGTCTCTGGCTGACACTGCCTTGGCTTGCAACAGTAGGAGCTTTAGTCAATCTTCCAGAATTTTCTTTATAACAGTATGTCATTCCTGTATTGTATCTGTACAGTACAGGGTAGACGTTCAGGAGGAAATACAATAGTTAACAGATTTTTGTTTTCTTTGGAAGAAGGGGCCAAGTGAAGCATTTTGTAATATTTGCATCCACTTATATATATATATATATATACATTTATATGTTCTTCATTCACATTTTATGGCTCTAAAAGGCTTACAGACTTCAACGTGTAATAAAATCCAATCTATAACAGACCATGAAAATCCAGCAACATAAAAATACACCCCAAAACCTCTAACAGCTATGACTAAAAATACATGTTTTAGGCCCTCTCTAAAACTATAACAAGGAGGGAGCCAACCGTGACTTCAAGGCAAACTGTGTTATAATGTAGCCCTTCAACACAATAAAAGTAGAATTATATATTGATGAAAAATGCATCCATGGTGAGACCTATTAAAAATGCTCCACTGAAGATCCGTAGGGCGGACTATATCGAAATATATAGTCTTGCAAGTAATCTGGATGACCCTCCACATTGCAAACTGATCTTTAGAGTGAAGTGTGATCTCATATAGTTCAAATATATCACCCAAATGTTAAGTCCAGCCTCCTGAATCAGCCATATTATTTATTTATTATTTATTTATTATTTCTAACTTATATCACCGCCCATCTCCCCCCACAAGGGGACTCTGGGCGGTTTACAACCAAGTCAGCAATTAAAAACATATAAAACACTTTATACAATCATTAAAAATATAAAAATATAAAATCCAAGAGGCTGTAAGTGATGTTTACAAACCAAACTATTTACGGTGCGAGCCATCCCCAGGAAGAACTATTACTCATCCCGTCCCAAGCGAGGTGGCAGAGCCAGGTTTTCAGTTGCTTCCTGAAGGTCAGGAGTGTGGGGGCTAGCCTCACCTCAAGGGGCAAGATGTTCCAAAGGGCGGGTGCTACGGCAGAGAAGGCACGCCTCCTGGATCCCGCTAGGTGAAATTCTTTTACTGATGGGATCCGTAGCATGCCCTCTCTGCATGACCGGGTGGGGCGGGTCGATGCTGTGGGGATGAGGCGGTCTCTAAGGTAGCCTGGTCCCATGCCATGTAGGGCTTTAAAGGTAACAACCAACACCTTGAATTGGACCCGGAAGCAAACTGGTAACCAGTGCAGCTCACGCAGCAGAGGTGTCACGTGTGCCGATCTTGGGGCACTCATAACTGCGCGCGCAGCCGCATTCTGGACCAGCTGAAGCTTCCGGATACTCTTCAAGGGTAGCCCCATGTAGAGTGCATTGCAATAGTCTATATGGGAGATGACCAGGGCATGAGTGACTGTACGGAGGGCATCTCGGTCCAGGAAAGGGCGAAGCTGGCGTACAACTCGAAGTTGCACAAAAGCCCTTCTGGCCACGACTGCCACCTGCTCTTCAAGCAGGAGTCGTGAGTCCAGAAGGACCCCCAGGTTCCGCACTGAGTCTGAATGGGGTAGTGCCACCCCGTCCAGATCTAAAGATGACAACTCCTTGGATCCCGAGACGCCATCAATCCACAGCCACTCCGTCTTACCAGGGTTCAGCTGAAGCCTGTTGTTCCCCATCCAGACCCCCACAGCCCTCAGGCACTGAGAAAGGGCAGAAACGGCATCACTTAACTCACCCGGGATGGAGATATATAGTTGAGTATCATCAGCATACTGATGATACCTCATCCCGTGTTGGCGGATGATCTCACCCAGCGGTTTCATGTAGATATTAAATAGGAGAGGGGAGAGAACCGAGCCCTGCGGCACCCCACAAAGTAGGGGCCGAGGGTCGGACCTCTCATCTCCTATCACCACCGATTGGGACGGAAGGAGGTGAACCAGCGCAAAACTACGCCACCCACCCCCAACTCTCCGAGCCGCCCCAAAAGGATACCATGGTTGATGGTATCGAAAGCCGCTGAGAGGTCAAGAAGAGCCAGGATGGATGCACTGCCTCCATCCCGCTCTCGCCAGAGATCTTTATTAGACAAGATATTTCTTATCTTGTCCAAATTCAGTTTCAGCTTGCTCTTCCACATCCAGTCCTTTATAGCCTCAAGACAGTGGTTCTTGAAATATCCAACTCTGAACCCACATGAAATGGATTATCTGAATTCCTTCCAGTCAAGGTTCAGGCATGGTCATAAGACAGAAACTGCATTGGTAATCCTGGTTGAGGTGTGCCTCTCCTGGTCCTCCTAGGGTTCTCAGTAACTTTTGATACCATCAATCATCATATCTTTCTGGACTGCCTGTGAGGATTGGGAGTAGGACACACCATTAGTCCTGACACAGCTGCTCTCCACTGCTCAGAAGGGGAGCATGGTAATGACTATATTTACCACAGAATAGTCACATAATTCCAAGATCCATTCTTACTTAAGAATGCTGGACTGAATATTCAACAGATCCAAACTTGAACTGTTGGCTCAAATTGTGAAGACTTAGGAAGCAAAATTAGGTACAAAATTATAATCTTTGTTTGCCACCGTTACCTATGATTTGCAGTGAAGGAGATGGCAAAGCTGGCTTTATTTTCTCAGAATGCACAAGCAGTCTTCTACTCATCTTGAAACGGCATTGACACAGCACTTAAGAAACACTAACAAAGAATCAAAATTCTGCTAATTCTCAAACACAAAACACTTGCAGCTCCTCAAAGCACCTAGTGCTGCTTCCATTAAAAACAGGGGAGAGCCACCTCACTGTGTTTCCTGAATGCGGTCAAAGATGAGACTACGTATCAACATCTCCACCACCAAGAAGATGCAATAACCCAATAATATGATAGCAGCTGAGCCCAACAAAGTGATGGCAAAGTGAGAGGTGCACCTGGACCGAACAGGGATCCTAGTCAGAATGTGAGAATAACACATTTTAAATCACTTGCAATAATCTTGTAGCAGAGAGAAGAAAGAATAAGTTGCCTCTCCCTTGACTTGTTGTAATGTGCAGGGAAGGAATAAGCAAACAATGGTCCTCCAGGAGTTGCTCAAGAATTCAGGGTGTGGGTGTGATGGCACACCTATGGAATAAAGCTCTATTTATAATACCAACCTAAGGGTTAAAGTGTACCTGGCCTGACACTTGAGCCTGGTATCCTCTTGCCCTTATGATGTCATTGGGAGATCATCTACCCACAACCCAAATTGACATGATCAGCAGACCATCACATAAACTATAATCTCCTGCTAAGTACATGGGGAGGTTCATCAATGAAACTCAATTAGTACAGGCCCCATATGTCTTTTTAATATGTAATTTCAGTCAAGATGTGCAATTAATTTGTTATATAATATATCTTTACTTGCCAGCTTTTTAAAAACAGTTCTCCCAAGACATGCCCTTCAGTAAAGCAGCTAGGCATTAATATGCTGCTTAGAGGGGAGGAGCACTGTCCTGAAGAAACCTGGAAATGATTTACTTTGCTATCATTAATCCACTCAACAGCCAAGATGCCACCGGTCATGAAATGACCTTCAAATCTGAAGCACTGCTTAATTTGAGCCTTGCTATATTCTCACAGCTACATCAGAATATCATGGGAGAGCATTTCCACTCATTGCCATTGCTTGTCCTCTCCACTCCCCTGCATTCCCATGTGGCTATCTACAGATTTGGAGGATTGGGGGGGGGGGGCACAAGGGAAAGGCAAATGCATTCAACCTCTGCTGTTTATTTGCCTTCCCCTTTTACACTCCAGAATTAGTCTTAATATTAGCCAGTGTACTATAGGGTTCAAGTGTTGAACTAAGAGCAGGGAGATCCAGTCCACCTTCAGCCATAGAAGCCCAGTGGGCAACCTTGTGCCAGTCACATTCTCTCTGAGGCTAACATTCCAACCTACAGGGTTGCTGTTGTTGTAGAAAAAAATAGGAGGAGGGATGTACACCACACTGAGCTCTAAAATGAAAGGAGTGATATCAATCAATCAATCAACCAACCAATCAGTATTATTTTGCATTACTTGCAATAGGCAACTTTTTCAATGATTAAAAATGGTTGAATGAGCAACAGACATTGACATTAAACTACCAGGGGAAGTCTTCCATTGGAGCAGTAGCAGGAGGAGATGTACTGGAAGACTTGACCCAGTACCTGGAGGCAGTGAGGGACTGGATGGGATTGAACAAGCTTAGGATGAATCCCAGCAAGATGGGGGTACTGCTTGTTCAGAAGCCATCATGTTCCAGGTTAGTTCAGCCTTTAGCTCAGGACAGGGTGGCAGCAAAGAGCAGGCGCACAATTTGGGCTTCTCCAGACTCGTGGTACTTGCTAGAGCATCAGGTGGGGTATGTAGCCTTAGAGGGCCTTTGACCAACTTTGGCTGATGTGCCGATTGCAACCTTTCCTAAGGATCTGGCAACCGTAATTCATTCTGATAACCTTATGGATGGATTACTGCAATTTGCTGTACATGGGGCTGCCTTTGAAGACAATTTGGAAGCTATATGTGGTGCAAAATCAAGCTGCTCACTGGTGAGAGCCAATACAGCAGTACCAATATTGCTGAAGCAGCATTTGCTGTCAATAGGCTTCCAGGTCCAATTCAAGTTGCTAGTTATTATCTATAAAGACCTTTAGGGGTCAGGTCCTCACTACTTTGGGGACTGTCTACTCCAGGCAGAATTTGCCCATCTAAAGCATGTTGGCCAAGAGAACACACTGTGGAATCCTCCATCCCCACATGTGATGTTAATCAGGGAGACCTGGAGAAGCTCTTTTTGGTCATAGCCCCGCTTCTCTGGAATAGCCTGTCTCCCGTGTTCAGAACAGCTTATTACTAACATTCAGGAAGGCTGCTATTAAAGCAGTGCTTTTCCATATAGCTTTTGGAACAGATGGTGAGATGTAAGCCAGCTAAAATTGTCAAATGAGACAGCATGCAAATAATTCTATGCATGCATGCATACATACATGCATGCATGCATAAATGAATAAAACAATGCTCTCTCTTTCCTGTTGGAATGAACCTGGCAAGACCCCTGGATCTTTGGAATGTAATCCTATCTACTCACAATTAAGTTCAGTGGGCTTATTTTGAGCTTAGCAAGTACAGAGTTGCAACTTGAATAGCAAGTTAAAGTGAGACAGGCAAGAAAGATAACAATGAAGCCACATCTGTTACCTGCAAATGCCTTCTATGTTCTCTTTTCTACCTTTAAAGGCTGCTTGAGCTAGATGTAATTTGTTACATTTTTAATATTTTTTCCCTTTTGGCAATGGAAAATATAATACATGATTCCATTTATTTTTGCACCTGAATTTCATATGGCTCAGGTTTTATTAAAACAAAGTTTGCTATTTCTATCAGAAATCCTTAAAAGAAACTCCCTGAGCAAACAGCCATCACAAGTCTTATGATTAAATAGGTATGTGTTGCATTATGAGCAAATAATTCATAAATGTGAAAATAGAACTCTCAGTTGATTCAAATAAGATGCTGGAGTTCAAAGAACAGAGATTTTCTTTCTTCATCAAAATACAGAAGAGTGGCAATCCATTATTTGCAGCCACAGAGATGTACTGATTGAATGGATTTTTGCTTATAAGATGCTGAGTAACTGATAATTTCAACCGCTAAAGAATGAGGCCAGTTCAGGAGGATTTCAAACAGAATAAGAGATCTGGGTTTCTTGGATAAAGATGAAACTACTCCATCTAAGTCAACCGTGCAGATAATATTTAACCCTTACAACTGCGTAGAAGGTTTTGATGGCGAAATAAGCATTCGGAACCTCAGCTGGCAAAGGCTGTTTGGAAAAAGAACAGTCCCTGAAGTACATTTATGTTTGTTGCCTAATTGCAAGCACAAGCTGCAATATATTATATGATTATATGTAAGGAAATACAGGATGCATGCACAATGTGAGGGGGATTGCAAACCAGATTAACTTTGTAAATCCAAAGCTCTTACACAGAGATATCAAACCTGGGTGCTGCCATTCTTTTTGCCTTGATATCTATGTTCTGCCTTTTCAGGAGAGGGATGCCTCACCAAAATTCTAGCAAAAGGTGCAGGTACTTGAGCATGACATGCAGGTAATCACTCATCGTTCATGGCTGTTCTTCACCATTCCTTATTAAGGAAGGAGGAAACTGATAGTCCAGATGTTTAAAACAGCCAGTAGTGAGGGATGTTACTGGATACCATTCTGCAACATCCAGAAGGCCTTAAGATTTCATACACCTCTTTGTTACAATAATGGTTACTTTGAAGGTACTTCTTCACTACAGGTAGTCCTCGACCTACAACCATTCGGTCAGTGACTGTTCCAAGCTATGACAGCACTGAATGAATGGTGGTTACGACCAGTCCTCGGAGTTCCAGCCATCCCAGCACCCCCGCAGTCATGTTACATGATCTGAGTGCTTGGCAACCCATTTGCACTTATGACAAGTTGCCAAGCGCCCCTCGATCACATGATCACCATTTGCAACCTTCCTTGCCAGCTTCCTGAGAAAGTCAATGGGGAAGCCGGCAGGGAAGGTCACTGGGGTAAGTCTTCCCCACCCACACATCCTCCCCCGGCCCCTCTGCACTCGTGCCATGCTGGCCACTTGCACACCCTCACACACCCTTATGCACCCTCATGCACCCTCGCCAACCCTCGCCGTGCCTCCCTTGCACCCCTGTGCACCCTCCCTGACCATCGCTGTGCCTAACAACCATGGGCTTCAGTTAACGATGGCAACAGGGACTGTAGGGATTGCCTTTGATCCCTTTGATGCGGTCATAAAGCAGTCATGCTTTACAACCGCATCACTTAGTGATGGAAATTCCTGTCCAAATTGCTGTCATAAGTTGAGGACTACCTGTACATCATCCCTACTCCCCAATCCCTTATAGAGCAGTCTGAAGCTGACTTGTAATCATCTGCTAACTTCAAAATGCAGAGAAACCACAAACCGAACAGCAGTCCATGCCTGGCCATATGTTAAACAAATAAACATACCCCCCACTTTGAAAAAATCCAAGTGTTACGTAGAGGGGGAGCCTAAAGACCACCAACCCACTTTTGTTCCATTGCTCTTGTAAGCGATGACAGTGAAACAATAGCATACTGGTATTTTTGCAGCCAGGCACTTTCCCAGTGGTTGTAATCTAGGCTATATGCTGCTATAGTGATTGGAGAAGGAGAGAGGGGGAGTCACATTCCAAATGTCCAGGTTGCTGAAGCCCTGACAGTGGGTAGGTTGCAAGTAGAAGCAGTGAAGCAAGAGTTCTCCCCAATGGAAAAACAGACTATCCACAAACTCTGCAGGGCTTTGCTCTGGGTTAAAAAGAAATTTGCAGTGGATCCAGAAGAATTACAATCCTCGTTTAGTGACCACAATTGGGACCGACAACTTGGTCGTTAAGCAAAGTGGTTGCTAAGTGAAACTGCAACTGTGCTTACGATCTTACTTCAGCTTTCCTTCGCTTTACAGACCTGTGAAGATCATAAATGCGACGATTGGTTGTGAAGTTACTTTTTCATCACCGTCATAACTCAGAGTGGTTGCTGTCTGAGGCAGTTGCTAAATGAGGACTACCTGTAATCGAATGAACTCTTAAAATCAGCCAATGCCATGTCATTGCATAAGTCTAAAGCTAGAACTGGTACAAAGCCCCCACTATGGACAGAAATCTCTTTACTTTGGAGTTAACCAAAATGCCTTCAGTTCATCAGGAGTGCTTTAATTTCAAATGGGATGGAACCCTTTCTAGGTTTCTCTTGGGACTGAAAAAGTACTAGTGAGTAGCACTAATTTGTTATTTAAATCCAACCACATGCTCAGGGGAAACACAAGATGTGCGGTGTTTATCTGGAACAGCAATACCTTATAAAGTAGCTTGATATTTCCATGTAGATGAGTCTGCGACAGCATATTTATTATTAGATATTTCTGCATCACAGGCTACCATTAGGATATTGTTAGTGATGGCAGTCTTTACATACAGACATTAGCAATAGTAATTATAGTGACTGATTATTAGTGAATGTCTATTGTTAAGTGGGACTACAGTATGTTTGTGTCCATCTATGGATGGAATGGCATACATTTACTGCAGTGTTTTTCAACCTTGGCAACTTTAAGATGGGTGGACGTCAACTCCCAGAATTCCCCAGCCAACACTGCATTCCTTCTTTTTTCTATTACTTATGCACTGCAAATCCAGAGGAATGAGGGAATCCTCCAGGGCAGTTTTGAAATATGGGAACCTACAGGGGGAAGGAGAGCAAGAAGAAATCTTACTGTGCAAGTAGAAGTTAAATTATGCTATTTTGAACAATCCATTATGAAAGGACCCTGGTTATTAGGAATCTTTATTTATTATGCTACTAAGACTGATAGTGTTTTAAAGCTGCACATTTTAGACTGAGTTCAGTGAAAGTGATCACAGACTAACAGCTTAATAGCCCAACCACTCATTAATGATATGGTAAACACTATCATTAACACTAATGGGCTGTAGATCAAGCCCCAAATGAAGCAAGAGCAGTTTGTTAAGAAACCAAAACGAATTATTTTTTTTAAAAAAATCCAGACTGTAAAATACAGCAATAGCAACTGATCGTTGGTATGCTGAAAAATTAAATGTACCATCCAGTGGTATCCTGAAAAGGAATCAGAGTGAAGAAAAAAATATGGGGAAATGAGGGGGGGAAATGAAAAACAGGGTGAAAATTTAAAAGTAGAAGAAATTAAATGATAGAACTTGGGATAATATACAGTATTTCAGGAGCATGTTTCAACTATTGGAAGTTTGTTTTCACCAGTTGTGTATTTAATCCATTTTTAGAAAGAGTTCCTCACAGGAACAAACTAACAATGTGATCAAAAGGAAACAGAACTAGATTTTTTTTTCTAATTTGATCTCTGCATTTTGGCAGCCAGCTTCTTGAAGTCTTCAAAGAAAGTGTCTATCTTTGATTCTTTGTATCGAACCAAAATACCTGGCTAGCACTCAGTTTAAATGTTGATTCTCCAACATCTGCAGTATGTTGCTATGAAGATAAAAGGCTTAGTAGGAGTTTTATCTGGAAAAATAACTGTAGGAGCCACAAGATATATAAAATTTAAAAATGATAGAGAATAATGGAAAAAAACAGTTCAGCATTTTAAGGTCTAACTCTGTAAAACTGTGGATTCGATTATGGATAAATGTTGTTTGTTAACATTTGAGCTAGATTTTTATTTCCTGACAAAGGAACAAGAAAGAGGACTTTCTAGCAGAATGGACAAATGTTTCAGAGTTGTTCTGTCAATAAGGTAATTTTCCAAGCCTTTTTTTTTCTTCTTCCCCCTCTTTTCCTTTTTTTAAATTATTGTAATTATTGATTTTGAAATTATATTATTTTGCTAATATTCTTGTATTTGTGCTTCTGTTAATTATCTTAGCAAAAATAAATAAGTAAATAATTGCTGACTGCATGTGTAAAGTCATCTGACTCAAGTTTATTTAGAAGAAAAGCTCACTGATTTCAGTAGAACTGCACGTAGAGGATTACCGTTGAACTTATAAGACTATAAATCCAGCTGCAATCCTCTACATACATTTCCACTGAAAGCAGTGAGCTTTTCTTCTAAATAAACTTGAGTCAGATGACTACACATACAATCAGCAAGGAGAAGCATTACATATTGCAATATGATGAATAGTCTTCTACCATGCTCTGCAGCAGTGAGGCTATTACAATACCCACATTCACCAGAGAGGGCACTGCAGAACCCCTTATTTCCAGTCACGCTTTACGACCTGTGGAACAGGTTACACAGAAGAAGGATCAGGAATGGCTTCAGGCAATGTATTATCCTAAACGTTACAATTACAAGCTGAGAGGTCAGTCAATCTGTAGCCTGCATCTGATTTACCTATCTTCATTCATAAAACCTTGGCATCCTCTTTTATCGCTGATTGTAAAACCAAAACCACAACCCATAGGAAGATTTCATTCAGAGTGGCATAAAATTATACATGTAAATGATTTTCTGTGTTCACAGAATATTTTATCTGAATTTAAGCATTCCAAAATACAATTCATCTTACAATATGCATCTTAGTGTATGTTGATGCATTCTGAGCCCAAAACTGCACTGCAACATCAGAGAAGTGGAAAATCAGATGGATCGTTATGCCCTGATAAGCACACAGGCCAGGATACAAGGATCAGCTCCATATTTGCATCTCAATTCACAAACTAATTATAGAGCAAGAGCTTTTCCATCAAGCTTTACATATGGCAGGTAAGGGCAGCATACGGAACATGATGCTTTAGATATGCAGAATAGCACATGGTAGAAGTCACATTTTGTGGGTTATGCCCCTTTCCAGAGCCACATCTGGAGTAGAATTTTCCATTAGAAAGCATTCCTTTCTGATGTGGAAGTATGTGTGTGTGTGTTGGGGGGGATGGATGTAAGGAAAAGCAGGTCTTCCCATAGACACTCAATCCAGATCAATGTGTGAGAACTGTGATTGTAAAATAGTCAATTACTCAAGTAGACAAGCTATTGCTTCACAGAAAGGAAAAAGCACGCAGGGTCATGAAGCAATCTTAATTAAGATCATGAGCCAATCTTAAAAATGTCAGCTAGCAAATGTGTTCTTCCTGCTTTCCCATTCTTCTCCTTTCCTTTTTGCTTCTTGCTTTGCCTCTCCATCTGGAACCACTTCTGATATCCCAAAGTGCTATTCAGGCAGGCTTACTAGGTTTAACCTGTTAGTTAGGTTAAGCATACATAAGACTAACTTTCCATATATATGTGGTTACACAGGAATCACATTTATAACCTGTTGATGTTCATAAGCATAGGAAAGTTTGATTCAACTGCTTGATCATAAATATCATGGTTCTGAAAGACCAAGCAAATGGGGATTAGTGACACTACAGCCATTTATTTCCATGCACCTAAAACAGCATACAAGTTATATCCAAAACAGGATTATGAGTCCAAATATATATTTTCTTTAGTTAATCATATACTGTATTAATCAGCTTATTCGTCAGTTTATAAATTGCCCAGATCTTTTCTACAAAAGCCTTTTTGATATAATGAATTCATGATTGTGTAATAAATCAGATCTGTAATTCATGATAACCTGAAAGAATCATTTTTATTACCTTTTTTAAAAATCCTCTTTCAGTAACACACAAGAAACAAAATAGGTTTAGTTGATTAATCTAAGAAATAAAACCTGCACCCCAATTTTAGTTTGGGGATTTTTTTATGTAGGTGGATACCCTGTTTCTGACACAAAACCCAAAAATTTGTGTTTTGAATATACACCAACCCAATAAGAGGAAATGCCTGTGAAGATGGGTGTTCTACAGTTCTCAGGGTTGAAAAATGCAATAGTGTGATTTTGAATACTACTAATTTTCTATCCAGAGAGATGATGGAGGGAGAAAGATTTTTGGTCTGTGGTTTTAGATTTGGGAAATGCATGTGTGGCATCCATGAGGTGGCTTTATATTATCTATATAAAATGAGCTATTTGTAGTACCACATAATTTTAACCCAACTAAATGTTTATGTGCAAATCATTGTTTCTTCTTAATTAAATGAACAGATTGTGTTTGCTAATTTAATTTTTTTTTATTGCAGTGAGATATTCTCAGCAAAACAAAAAGAAACAAAGCTGCCATATTCCATTTGTTCAAATAAGCTGCAGCATGAAATATATATGGGCAAGTCAGATAAAATTAGGATGATCATATATAATCAAGTTCTTAATCCTTTGTGATTGAAACTGTATGAGCGATGGCCACCAAGCTTTACATTTTTCTTAGTAATTTGAATTATGTTTTGAGCTGACAGAGAATGAATTATCCTGATTACTCTCTCCTTCAGTCAATTTCTAAATAGAAAACAAATCCATCATGGTTTTGGAAAGTCATTTAAGCAAATATGCATTGTACTCAATGCTTTACATGTTAAATATGGCCAAGATTTAGATTTTTGTTAATTGTGTTAAAAAATCTGATAGGATTTTAAATTATTTAATATATTTAGCTCTCAAAGTGAAAAGTAGGTGTGAAATTTGTCCAACATTTTGAAATTATAATCAAGACCTCTTGAACAAGAGACTCTTTAACTTCAGTAGTTCAAAACTGGCTGGTGTGAAAAAATAGTGGTTTATTTTAGAATTTAGATGCTTCCTAGTTCTTAAAAGGCTGGACTTTTAAAACTGATTTTTTGTAAACCACATCTATTGTGTTCTTTGTCTAAAGAGATCTGGGCTGCTCACAACAAATATGTGATAATTTAAAATACTGCTCTTCTGCCCATGTGATGACTAAATCCCCATTTGCATAGAATAGCCTCTACCCGTTGATTAATACTGTGCCTGATAGATCAGAGATACACAACCAACAGCCAAGTGTTGCACATGGCACATCAGCCTCCTTTTGTCCCCTCCCCTAACTAAAATTAACTGCACAATTTCCAGCTGTTTTGAATCATGAAACATACAAAACCTGTACTGTAAGCCACAAATTGATAAGAACCACTGAAAGGTTGGCTACCTCAGTGTTTCCTAAATTTGGGCAGACTTTGAGCACAGATGACAGAGACAGGAGAGTAGGCTAACGTGCCTTCCAAATATTTTGGAATATAAATCCTACCATTTATAGCAACTGAACATGATAATTGAGGCTGACAGAAGATGGACCAAAACATTTGGAGGACATTTCATTGTCAATATAGCCCTGTAGATTGATAATGAGATGATATCTACATCTACATCAGTCTTTATCTGCTGTTGAGCAACTCATAGAACAAAAAACCAGGTTTTCCTGGTTTCCATCTCCTGACTTTTGCACAACAGCCCAGTGGTGCTATACAAGCACTTTTGGGCTGTATCCATGACCCCATGTTTCATGGGGATAAAAACTGTGCCTATTTATATTTATATTTTATAAACAAGGGAGCAATCCCCAGGGCAATGCTCTATCACCATTTGACCCTTTTCTTCTTATAAATCTGAATTAAGTGGATAATTTCTCATCAGCATTCTCTGATCCCAATCAAGCCATGTAACCTACTCCCCCCAAAAGTAAGAATGCATTTCTCCACAGAATGAAGAGTAAAACATACTAATTGCTCAAGCCTCTATATTTGCCAAGAAAAGTGTCAGAGGGAGCGCGCGGAGATGGAGCGGCCTGCCTCTCTCCTAGGCACCAGTGATCCAAGTACTATGCCGTAAATAGACTCCAAACAGAAGTTATATCAAATATCCTATTTACTTTATATACATACGTATTTACAGATCACTTCCACAAGTAACAAATGATACACCATCAACGATACAGCTTTCACGAGGTAAAATGGGAATAAAATGGAATACACAATATCTCTGCTTTTATAGTCAAACTGATCAATCACATTATAGGTCACTCTCGTTAACTACCACACCCAACTTAACTCTAAGCACCTGTTGTTATGAGTCACACATGACACATCATTCCTACAACAATGGCTGCTAATTGGGTGACTGTGCAGAATATTTCACCTCTCACCTAGAAATCAAGCCTCTCTGTATAATTTATATCTAGAAGTAAATTCCTGGGTTTATCAAACCCCAACACCCCTTCAATTTACAATAGCTATTACATTCAATTGTACAGAATAGAAGACATACACATTTGAGATATACACATCCTATGTCTCTCTAAGCTTAGAGGCTTTGTCATCACATCTGCTACATTACACTCAGATGGACAATATTGCAAATCAATACAATACAATACACTTCCAATTATTGACTGATCACATATTTTTGATCACATGAAGTTTGTTCATCGTCTCCAGTCTCTGTCATAACAAAATCTGTTGTCATCGGGGTTGAAACTTCTTTACACTGTTCCATATTGTTCTCTCTTAGCAGAGCTTCAATTTTCTTCCGCTGCTCTAGAACATAACCCCCATCAACCTTCTGAATACCCATGCCTAGGTAATTCTTAATTTCTCCCAGATCTTTGACATCAAAGTGCTGTTTCAGATTTTCAGTAAATTCAATTACCCTGCTTTGATCTTTCGCTATAAGACACAAATCGTCTACAAAAATCAAAAGCAAAATCTGTTCATCGTTTTCACATTGCTTTACATACAGACATGGGTCAGCTATACTACACTTGAATCCCATTCTTTGTAATTCCTTATCTAACCTAAGATTCCAGCAACGTGCCGACTGCTTGAGTCCATACAATGCTTTCTGCAACTTGTATACCCTTCCTGCAATCTTTGATTCATACCCTGGGGCTTCAATCATATAGATCTCTTCATTCAAATCAGCATGCAAATATGCTGTTGTGATATCATAATGCTGTACTACACAATTCCCAGCTGCTGCCATTGCTAAGGCAAACCTAAATGTCTCCCCTCTTAACGTTGGTGCAAAATCTTCATCATAAGTCTGATTCTTTATCTGGGAAAATCCTTGTGCTACCAACCTAGCCTTATACTGAATAGCACCATTCACTAAGGTTTTCTTCTTATACACCCATCTACAGCCTACTGCTCTATGCCCCTCAGGCAGCCTAGTAGATTTGAAAACCTTATGAGAATTAATGGATTTCATTTCCACATCCATAGCAGCTTTCCATCTACTCTGCTCATGTTGTGGCAACTTCAATACGTCCTTGTAATTACAAGGTTCATAATCAATGAAACACACTTTTACATCACCTGGTGTATAACGTTGAGGTGGTATGCCCTTGTTAACTCTCTCAGATCTACGCAACTCTGTAGCATCCTGCATCATTGGCACATTAGGAGTTAATTCCTCTTCCTTCTTAATCACATCAGTGGACTCTCTCCACTCTGAAAACTCAAAACGGCCCTGACTAGGAAGATATACCTCACTACTCCCGTGTAATCTCTGCCAATTGCTGTGCTCACTAAAACTTGCTGATCTAGAAATAACAACTTTCCTGCCATCAGTGAACCTATATCCCTTGGTCCCTGGCTCATACCCCACAAACGTCAGCTTCTGTGCTTTTGCCTGTCCTTTCCTACGTACCTCCTTATGCACGTGAACATAGGCAGTGCACCCAAACACCTTCAAATGAGCTAATGGTGGCTTCTTGCCATATAACATATAATATGGAGTTTGGTTTACAGATACACTCCATAACCTGTTAATTAAATAATTAGCAGTTAATATTGCCTCTCCCCAGTATCCTCTTGATAACCCTGAGTCAGCAATGAGTGAATCCTTCACTGTCTGCAATGCCAAATTCCTACGTTCAGCCACGCCATTCTCAGCTGAACTATGTGGGTTAGTTCTCCTATGCACAATGCCCCTTCTACGGAGCCATTGCTGAAAACTCCCACTCAGAAACTCTGTACCCCGGTCAGTTTGTAAACTACACACCTTTGTGCTATACCTTCGTTCCACAAACTGCACCCAGTTCCTAAACTTTTCAAATGTTTGACTGTTAGCTTTCAATAGATAACAGAACCCAAATCTAGTGTAATCATCTACAATGACTAAAACATATTTAGCACCCCCTATTGAAGCTGGTAATGGACCAATTAAGTCAGCATGAACTAATTCAAAACATTTATGTGACTTCCTATCACTGAATTTGCTCACAGGAAACACCTTTGACTTTGCAACCTTACAAGCTGTGCAATCCAAATACACTTGGCACTTTTTCAATTCCATTCCAGAACTTGCTTCTGACATCTTTTCAATCACTTTGAAACTCGGATGCCCAAGCCTTCTGTGCCACAGGTGCGCACATGAATCATGTGTTGGCTTATTAATCGTAGCTACACCATGATGGCTGCTGCTTGTCCTGGTTTGTACAATTTCATATAAATTGTTCTGCAAAATACCTTTGCCACAAACATTGTTATCTTTCATAACAATACATTCATTATTTCCAAACTGTACAGTATAACCCTGTTTATCCAATTGTGACACACTAATTATATTGTACTCCAGTTCGGGTACACACAACATTGATAATTCAATATTTAACCCTGGTACATATACAAATCCCTTACCAGTGACAGATGCAATGCTTCCATTAGCTAGAGTAACATGATCTCTATCAGCCTGCCTAAAACTCTTAAACATCTGTCTGTTATTTCCTATATGCTGACAAGCCCCACTGTCAAGTAAAAATGGTCCCTTTAAATTTTGTTCTACACTTGAACTAATTAAAGACAGCTGTGCAGCTTCTCCCGGCTTGGAAATTTTCAGCTTAGCCTTCGGCTTCCGTTTCTTATCACAATGTTTCAACAAATGCCTTTGCGACCCACAGTTAAAACATTTTCGTACATACAAAACATTCTCAGAATATTCCTTAACAGAAACACTGTTCTGCTTAACACTAATTACATTAGAACACTGCTGCCTTCTTTGCTCTTCTTCCAGTAATCTACCAGATAAGTAATTTATGGTCAAATCTTCCTCAGATAACGACCCAAAGCTCATTGCCAAAGTATCCCACGTTTCATTTAAAGAACTGAGAATTATATACACTTTGTTAGCTTCTGTAAATGGCATATCTCTCTGAGCCAATTCCTGGAACAACCCTGTCATATAATGCAGGTGATCCCTTATATTATCAGATACCCCTAATGTAGCGTGATAAAGTTTTCTTGTTAGTAAAACTTTACATAACGGTGAGCTTCTTAGATAAACATTCTTTAAAACTTCCCAACACTTATAGGCTAACTGACAGTCTCTAACATAACACAATTGGCTATCTTCCAGACATAAAATTATGCTTGCCAATGCTCTATCGTCCTTTAGAGCAACTTCTTCATCTTCCAGGTCTGGTTCAGGGCAAAGTACACTCCTCCAAAGCCCTTCACGCCGAAGATACATTTCCATTTTATATGCCCATGACGAATAATTATTGTCATTCAGTCTTTCCAGAGGAAAACCTCCCCCGACTGCTGGCAACATCTTCGCTGTGCTCACCCTTCTGGGCAGACACCGATGATTAAAGACACAGACCTTATCAGAAAGTCCTCCAGCTGCAAAACAAGTGTAGGAGAGAAAAAAAACACACACACAGGCACGGAACCTGTTAAAGCTCCAAATCACTCCAAATAGCCACACGACTCCTGGATAGGCTTCCAAAGCTCCCAGCTCACAGGCTGCACACGATCCACCGATCCACAGCCAGTGCAAAGCTTTCCGTCGTCTATGGCGTCTCTGCCGCCTCTGGGCCCATAACCCTGTCAGAGGGAGCGCGCGGAGATGGAGCGGCCTGCCTCTCTCCTAGGCACCAGTGATCCAAGTACTATGCAGTAAATAGACTCCAAACAGAAGTTATATCAAATATCCTATTTACTTTATATACATACGTATTTACAGATCACTTCCACAAGTAACAAATGATACACCATCAACGATACAGCTTTCACGAGGTAAAATGGGAATAAAATGGAATACACAATATCTCTGCTTTTATAGTCAAACTGACCAATCACATTATAGGTCACTCTCGTTAACTACCACACCCAACTTAACTCTAAGCACCTGTTCTTATGAGTCACACATGACACATCATTCCTACAACAATGGCTGCTAATTGGGTGACTGTGCAGAATATTTCACCTCTCACCTAGAAATCAAGCCTCTCTGTATAATTTATATCTAGAAGTAAATTCCTGGGTTTATCAAACCCCAACAAAAAGTGTTCAGCATTCACTGAACTTTCTTCTATGTGTCTGATTGAATTCCAGTCTAAGTGGAGTTCTGTTTGGATGTTCCAATCCCTTATCCCATGATTAGAATGACATAACTAAATTAATTGAATACTCTTTTGTATGCTTTTCCGCCATTTTGCTTTTATTTGTTTTCATCTTTTTACTTTAAATTAGTTGGTTTTAATGGTTTTTATGTATTGGTTTGTTTTATTATGTATGCCACCCAGAGTCACTACATGAGATGGGCAGCTATACAAATGTGATAGATTAGATAGATTAGATAGGCAGGCAGGCAGGCAAAATGTACTGGTGGTGTCTTTGTTGTCACCCATCATCCTCCACAATTTGGCCACTGAATGCTTACAATGAGGAGATTGTTTTATTTGTGTAGAGTCCCTGCATAATTTAGCATTCTGGAATATATGTTCAGATACTTGTATTTTTCTTATAAGTAGGAGATTAAAGTGTGCAAATATGGTTCTAATGATAAACTGAAGTCAAATATCTAGGAAGGCCATCACCATGCTAGCTATTCATTCATTCATTCATTCATTCATTCATTCATTCATTCATTCATTCAATTTATTCGATTTATCACCGCCCAACTCCCTCACAGGGACTCTGGGTGGTTTACAATCCCACACAAACTCCAATACAATATAAATAGAGTCAAGTAAACATTAAAATAAGCAATTTGAAAATACAATAAATATAATAAAATCAAGATGGTAGTATCTTTTTAAAACACTGGAAAGGCAATTCTAGGGCCATCCTAATGTATTAGCCATCCCCAAGAGTGTATGCTCTTCTTCCCGCCCCAGGCCTGTTGGCAGAGCCAAGTCTTGAGTTTTTTCCGGTGAGAATTTATACTTTTATATACTTCAAATTTAGTCATCGCCCATCTCACTCAGAGAGCGACTCTGGGCGGTTTACAATAAAAACAAGAGTAAACAATTGTTTGTTGTTGTTGGTCAGTCATTTAGTCGTGTCCGACTCTTCGTGACCTCATGGACCATAGCACGCCAGGCCTTCCTGTCCTCCACTGTCTCCCGGAGTTTACTCAAATTCATGTTTGTTACATCAGTGATGCTATCTAACCATCTCATCCTCTGCCGTCCCCTTCTCCTTTTGCCTTCAGTCTTTCCCAGCATCAGGGTCTTTTCTAGTGAGTCCTCTCTTCTCATTAGGTGGCCAAAGTATTTGAGCTTCAGCTTCAGCATCTGTCCTTCCAGTGAGCAGTCAGGGTTGATTTCCTTTAGGATTGACTGATTTGACCTCCTTGCAGTCCAAGGGACTCTTAAGAGTCTTCTCCAGCACCACAGTTCGAAAGCATCAATTCTTCGGCGCTCAGCCTTCCTTATGGTCCAACTCTCACAGCCATACATTACTACTGGAAAAACCATAGCTTTAACTATACGGACCTTTGTCGGCAAGGTGATGTCTCTGCTTTTTAATATGCTGTCTAGGTTTGCCATAGCTTTCCTCCCAAGGAGCAAGCGTCTTTTAATTTCATGGCTGCAGTCACCATCTGCTGTGATCTTGGAGCCCAAGAAAATAAAATCTGTCACTGCTTCCATTTCTTCCCCTTCTATTTGCCAGGAGGTGATGGGACCAGATGCCATGATCTGGCACTGTCCTCTTTCACCCTCATCAAGAGACTCTTTAGTTCCTCTTCACTTTCTGCCATTAGGGTGGTATCATCTGCATATCTGAGGTTGTTGATATTTCTCCCGGCAATCTTAACTCCGGCTTCTGATTCATCCAGCCCGGCATTTCTCATGATGTACTCTGCATATAGGTTAAATAAGCAGGGTGATAATATACAGCCTTGTCGTACTCTTTTCCCAATTTTGAACCAGTCGGTTGTTCCATGTCCGGTTCTAACTGTTGCTTCTTGACCCGCATACAGGTTTCTCAGGAGACAGGTAAGGTGGTCTGGTACTCCCATCTCTTTAAGAATTTGCCAGAGTTTGTTGTGATCCACACAATCAAAGGCTTTAGCGTAGTCAATGAAGCAGAAGTAGATGTTTTTCTGGAACTCTTTTGCTTTTTCCATGATCCAGCGAATGTTGGCAATCTGATCTCTAGTTCCTCTGCCTCTTCGAAACCCAGCTTGCACTTCTAAACCCTTCTAAACACTAAACACTTCTAAACACTTCTAAACAATTTTAACAATTGTTAAAATACAATAAAAATAATAAAAACAATATTCTAAGATAAAAATACAATCCAAGATGGAGGTGTTAAAAGATCTTAATTGATGGGAGCATCTTCAGGGTGCTAACCACCCCCAGGATTGGTTGTTTCTCCTCACACCCCACGCGAGCTGGCAGAGCCAGGTCTTCACTTCTTTCTGGAAGGCCAGGAGAGTGGGGGCCTGCCTCACCTCTGGGAGGAGAAGGTTCCATAGGGCAGGGGCAATGGCAGAGAAGGCTCTATGAAGATGCAATGATGTAGGAGGTGACCTGACCATGTTTACTAAGATCAGCTCAAATGGAACTCTCACCTGAAACACAAAGGGGCTTAACATCATACAAGTACACCAGTCCTGCCCATAACCGCAAGATAAATTGTTCTCAGATGGAGCCCTAAAAATGTGTGCCTCAGGCAACAATTCACAAGTCAAGCTATAAGACTGAATTTAGTTATTTTACTACATGCAGCAGAAAAATCTCACAAATGCTTCTTGGTTTCCTGGCTATAAATTTATAACAGTAATAGGTGAACAATTTGCTACCCTCTTTTTTACACCTGAGCTCAGCAGCCCAAGATAGTTATCTCATACTCTGCCTAAGGGTATGGCTGTCATTCCTCCACTTTCTTATGGAATCTCTCTCCAGAGTTCAGAGTTGCAGGTTATCTGCAGTGGAGAGATTTATTCCTTCAGTTCACTTGTGTCTTCTCCCTTTCCACTCACAGAATCCATACACATATGTACAGTGATCTCATCTCAATGTGATTAGATAGAAGAATGCAGTCTGATTCTTTCTGGATGGTATTTTCATCAAGAGAAAGCAATGGATGTGATGTTGTACAAAAAGCATATCAATTTAATTTTGTCTTGGACAATACAATTCCATGTTGACTTGGTTGATCTTGTTTAAAAATAGAATTACTGTATATCAATTTTTATATAGATGTAAGCATTGCATTTGTATTGTACTAATGGAATATTGGATTTAAGGTAAAGGGAGAACAATGCCAGTGATATAGCAGAAAAACATCCAGGAATGAAAAGAAAGGAAAGAGGGACAATGGAGCCATGATGAGAAGCCAAGACTTCAGGCCAATGCCTTCTATTGATTTGATATGAATAACACTGCAGAATTCAAAGCATGAAATATGACTGAATTTAATGACCAGGAGATCTGATCAGAACCAGCATAGCAAGGACTATTGTTTTGACTGCTAGGTCCCATAACCAAATAGGCAGCTCTGAGGTTCAGGGTAGCTTTTAGCAGTATCACAGACTATGATGTCACAGGATGTTTGCAAGGACAGACTGCAGGTAAAGTTCACATAGGCCACCCCAAGCTCCTTAGGAAATTGTAGCTGTAAGTACCATGTAAATTAATGTATGTGATTATTACTTTGGGCCATCCTTGAAATGCTACATGAGAAAAGTTGTGTGTGTCCATATAAATGTATCTTAGTTATTTAGCAATCAATCAGCTATTTAGCAATTAATTAAAAATTTCCTCATAGTTGTGAGAAAAAACACATTCCTAAAATACAGTATTTTAACATACTAGCTTTTATACAGTGTATCAAAATAAAAATTGAGTCTAATGAACCTCAGTACTTTATGTTTAACTTGATACAAATGAATTAATTCAAACATAAAACCTTAGAACTGGTGGGCAAAGCACACTAGGGTTTATATGAATTTCAGGAATTGGTGGATAAATGGATAAAACAAAGGCTAAAGTCAAATATTGTATGTATTTGAAACATTGGTACTTTAATCCAACTAGTTTTCAGCATGTTCATCTATACTCAATGGTGATTCAGAAGTGATTCTTCCTGCATTTTTATATCTGCATAATGTTGTTGTTAATACATACAAAACATGTTGCTTTGGAATCTAAAATCAACATGATTGTTTTTCATAAAGAATCCAGAAGTGGGATACTAGACTGCAGCTAAATGTTGTTCATGAATACATTAAGCCAAGGGTTCTCAAACTTTGCAATTCCATGACCCCTCACAAATAAAACTAAATAATAATTAAATAACTACATAATAAAGAGTAAATAAAACTGCTGTAATTGGCAGGTGGTTTTCTGATACCCCTACCCCCCCATTTGTTTGTGAATACCCAGAGGGTTGCAATCTACAGTTTGAAAACCCCTGGATTAGGTGGAGTTTCAGTTGGCACAGAATGTTTTTACGTGACTTGTTCAAGAATCATTCTGGAATTTGTTGGATGAGGTCTGGGATCTACTAAGAACACAAATAATAGCATTCATTCATTCATTCATTCATTCATTCATTCATTCATTCATTCATTCATTCATTCATTCATAGTATACCCAGGCTTTCTTGAAGTACTAAAGGCAGCTAACAATATTTGAAGCAGATGACAGAATCATGTGTCACTGTCATACCACTAGAACGCAGAACTACCCAATGAAATTGATTGACAGGTTCTGGATAAACAAAAGGAAGCAAATAATAGATGTATGGAATTCCTCTTGCTAGAAAAAAGGAGAGAGAGAGAGAGAGAGAGAGAGAGAGAGAGAGAGAGAGAGAGAGAGAGAGAGAGAGAGAGAGAGAGAGAGAGAGAGAGAGAGAGAACATTAGCTTACATGGCTTTATGAAAGGACCGCATACATTCACAGAAAAGAGGCCAATCAACAGCTATTAGCCATTATAGCTAAATGGGCTTTTCTTTTTCAGAAACAATATGACAGATGGCAGGGCAGCTGCTGCTACATGCCATATGTAAGAAGAACTGCTAGTGATCTGATCCTGTAAACAGAGATACTGCCAACCCCAACCCTTCAGACAACATGGTTCATTTATTTTATCAAGACTGTGGGCTGCATTTAACCCCTGCTGATTTCAGTCAGATTTAGTAAAATATAGTGAATGCTTTGCATGCTAAAGAGCCCAGATTCAATGTATGTCATCTCTAGGTAGGATTAGAAAAAACTGGAGAAGCCCTGGAGAGCTCCTGCCAGTTGTGTAGAGAGTTTTGAACTTGTAAGGCGCTGGCCTGATTTTGTGTAAGAGAGCTTTCTGTGGCTCTTTAAATAATTCTGCGTTGGGAATTATCATGTAGCATTTCAAGGATGGCCCAAAGAGTTCCCCGTTGGGGGAGATGGGTGGTCATATAAATAAAATAAATAAATAAATAAATTCACTTGGAGGCAGTATGTTGTGGTGGCCAGAGCAGTGTAAGTTGGAATGTGGAAAAGCTACCTTAATGTCCACACTCTGAAAGTTCAGTGGGTGGTCTTGAGAATACCATTCCTTCTTAGCCCAAAGTATCAGACATAGGGAATAACCATGTACACTGCACTCCTTCACACAAGATACTGTACATGCTTGTACTTTCTATTCCAGTGTCCTTCCAGGGCATGATCGGAAAATAAAAGCCACCTATCAGCCTATCAAGAGATGTCCATAGGAAAGGCAAACAGTAATGTGTCCTCCCCCATATAAGAAATAAAAGTTTCCCTCTCTCTCTGTATCTTTATATCTATGTATGTATGTATACGTAAAGAGAGCCAGTTTAGGGTAGTGGTTAAGGCACCAGGCTAGAAACCAGGAGACTCTGAGTTTCTGGACACAAAGCCAGCTGGGTGACCTTGGACCAGTCACTTTCTCTCAGCCCTAGGAAGGAGGCAATGGCAAACCACTTCGGAAAAACCTTGCCAAGAAAACTGCAGGGACTTGCCCAGGCAGTGTCCAAGAATCAGACACGATTGAAAGGATTAAAAAAAAAGTACTGTATATGTATGTGTGTATGTGTATGTGCATGTGTGTGCATGTGTGTGTGTGTGTGTTGCCTGGTCCAGAGAATCATATGCCGGTTTCTTAACTATTCAGCAGCTCTTTAATCACAGCACAGCACTTTTTCCCAAAGGAAAGTGTTGTATATGCATGCTCAATTCTCAAAAGCCCATTAGAAAGGGAAATATAATTCTGTTTTGTAATGACAGGAACATGGAGTTAATAATTAGTAGGAAAATAATTAGGATTTTTCTGCACCATCCATGAATTTGCAGTAACTCTGAGCTCTGAAAGGCAGTATTCCCCCAATATATATCTGATTTCAGTTCAGTAACAAAACATAACCAGCAACTTCTCTGATGTTGTAATTATTTGACTTCTAGACATTACATAATCTATCAGAATGGCATATACAAACCACTTTCCCTTAAGCATTCAGATATATACTGATATTACATTATGTCGTGCCCATGATGTACAAGGTTTGGGGAAGGGGTTTCTCTATTTTTACATAGGGTAACTTCTGTGTGGTGTTTTAATTACACTGACTGCCAGGGGGCATCTACTGTATATACAGTGCATTATGTTTAGGAGTTATCCATGTTCTGGTGCAGGAAGAGGTATAGATTACTATAAATGGAACATACACTTGATACTCAGCAGTTGCTGGAATTCTTTCATTATGGCTTCTTGGCTTTTCTACAATGAAGTACATATCAAAAGTCCCTGGATATACTGTACAGTATGTGTGCTTGTTTAATTAGTTTCAGTCCAGTCCACTGAGAAGAAGCCTGACAAATAGCATTGTGTCATACATCTGCTAATTCAAAATGGCAAGACTTCAGGATGAAAACCATCCATTTGATTTGATATCCAAGTCTAAGGATTTGCTCCCAAACTTGTTCTCAGAATTTTGTGATGTTTCACAGCTAAAAAAACATGCATATCAAGGAAGAACAAAATCATTTGCAAAGATGTGCATGCTATCAAAAACACATGCATTCATGCATGCATGCATGCATGCATCCATCTGGAGAAAAATACATATGAATTTTCATGTTGTGTATTTATATTTTAGCTGTTTTCACAAACTTTTGGAAAAACAGCCAAAATAACAGTATAGTTAGGAGAGTAAGGAACTAAGCTAAAGTGAAAACTTTTACCATCCAGATTTGTAGGGCTTTTACATGCTTGGAAATTAATGGGAGAATTTAATAACAGTAAATTCAGGAAATATGCTTAACTAACTATGCCTGTGCATCTTCACAATAAAATAAAACAAGAACAGGTGTTCATCAGAACTTCCCAGATTGTATTTATAACTTATCAGGTTAAAAAAGTTAACAGAGTTAAAACATAACAGAGAGTAGGAAAATAGATGAAGGGGACAGGGTTTTGATTTGAAGAAATTTACCATTTAAGGGTCACACAAATAACCAGAGAATGAATCAGAGGAAGAGTACAGAGAGAAAGAATAAACCATTGCTTTCATTCAAAGCTTAGTTGCAGCGTGGCATGGGAAGAAGGGGAATATATCAAAGGCTTTGAGGAAAATATAGTTATAAGAAGTGACTGTAAGGAAGAAACACCATAGACATATTCTGGGTGGAGTTTTAGAAATATTAGATAACAAACAGGAAAAGGTAAAGACACTCTGAGAGAGCAGGAGATCTTCAGTTGATGGAAAGTGGTGAAATGAAGATCACGGGGGAAAAGATCAGCGTGTGGAGTCTGAAGGTAAGGATAAAAAGCTTAAAGAGGAGTGTCATGTGCTTAGAGCTGCCATATTATTTTTGTCAGCAAGATTCAGTGAATCTCATACCCTGTTGTCAACTCCTTCTGCACCCATTTTGCCAGCCTGTCCTAGTGTAAAGGCATGAGCACGAAGTACAGTTCTGTGATGTGGGAAGATGGACTCCTTATTTATTTATTTATTTATTTATTTATTTATTTATTTATTTATTTATTTTTCAATTTCTATTACTGCACCATCTCCCCCAAAGGGGACTCTTACCAAGTCTTTGGGTCACAGAGAGCCCAGAAAGATCACAAAATGGGGACGGGAGAGCTAAAATTTGAGGGAAAGAAATAGAATCCAGAGGCTATAAAATGAAGGTGTGCCAGCCTGTACATAAAACTTGGACTATGAGTACCACCACAAAAGTCATAGATCACAGGCTGTTAGTGTACACCAGGGGTGGGGAATGTCCGGCCCGTGGGCTGTATAAGGCCCGTGAAATCATTTGGTCTGGCCCTCCCAAGGCAACCGCAGGCCCTTCCGTGCAATTGGCTCCTGCCCGCAAACCTCGCCCCTTTCCGTGCGATTGGCTCCCATCCGCAAACCCCACCCCATGCTTGTGATTTGCTCCCACCCGCAAACCCCGCCCCCCAGTCCGTGAATGATTTTATAAATATCCAAATGGCCCTTGGCAGAAAAAAGGTTCCCCACCCCTGGTGTACACCATGAACACCACTTTAAAATGAATGAAAAAAGAGGTATCTGACCTGAGAAGACAAAACAGCAAATGTTTTGTTTTGATTTTGTTTTAAATCAGTAAGATTGCAGGACTGATATTCAGTCAGTTTTGCCTGTGCAGCTCTTGGCTAGAGAAGGCTGAAATTATGGAGTGTCTGACGCTGTTATTAAATGCAGAAGCACCCACGCAGAAAAGAAAGCAAGGTTTTCATTAAAGAAAAAGTAACTAAACTTATTCCATACTGTAACAGTTCAGGTGAAATTGGAACAGTTGCCAAATGACAGATAATTGACTTAAAGCTAGCTGGATCTGCCCATGGGCTGATTATATATATAGATCTTGGGCAAGTCAATTTGCAAGTTATATTGAAATGATAATGTAGAATGAAAAATACACTCTAGTACCTCAGATGCTCTGTTTTACCCAAATGACAATCTGCATCTCGAAGCAACAAAATGACTTAAATGTTATTGCCCATAACAAATGATGCCTCATGTGCCTCTGATGCCTGATGTTTTTTAAAAATTCAGCAAGTATACGCCTATCATGTGACTTCTTCTTTACTATGCAGGTTTCTGCAGAATCTAATGTTGCAAGATGATGGAAATACCCAGCCAATTTGAAGAAAGATGCCAGATTGCACATTAGAAACAGGTAATTAAATTAGTTTCTAAACATATAAAGCTGTAAGTCCCATTTTGCTCTGTAAGTCAATCAAAGGCTGTTCCAGAAGAGGAAAAGATACAAGAAAATGAGGGGAATTGTGGATTTAAGAATACAACACAATGTTTGATTCCAGGAAAAGCTGCAACAAGGAGGGGAAAAATTGAATTAGAATTCTCTTCCCCACCCCCTTTACTTGGGCCCTCAGAAAATAGGAATCAAAATTTCTGGCTTTACTTCTATATATCTGTATATTTCAGTCATCTTATATGAAAAATTTACAGGTCTGGTTTTCCTTTGGCATTATTATCTATCAGAAAAAGCTTTACCTTCTAATGGCTGTTGTGGGTCTTCCGGGCTGTGTGGCCGTGTTCTGGAAGTTGTGGTTCCTAACGTTTCGCCAGCATCTGTGGCCAGCATCTTCAGAGGGCAGGAGCACAGATAGAAGCAAAATCTCACAGAGATTTGGCAATGTGGGGAACCATTCTGCTATGCTGGTTTGTCTAAAGTTGGTTCTGTTTGTATCAGCCCTATTCGGCATGACTCCACTCTGGGTAGTGGAGATGCTATTCCAGCAAAGCTCTTCAGACAGTAGAGTCCTTAGGAAGGCTGTTGCAGTAGTTCCCCCTCCCCCCCTCCTTAATACAGACGGTGGTTCTTAAAGGGCTCATGACTCTTTTGGTAGTGTCTAAGGCAGAGCTTTCCAAACTTTTCATGTTGGTGACACACTTTTTAGACATGCATCATTTCGTGACACACTCTTACAGCAGGGCATCATTTTGCAACACACTCTTACAGCAGGGCACAAGGCAGGCACTAGGACCTGTGCGGAATCCTGGCAGGGCAGGTTTGGAGGCAGCAGCAGCCGCAACACACCCAGACACTGCAGCAGACACACTAACGTGTCCCGACACACAGTTTGGAAAGCTCTGGTCTAAGGGATAAGATTGTTGTAGGAGAGCCATCCTCAGAATCTGAGGCTTCAGCGGGGAATGGAGGGTTACATCCTCAGTATGAAAAGGCATAGAAAGAGGTGCTGAATGTTGATTTGGAATGGAGATGCCATATGGATTATCTAAGTCTGATGAATCAACTGGGTAGCCTGTGAAGGCAGCCAGTTTTGTTCCCTGGTAAGAATATCACTCAGCATAATGTGCATTTGTTATCCTGATGCAAAGAGAACACTTGTGCCCTTACGGATGACAGCCTTGCTACTGCATGAAGCAGTAGCCATTTTATCTTTATTATAACAACCCAGAAGCCCTATACCGCTGATATTTTGCACATACAGCAGTCACCAGAAATCAGGGATTCTGTCAGTGTTGGAGGGGAAGAATTTAACTCTCAATATATAAGAGCTATCTAGTTAAACTTCAGATATGAATTTCATCACTGTCTAAGAGCTTGCAGTTCCTTCATAGCATAATCCAGATAAAATTTTCAGCATGATGATGATATTTCTATCAAATAATTTTAGTTAGCATGCTATACTCAACATATCATCTATATGATTCAGAGATTATTGCTAAAATGTCCTCATTCAAACACAGGATTATCCTCCTTGCTGGGTTCTGAATGACATAGGCTTCTCAGAGCAAGGCTGATGTAGAAACTAAAGATGAACCAATATAAATAATATTGGAATATAATATTCCATCTAGCGGGGTCCAGGAGGCGTGCCTTCTCTGCGATAGCGCCCGCCTTATGGAATATCTTGCCCCCGGAGGTGAGACTGGCCCCGTCCCTCCTGGCCTTTCGGAAGGCCCTTAAGACCTGGCTCTGCCACCTGGCCTGGGACGACGGAGGTGGTAGTGCCTCCTGGGGTTGGCTGGCCCCGTAGCCCCACGATCCATTCTGCGGGTCCTAATCCATCTTGGATTTTATTTTATTTATTTTACACTTGTGAGATATTTTGTATAGTTTTTAAATTTTATTTATTGTAACCCGCCCAGAGTCCCTTGTATGGGAGATGGGCGGGGAATAAATTTGAAAAATAAATAAATAAATAAATAAATAAATAAATAAATAAAGTAATAGTAACTTTAAAAGTCCAGAGCTGTGTAATTTTAACTAGTCCAGCATAAAGTGGCTTAGATTTGCCTTACAAAACGTAGCATCCTGGAGCACACACTGTTCTTTTCATTATGGTAAAGAGGTAATATATCTGCCTTGTCTTACCCTTTCAAAAACTGGAAAAGGTTTCTGGTAACTGACTGGGAGCATTAGAAGATGTGCAGAAACCTCTTCCGAGTACCCATCAAGGCAGAGAAAGTGAAGCAATGCAGCTGCTTTGCTTTTTGAAGTGAGGGAGCGGCCTTGTTTTCCAAAGAAATTTGAGGGGGCCCCTCATTCAAGCTTTTGTCAAAGTGAACACCACCACCACCAAGATCTGCATAGTCCTGATTTCAGCAGGAGCAACTTTTTGTTTTGAATCACCAGTAACAGATTTTCCCCCTGTTAGAATTAGAATTCATGGAAGAATTCAAGTAACCTATTCAAAGGAGCAATAAATCTTGAAAATTACTGCATTTCTAGCTACATGCCAGAAGTGGGGAGATCTAATTGGTTTAAATGCTAATGAGGGTGTCATCTGGTAGAGAATCACAATTTCTGAGGAGAAAAAATGCTTCCTTCCTAAAACTGAGTGATATGGTCTGGTGGTTTTATGGGTGTATTAGCAGCACATACTATAAGGGTGAAAAGAGAGTTAGAGTTGGTGTTAGAGCAATTTTCAGCTCTTCAGGTTGTTGTTGTTTTTCAGTCGTTTAGTCGTGTTCAGTCATTTAGTCGTGTCCGACTCTTCGTGACCTCATGGACCATAGCACGCCAGGCCTTTCTGTCCTCCACTGTCTCCCGGAGTTTACTCAAATTCATGTTCGTTACATCGGTGATGCTATCTAACCATCTCATCCTCTGCCGTCCCCTTCTCCTTTTGCCTTCAGTCCTTCCCAGCATCAGGGTCTTTTCCAATGAGTCCTCTCTTCGCATTAGGTGGCCAAAGTATTTGAGCTTCAGCTTCAGCATCTGTCCTTCCAATGAGCAGTCAGGGTTGATTTCTTTAGGATTGACTGGTTTGACCTCCTTGCAGTCCAAGGGACTCTCAAGAGTCTTCTCCAGCACCACAGTTCGAAAGCATCAATTCTTCGGCGCTCAGCCTTCCTTATGGTCCAACTCTCACAGCCATACAGTACATTACTACTGGAAAAACCATAGCTTTAACTATTCGGACCTTCAGGTAGGCAGTAGTAAATGTCTACCATAAAAACAGTGTTTCTTCAAGTTATGTGGCAAATGCATGTATCCAGGTGTTCTTCTCAGTTAAGAACAGATAGATCAATCAGTTCATCAGGCAGCAGTGAAGGAGAACTAAGCTTAAGGATATCTGGAATATTATTTTTTGATCCGTAAGTGTTTCTCATCCAATGTACAGTTGTTAATGGGGCTTTTCATGGTGAAGAATAGTCATAGAGATAGTCTCTCCCTCCCTCCTTCAACCTGTGGGCTTATATGTATGGGCAATGATTGCCCCATTGTTGGTACAGACCAGCAAACATTTTTGGAAAGCAGAAACAAACAATGTCACTCGGTACTCATCATATAATATAATAATAGTAATAATAATAATAATTCAAGTCAATCATGGGGGTGGCTGGCACCCTGATTGGGCCAACGATAACACCTTATTCACCATCTTGGACTATACATTTTATATCTTAAATTTTTATATTTATGGATTTATATTTATATGTATATTTATATTGTATTTATTTTATTGATATTTTAATGTTTGATTTTTAACTGGTTGTAAACTACCGAGAGTCGTTGTAATGCAAGATGGGAGGGGTATAAATAACTTAAATAAATAAATTCTGCCCTGTTTTCAACCAGGAAACTTCTATTTACAAGGCTATTATAGCATTTCCTGGTAAAGGTTGCCCTAGAAGCATGAAAGATCAACAGGGCAGTAAAAATGAATTTTTTTTAGCTGGTTGTTGTGTCTGCATGTATGTGCAGGTTGATGCTTTAACTTTCTATGCAAACACACAAACACACACACAAAATGGAAAATGGCAGCTGTGCACATGTCGTGATCCTAGTCATTTTGCATGGTTGTCTCTCAGTTGCCATCCAACATGAGGCTGCCAGCCAGCAAACCCTTGCAGATCTTTGCACTATGGCATCATGTGATTTATTGGATTTTGGCTTAGTGCAATGTGTGGTTGGGAAAACATGGTGGATACCTTTCCAGGATGTGCAAAGCCAATCATTATGGCTGATAGACTGTAGTTTAAGAAAAGGAATGAACCTTATCACAATTTGAAACTGTTGATTTAAACCAGACTACAAGCAAAGTCAATGGGGAAGCTGGCAGGAGGTCGCAAATGGCGACTGCATGACATCCTTGCTTAACAACAGCATGGAATTTGCTTAACAATGGCAACTGGAAGTGCCGTAATTTCCGTCACTAAGCGGCATGGTTACATGACGTCGTGCTTTATGATCACGTCACTCAGCAATGAAAATTCTGGTCCCAATTACCATTGTTAGGTAAGGACTACCTGCATACTTAAAACCAGTACTCCCCTGATATGCTGCATTTGCGAGGATGCAATTTCAGGGCCAGCTGAACTTACTTCTTCACCCAGGCTTCTAATTTAATTTGTGCTGCTATATTTTGATCTTGTAGTATTTAAAAATACTGTCATTGTATGGTTTCAACACATTGTATTGGCATGGTTAAATTGATTTAATCCTACTGTACTCCATCCCAAGGATGATCACCGATAATGAAAAGCAGTCAATAAATTCTCAAAATAAAATACATAAACCACAGCTCATTGGATTTCAGTGACAAGACAAGATGCAGTTAATCTTAACCGGAAGAGAAAACTTACAAACTCCTATTCATCGCAGTTTATTCTCATTACAACAAATGGTGATTTTGCAGGCTGTCCATATTTTATGCCGGTGGATGTATCAACACCTAAACTATTACTCAGTCATCTTGCTCTGTTTAGGCCAAAATAATGATCATGCTCATTCATCTCCTCACCATCCATGCTCACTCTTGACATGGGAAGCAAATGGTCATCAAGAGCGTTTTTCACCCATTCACACTGGTATGAAGAAAATGCATGGGTAAGGTACAGGCAGTGGTGTGCTGGAGCCGGCTTGTACCAGCTCGGGAGAACCAATTATTAAATTTTCTGGAATTTTGTGAACTGGTTGGGAGCAGAGCTGATTCAGCATGCCTAGTGTGTTGATCAGCTGTTCAGCAGCTAATGGTGCAGTGGTGGCAATGGAGCTAGCAGAACTGCTTGTTAAACATTTACCAGCAGACCACTTGGTGTAGGGCTCCAATAGGCAGAACCACCTCTCAACCTCTGTGCAAACACTTACAGGTCAGACCTGACCAAAGGAGCAGAGAAATGGGACCTATGCACCTGCCCAAAATACATGATCATGCAAGCAAAGGCTGTAGGTATATACCTGTACTTCCCTAGTTTCAACCATCGCTGGAATGTGGATAGGCAAGAAGTTGGGTCTTAACGCTGAAATCATATTGCATCACCAGCCTGAGTTCATCTTACAACAACATTGACTTACAACAACAACAACAAATATTTATTTATTTATTTTCTATCCCACCTTTATTATTTTTATAAATAACTCAAGATGGCGAACATACCTAATACTCCTTCCTCCTCCTATTTTCCACACAACAACAACCCTGTGAGGTGAGTTGGGCTGAGAGAGTGACTGGCCCAAGCTCACCGAGCCGGCTTTCATGCCTAAGGCGGGACTAGAACTCTCAGTCTCCTGGCTTGCTATTGGCTCCTTCCTAGGGCTGAGAGACAGGGACTGGCCTAAGGTTGCCCAGCCGGCTTTCATGCCTAAGGCGGGACTAGAACTTTCAGTCTCCTGGTTTCTAGCCCAGCACCGTAACCACTAGCCCAAACTAGCTCTCTCATGGCATTCTGGGAATGAAGAGTTGCAGGAATCTGGCATTTAGCAAAAAAGTAGATAGCAGGCATGAGAGGGCTATTTGGTTTCTAATGACTGGTGTAGCAAATAAATGATGTTATTCCCCTCCATAGAGATACACGTAAAACTACACATATACATACACAGCAGCATCTGCAGGAGGGCCCAAAAAAGTCAAGAAAGCAGTTGCAACCATGTAAAGCTCCCACCTTTTTGTCACACACATGTGCAAAGGGGTGGGGCTTCAATCAAATAATTGCAACTGTCTCAATTCTTTTATCCTTCCTGCAAATGCCACTGCATACCTATACACAGTACACACACACACACACACACACACACTATCCATTTACCTTCCCCTCCCATCTCCTCTAAAAAATCTACGCATTGACCAAAAAATGCCACACTACTTTTTTGTTCATAATCACACTGTTTAATAGGAGGGCCAGTGTGGTGCAATAGTTAATCTGCTAGCCTAGGAGTTAGGAGTGGGAGGACCCAGTTTCTAGTCCTCCTTTAGACGTGAAAAACAGATGGATGATCTTGGGCCAGTCACTCCCTCTCAGCTCAGATCAGTATCAGGCTCTGCGATAAACCAGATTAAAAAAAAAACCTCATTGCATCATGCATTGATTAACTTCACTGTAAGAACTAGGCGAGCACAATGCAAAAGAAGTGGATCCAGCAACCAAAAGGGACAAATGCTAAGAACAACAAAAACTGTCTAATACATAATACACAAGTAAACTGGAATTTGCTGCCAGAAGTTTATTTATTTTATTTATTTGTTCAATTTATATCACCGCCCATCTCCCCCCACAAGGGGACTCTGGGCGGTTGTAAGTTGTTGTAATGGCAGCCAATGTGGTTTTAATATGGAACTGGGCAGTTTATGGAAGTTCAGCCTATCAATGGCAACTTCTCATGATGTCTCTTTACTATGTTCTGAATTGTGGGCAACAAGCCTTAAAGACTGGTTGATAGCAAGTAGTAGTGGAACAAGGGTATCACTTTCCAGTTCAGCTGCCCTCCCTGTGTAAGAGTGAATCTTATGGACTAGGTGGACCTGACAGAGCCTGATCTTCTTACAGGAAGTCCTTGACTTACGACCACAATCGAGACCAGAACTTCTGTTGCTAAGTGAGGCAGTCTTATGTGAGTCACGCCCGATTTTACGACCTTTTTTGCTGCAGTTGTTAAGTGAATCATGTGGTCATTAAGCGAATCTGGCTTCCCCCATTGACTTTGCTTGGGAAGGTTGCAAATGACGAGCACATGACCCCGGGATGCTGCAACTGTTGTAAATATATGCCGGTTGCCAAGCGCCCAGATTTTGATCACATGTCCGCAGAGATGTTGTGATGGTTGTAAGTGTGAGGATCGGTCGTAAGTCACTTTTTTCAGCGCTGTTGTAACTTTGAACAGTTGCTAAACGAATGGCTGTAAGTCGAGGCCTACCCATATGTATTTAAACCACGTCTCCAGTTTTGGTCTGAGAATAAGAAAATACTTGTGACCAGATATTAAGCTGATTAAGGCAGTAAATCAGAGGGACAAACAGGTATCCCTACTCTATGGCTGGATTTTTTTTCTTACCTGGTATAATTACTTGGTGATTATCAAAAGTTTCCATTGGTAGATTATTACTAATACTAGTAGAGAAGAGACCCCCCCATAAATAAAGAAATCCTGAAAAGTAATTACTTTTTCCAAGCATGGATTTGAAAAGCATGAGCATATTTAATTTCACTTTAGAATAGTGCACCAAGGAAGAAATAGACTTCTTAATTGCAATAATTATAGAAAAAGTTGCAACAAAATGATGTTAAATAAGATGCATGCATCTTCACTACAACTTTTGAAAACACTTTAAAACACGGAGCAGGTAGCGGGTCACATAAAAAGGCATTACAAATAAACAGGTAAGAAATAAAAAATTAAGCAAATATGCTTATCTTTCCTCTCTGAATTTGCCTCCAAAAGATCTATTTTGATCCACCTTGGGATGAACGACCACAGACAGTCTTTCAGTGGCTGGCTATCAGTATTTGGGCAGCTGCTAAAAGAAATTTGATAAATCCTCATGCTAAGATGTTTGTTAGTATAATGGAAAACAGATGGCAATAGCAATGTTTTTCAACCATCAATTACAGCATTTAGTAATTCTTTTAATAAACAACAGTAGCTCAGCATTTAGCCATTTCTGGACAATCTATCCATATATCAAACCTAATCCCCTGTTTGCCACATGCTGTCCAACAATATGGGAATTCTGATAACAAAATCTAATTAGCTCAGACATTTCTTGCATAGTGCTTTTAAAAAAACTCTGGAATTTGGCCAATTAGATTTAATAGGAAACGTTTCCCAGATAAATCCCTATTTCTTGGTGAAACAACTTCTACACAATTCCATTTCTATAATTGTTATCTCCAACTTGATTTTCCACCTTTGTAAAATTCAAGAAAGTTTCAAGAGATTGAGATTTTTTTCGTGGCATACTTAATTGTTCATTTCAGTCTCACATTTGCTGGTTGTTGTTGTTTCCTAAGGCATATTGGAAGCTCTCTGGAGTCACTCATTATTTATCACAAGGCATATTTCCCACATAAGCACAAGCCTTGTGATATGTGCATTCATGCAAGTGAAGAAATGATAGAAGTGTCTTCCTTGGCTGAGGACCAATAAAAGCAAGAGACAGAGAGAGGGAGAGGGAGAGAGAGAGAAGCAAGTGATAATGCGCTTGCTCTAGCATTTGCTTGCCTTTGTAATATAATTCTGAATAATTTCATTATTCCTCATTTAATAACCATACCACTCCTTTGGAATAATAGAAAGCAAGATTAATTATATTCCAATCTTTTGCTCTGCAGGAGAAATAGCATTATTTTTCATTAAGGGGCTTTTGACAAAACCCAGAAGGATTAATAATGATTTCAGTAACTGGACCAGTTCCTTGTGGGTTAAAGGAGATTTTAAGATTCATTTTAATGGTATATGGCTACACCCAACACTGTGCTTGGTTTCTGCTCATGCAATAGACCTTTCCCATTCATTTCTCTCTATATTTTCTCAAATCTGCTGTGATAGGTATCCAGAAACCACATTTGAGGGATCTAAAAGGCTGTCAGGGTTCATGTCTATGAATCCTGCCATTGGCTACTTTGGTGACCACTGCAGTAGAGAGTGGGATGTCCAGTGGTGAGGAAGAAGAATTTCTGCCATCGGGAAACGAACGATGCCTGTCCTAAGATGTGCCGGTGGCCAGGCATTTGCAGGTCGGCGCTCAGATCCGTTGGTGAGTGGAGAATGTCCTAGTATGCAAGTTAAAGTTAAAATTGAGACTTTAGATGGGAGGGATCAGAATAATTTGATGGCTATGCTGGACTCGGGGTGCTCAAGGTGTTTGATGCATCCCGCTATTGTTACTGGACTGAGACTGAAATTGCATAAATTAAAAGTTCCCATCATATTTTGTCAGTTGGATGGGTCAGACATGAAAGGGGGTCCAGTGGAATATTACACCGAAGCTTTGAAAATGACTATTGGGACACATCAAGAACTATTCGGTTTATTGTGGCTCCCATATCCAGTCAGCCCATAGTGTTGGGGCTTAAATGGTTGAGGGAGCGAAACCCTCACATCGATTGGGTCTCTGGGGAAATGGAATTTGCAGATGGTTCGTATTTGGGAATGGAACGGGATTCTGCGGGACTGTGTGTGGAACTAACAGGCTCATTAAGGGAATTAGCCCAAGCGGCTGTTGCGCCGTCAGCGTATGAGGAGGAGGGGGAAATCTTTGTAGAGACTGAGTCAGACCAGATGCCCCCTCATCGGAAAACAGACTGTTCTTTGCAATTGGAACCTGGAGCAGTGTTGCCTAAACCTAAACTGTATTCAATGACTCATAAGGAATTGCAAGAACTGAGGAACTTTATAGATAAAAATTTAAAATGGGGATTTATTGAACCTTCTACTTCCCCCATGGCAGCTCCCGTGTTATTTAGGAAAAAGAAAGATGGTTTGTTAAGACTGTGTACTGACTATCGGGGGTTGAATGCTATTTGTATTTCCAATCAGTACCCGCTGCCTTTGATGAAGGATATGCTTGCTCAGCTAACGAAAGGGAAAATCTTCACTAAACGGGACTTGAGAGAAGCATATTTTAGAGTGCGCATAAAGGAAGGAGATGAGTGGAAAACTGCTTTTAATTGCCAACTGGGTTGTTTTCAATATAAAGTCATGCCGTTCGGATTAAGGGGGAGGCCTGGAGTCTTCATGAGCTTAATTAATGAGGTTCTGCATGAATTTTTGTATCAAGGAGTGTTGGTGTATTTAGATGACATCTTGATCTATACAGAAACCATGGAACAACATGTAAAATTAGTGAAATCAGTACTGAGAAAACTTTTGGAAAACAAGCTATATGTTAAGTTGTCCAAATGTGAATTTCATAAAGAAAAACTGGATTTTCTGGGTTACAGAATATCGCATCAAGGCATAGAAATGGATCCTTCCAAAGTTAAAGATGTTTTGGCATGGGAGACACCCAGAACAAAAAAACAATTACAAGCTTTTCTGGGATTTTCCAATTTCTATAGACAATTCATTCCTGCATTTGCTAAAATAGCGTTACCGTTGACGGACTTGTTAAAAACAAAGAAATCATCTGATGGCGTATTAGCAAATAAGCCTCAGTCGAAACTAAAATGGACGCCAGCTTGCCAAACTGCTTTTGAACAGTTGAAGCAGTTGTTCACCACAGAACCTATTCTAAAACACCCTGATCCAGAAATGCCATTTATTATACAAACAGATGCGTCAAACTCAGCAATTGGATATGTATTATTGTAAAAAGACAATACTAATCAATTACGGCCCTGTGCATATATTTTTCGTAAGTTTACGGAGGCGGAGCAGCGTTGGCTGGTTTGGGAGAAAGAGGCTTTTGCTGTGCGGCATGCATTAGCTACCTGGCGACATCTGCTGGAGGGTTCTCCACATCCTTTTGAGGTCTTTACTGATCATAAAAATTTGGAAGCCCTTAAAACGCCCCGGAAATTAAATCCTAAGCAAATCCGATGGGCCAAAATTTTCAGTAGATTTAATTTCACATTGAAGTATTTACCAGCAGGGAAAAACTTCCTAGCGGAAGTTTCTCGATTACCTCAGCATGATACCCAGATGGAACAGGTGGTGTCTACAGTAATGTCTCCACAGCAATTGGGTTTAACAACCCATACTGAAACTGTTTCTGATTGTGCATCTTCACCTTTACCTGTACAACTAGAAGGGAAGGTTGCTCTTACTCGAGGACAAGCCAAACAACATCAGACCCCATGTGAACCTGTTAAAGTTATTTGTTAAAGTTATTCTATGTAGGATTCAAGCGAATGGATTCCTTCACTGTGAAATCCTAGCCTGTAAAATGGAATTTTCCAAGTTCCTCTGCTGTAAGCAGTTTCCCATAACAAGAAGCAAGTAAACACCAGATGTGATTTTCTCTAGTCAAAACAATGTGGTGATAACAGTCTTGTCCCATGAGAACTGTTCCCCGGGAGAAAAGCTAAGATGCAACACCACCATCTCGTGGCGGTTTATAGTAAGTACAACTGTTACTACAATGTTAAGCTGAAAAATGGCCTAGCCCACATTAGCCAATCAGAATGCTGAAACAAGGTTTTCAAGTGTATAATTCAGCTATGAACTGTGGGTATTCACTCACTCAATTCTATGCTTCTGTTTGACTGCTATCTGTACTGTAACTACGCCTGGTCTTTGCATAGACCATGATTTTTCTTTCCTCACATCTGTTGATGGAACTCTGCGTATGCTTTGTTTTTTCCTTTTTGCAATAATGCACTATACATCCATTGTTGCCTTATGCTATCAATAAATATATTGTTAGCCTTAAAACACGTTGTTTGGATTAATTTGCGCCTGAAACCCCAAAAGCCAGCAACACCCCACAGAACCCTCCTTGGAAAAAGAAATTCGGGAGGCTATGGTAAAAGATGAATGGTGGAAAGCCCACAAGCAAACCTTAACAGAAACTAATGGGGTGTGGTGGAGTGGAGACAGACTGTATGTTCCTGAAACTGGGAGAAAAGCTATTCTACAACGTTGCCATGATAATAAAGTTGCTGGACATTTTGGTTTTGTTAAAACATTGCATTTAGTCAGAAGGCAATTTTGGTGGCCAACTTTAAGGAAAGTATGTATTATCTTGTCATGTCTGTGCTTCAATGAAGAAGGCGCCAGGGAAGCCTGTAGGACTTTTACAGACTGTAGCTGAACCAACAAGCCCCTGGAAGCAAATATCAATGGATTTTATTGTGGACTTACCTGAGAGTAAAGGCAAAACTGTAATCTTGGTGGTGACTGATCTATTTTCTAAACAAGCCCATTTTATTCCTTGTAAAGGGTTGCCATCTGCTGGTCAACTAGCAAAATTATTCATTGTGCATATCTACCAAGCTCACGGCGCCCCCTTGCGGATTATCAGCGATCGTGGAAGTCAGTTTACCACCAAATTTTGGAAATCATTTTTAAAATTGATTGGAACCGAACAGGGGCTTACTAGTGGGCACCACCCACAAGGGAACGGTGCATCTGAATGACTTAATTCCGTGTTAGAACAATATTTATGTTGTTATATTAGTCATCAGCAGGACAACTGGGTGGATTTGTTGCCGTTTGCTGAAGTTGCCTATAATAATGCTGTTCATCAGAGTACTGGATTTTCACCATTTAAAGTGGCTACTGGTCAAGACTTTGTCCCTATTCCTGAACTACCTGACCCTGCCATGATTCAATCTTCAGACCCTGTATTGGCAGATGAATGGATTGCAAAAATACGGTCAAATTGGCCAGTGATGCTGAAGATATTGCAGGAAGCCAAGGATTCTTACAAAACATTTGCTGATCGCAAACGTGCTCCAGAATGGCCTTTGGTGGTGGGTTAGAAGGTTTATTTGTCTACAAAACATTTGAAATCAACTCAACCCTCCAATAAGCTGGGTCCTAAGTTTATTGGACCTTTTCCTATTGTAAACGTGATCAACCCTGTAGCTGCTCAATTGGACTTGCCAAAAAATCTACGTAGAGTGCATCCTGTGTTCCACATTAGTTTGTTGAAACCAGTCAAGCCTGCTCCCCAGTGGCATCCTGATCCAGTCACGCCTCCACCCATCATGGTGGGAGACAATGAACATTTTGAGGTTCTGAACATTTTGGACTCTAGTACATAGGGGTAAAGTTCAATATCTGGTTCAGTGGAAACATTTACCTGTGGGGTTTGAGGAATGGGTTGATAAAGTTCATGTGTCTGCTCCACGTTTGCTTCAGAAATTTCATAATCAGTTTCCTGCTAAACCTGGTTAATTGTATATTTCTCCCTGATTGTGTTTTTCAGATTGCAATGCCTCCCATTGTTTTACAGCCTGAAGAGTTCTGGAATTGCTCAATTTGTCTTTATGTTTATTTGTATTTCTTAACCTTTCTTATGCTTTGCATATTGCTCTTTCTTTTGGAAGGTCGGCATGTGAGGGTTCATGTCTATGAATCCTGCCATTGGGATTAGGCCTAGTATAGATGCTTGTAGAGTTGTTGGGAGGGGGAATGGCAGTTGAGTGTTATGTCTGGTGGTGGAGGCTGGAACCAGCTTCATCAAGGTCACGCACCTGCAGCAGAGCGGAGATGGGAACGTTTGCCTCATGAGGTCATTGGTTGGTGATTTGGCGCGCAAGGGGGGAAGTTAAGAGGGAATAGTTTGGCGGGAATTGGCATTCAAGTCTTTAGGAGTGCTTCAATGAACATGTATCCTGAATAAAGCTTTATCTGCATTTCATTGAATTGCATTGAGAAGTGTTTATTGGAACATTGTTGTTGAGATCATCACAAAGGCTACAGGTAAAGGGGAATCTGCTCCACTATTTGATGCCTGACCCAATGGTTTTACCCACCCAATGGTGGGTAAAACCACTGGATCAAATCATATACTAAAAAATAAATAAAAGGATTTAACTTACATTGAGCGCTTCATACCTTCATTTAGCCATTGTTCTGGCCATTACCAGTAAAGAGGTAACACTTACTAGTGGTAAAGAAGTAACACTGACTGGCAAAATAGATTCAAAGCAATGGAAGCAGTTTTTGGAACAAAATCCCCAGAGCAAGGCAAGGCAATTTGAAATAGACTAAAAGCACACACAGAGTTTACTGTATAGCCCATTACATGGAATATAGTAACATGGAGAAGAAGCCCGGCATGGGCTTCTTTGATTCCAGTCTATTGCTGGGTGAGTTCTACTACAATATTTTGTTAAGATTCTAAAGAGTAATGAACTATTGGATTGACTATTGGTGGCACTCCTTCCATTGGTATACCAACATGGCAGCTTTCTAGGACTGCACTAGGCATTGGTTCCAGAGGCTTGGTGGACATCACTAGACTTTTGCAGATGAGCAGCAAATGAGGGAGAAAGGGAGCAAACATCTTTACTGACACATATTTTGAGATGTGTGGGTGAGAAACTGCAAATTCATGGAGAGGAATGGCCTTTGAGTGGCTACTGGTGTGATAAAGCAATCATACTTGGGATCTGACCATGTAGTCCATGATACTGGAATTAGTGTCAGAAATGGGGCAGATCATTGTAACACATGAACAGGATGCATTTTCTTTCCTTACTATGTACATGAAAAGTCCAAGAAAGCAGTTCTTACCAACCCTACGTATGTCTGCTCAACACTTGAAAAATAAGCCCTATTGAGTTCAGTGTGCCTACTTTCACGTAGGTGGATATAAGATGACTGCATCCTTAATGTATAACTTGCCTTGCTGATGACCACAACTGGAATAGGATTCTTTAGTATCTGCAAATGTCAGACTGTGAGAGTTAGTTCTCACACAGTCAGTGAAAAACAACAGCAAATCTGATGGTTACAGAAACAAAGGACAGATCGAAACCAGCCATCCCAATCAAATGAAGGGACAAAGTAGTCTATTACATAAGGCAGAAAATGAATTGCATGAGGGATTGATTATTATTTCTAAATAATAATAATAATAATAATAATAATAATAATAATAATAATAATAATATATTGAATTTATGCTGCCCGACTACCAGTGACTCTGGGCAGTTATATAAGGTTTCTTCTTGAAACATGGCATTTGCTGAAATTCTTTGATTATGGCTTCCTAACTTTCTTTAATAAAGACTACTTGACAGAAATTCTTGGCTTTCTTGTGAGCTTGATTAACTGGTTCACGCCTGCCTCTAGCCTGAAATCTGACAGAAACCTACTATGGCAGCATTCGGTTAACCAGGACTATAGTTTACAGTTTGTTTCTCCTTCCAAGAAACATTTTTCTCTGCATCTCTCTCAGTGCTAAAAATATCTGGCTCACTCATATGGCACATGGCACACTTCTCAACTTGTTATTATTGCGCAATTCAATTCAAGTTTATTACAGCCCTAAGGCCAGATACAATCAAAATATCTAATAACAGCAGTAATCCTTCTATATACAGTATGTATAAAACAGAAAATCAATAAGTATAAGATTTAAAAATAATTAAAATAGAAATACTAAAATAAATCAAAATAAAATACTATTTTAAGAAATTTTAAACCTAAGTAATGGTGCGGCATATCGTAAAAATGGTAGCACAGAACTGGGCAACTTGGGAGGATATTTTTGAGTCCTAGTCCGAAAGAAGTAGCATTGAATAGAAATCACACTCCCTACCTGGATTTCTTCAAAATCAGATATATACGGGTTTGTCTAGAGTCCTTATAGAGGGAGCAGTATAATAACATATGGCTTAGAGTTTCTACTGAGCCATCACCACATGGACATAACCAAAGGTGCATAGGTGTTATTAATGCACTGTTTCTCCCACTTTTAATTTCTAAATAATTCTTTTATTAACTCTTTGATGTTGCTAACTGCAGTTTTTAAGTATATCCATCTTGCATTCATGTGTCTTTCTAAAGACCAGTTTATTGCTAGTTTATATTTCTGTTGTTAATTTGTATGGCACGCAGAGAACTTCAGTTACTGGACAGTTTTTAAATGAAATCTTGTTTTCTGAGTGGAACTTGGCTCAGGATATTTAAATCCAAGAGATCTGAGTATTGCTGTCCTTGCACTACTCATGTCCTGCCTGTTTCTGAGAAATTATCAGGATGCTATGCTTGGCTTGCTTCATCTTCAGAGGTGATTGGCAATTACTTCTCCACATAATTATAACAGACATGTGGTAAGCTTAGTTTTTGATAGATGGATTGGAGTTTTGTATCCCAGCAATATAGTCCAGTGAATGTAGTGGTGATTCACACAGTCAAGAGCAGTGTAACCAGAGAGTGGAATCATTATATCTCTTGATATGAGATCTAAATAATGCATGTTCATTTATGAGTTCTTAGATCAGGGCTTTCCAAAGTGCCGCCACTGGCGACACACCAGCGGTGGCGGAAGCGGCAGCGCGCGCGCACAGCGGCAGCGCAGGGGAGCGTGCGGCGGTGCGTGTGTGCACGGTGGCGGCAGCCTCCGCTAAAATGCGGAAGCACTGATCCTGTGCCGCTGCCGCTGTACACACGCGCACCGCCGCTTCCGGGTGGTGTGGCAACACACCACGCTGGGTGTGGCGACACACTTTTGTGTCGCGACACACAGTTTGGAAAGCTCTGTCTTAGATGAACAAATCAGTTTGAAGAGATGTGCTAAGTTGCTATTACTAAAGAATAATTTATTCTACCACTAAAGAGCTATTTATATTGTATGACTTCAGAAAAAAAAACATGCACTAGAAGATCATGCTAATTCTCATCCCTTTGCAACTTACTTTTTGGTGTACTATTTATGAAGCTGGGGCCAAACTGTTTCAAAATGACAGATATGTAATAGTCATACAACAGATTGATATTTATTTATGGATGGTAATCTAAGGATAGATATATAGAGTTAAATACAGATAATTCTTCTTGTGCCATCACTTCTCTTTGTAACAAAAGAGTTCATTCTTCATGTTACTGTAATTTTTATGGCTCAGGTGGCTTGAGAAATATCAAACTGAACTTTTTCTCCATGAGTCCCTTTGCCTTTTTGAAAAAAATTACAAAACATAATTAATCATCTGAAATATTGTTTTTTTCAGAGATGCTTGGGGCAATGTACCATGCTGAGATCTTCTTCTGTCTGATTGTTATGTTTAAAGGACCTGAACCAAAGGAAGAACACAGCATTTGAAGTCAGCAGTTCAAAAAAAATGGGTCTTTTATGTGAAAAAAACACAGATGTATGGGGGAAAGTAATCATTAGAATTTAGAAAAATGGAATGAAAGAACAGGAGCGTGGGAGGGGGCAGTGTCATGAGCACTGCTAAGGAGTTTGTGAAGGCTGCGACCATTAATCTTAGCAATCTTTCTGTAAGGGAAACAATTTTTAGTCTAACTTTCAGTAATTGGTGTATAGCTGTATTTTCCTCACAGATTGTCTATAGACTGCAGTTTTCAAGATGAGGGATTCAATCTAGAGTTACAGTAACAGATGGATGCTTTGCAAGAGCCAAAGAGTAAGGCAAGGATGCATCTAGAACCAAATCCCTATTGTAATTCTTTTGGAGGACTGTTCCTTTGGAGGACTGTCATCTACATAGTCCCTAAAGGATAGACAGTGGTGATATTTGCAAACCATAGTTGATGGGTGTCAGTGTATGTAAAGAAAAATATATTATTCTTGGGATTTTACTGGTCTGACAAGGACGTGCAAACAAGATAATGACTAGCAGCTGAGACTAATTAACTCAGGCGTTGGCTGAGCTCACCAACCTTGAGAGGTAATTGACTGCTGCTAATTAACTGCACCTGTATCTGGGTATGAGTAAGCAGAAGTATGTGTATATATACCGTGGATGTGAAACATGGTGTGTGGGTAGTTTTTGTATTGAGTTGGTTGAGTGTACTTGTAAATATAGTGTGCTGCATAGTAAAGGTCTGTATATATTTGAAGCAACAGACTGTAGTTTATTACAGCAGCAGACAAGCAGATTTCTTTCACAGCAGCAGACAGTGCAATGTTCTACGCACTCTAACAATGTGTGCCAAGTTTCTGCCCTTTTCTGATTGTTCATTTCCCTGCTCCTTTCAGGTAATGCATTGAATTCAGTTACTGAGTAATCTATGCAGCAATAGTGTCCCTGCTTCTCCAGTGCTGTATAATGCCCTTGTTGCTCTATTTCCATTTTTGTTTATTTGTTTATTTATTAAATTTATATAGCTGCCCATTTACATATGTGACTCTAGGCAGCATACAGGTAGTCCTCGCTTAACAACTATTTGTTTAGTGATGGTTAGAACTTATGACAGTGCTGAAAAAGCCAACTTAAGACCGGTCCTCACACTTACGACCGTTGCAGTGTCCCTGCACTCACAGGATGATTTGGGCACTTGGCAATGAGTTCGCATTTATGACTGTTGCAGCATCCCATGGTCACATAATCACCATTTTCTACCTTCCCAGTGAGCTTCTGGCAAGCAAAATCAATGGGGAACCTCATGATTCACTTAACACCCAGGGTGTGGTAGATTTCAGCAGTGCCGCTGGTTCTCAGGAAGGAGGGAGTACATTCTGAGAAAGTGGAAGAGATAAGAGGAGACATAGTCCAGGGGGCAGTTGTGGGAAAACCAAGAGATTCAGAATAGCCCCTCCCTAGAGCTTTCCCAGGTTATTTCCCCTTAGGTTAGGTAGAGTTGCTTTAGTCTGGCAAGATTCTGTCTACACGGTGTTAGCAAATAAAGAACTGAAGCTTGGCTGGACTGATTCTTTGTCATTCTTCGGCTGGGCCTGACACACAGTGATTCACTTAACTTCCATTTTGGTGTGACATTCTACTGCAATTCAGAAGAGTTGGGAGGAAATAAAAATGGTATCATTGCCCTGAAGTTTGGAGAAGGAAACCCCATATGGAATGTTGGAGGGATTGCAGTTGGCAAATATCTACAAGAGGAGAAGGAATCTAAGACTTTCAGAGAGTGGAAGGGAGTCACGGTCAGATACACTGAGTTGTAACAAGTGCTCTAGTCAGACATTAAGGTATCCATGAGTGCTCTCCTTCAGACCACTGTGTATTCAGCATCAATGTCTGTTAGAGAAATGCCTTCCTGCATAAAACTACACCCAGATTAGCTTCCACTGAGCAAAGGCCCTGCAGAATCCTGCCTCACAGGGAAACAAGGCATGTGGCCTTTTGCCTGCAGGCATTCAGGTCTGGAAGAGGGAGATGTCACATGAGCAAGGGTAGTTGGGGAACATAAGGTTTTTATCATCTCCAAGTAAGATTTCTGCCATGGTAGGGTTGGCTTGATTTTAGCCTGATGTTGTATGCAAAGTTTCTCATTATGCTTAGTGTGATGTGAAAATCAGGGCTTTTAGTTAAACATGGTTTTAAAATGCTGGGTTAGTGGCATGTGGGAACACAGCCAATGATTATTTAGTGGCAGTGGATGGATTCTGAAATTGACTAGACCAAATTGCTATTACCATTTTCCAGTCTATCCAAACCCAGTCTCTTCAGTTCTATGTCTTTGGTCCTTTGGAATGACCCCTGCTATTTCTGAGTGCCTCATTCCTCAGTGTCTAGAGGGGAGAGGCATTATCTGTTATACCTGAGTTTAAAAAATGCTCCCACAGGAAGAAAAAAAAAACAGCTTTTAAAAGTCTGCAAACATATTCTTATTCCCAAACTTGAGGACTAGTTTATTTTATGATTTGTTTTGCTTGTTGCTGACTGTGTCAACTTTCTTCTTTTACTTGTGTTTGTTTTCTTTAGGCTATTGATTGCTTTAAGTTGTTCTTGTATTTCTATTTTAAAGGTAATTTAATCTGTATTTCATTGATTGTTCATTTCCTTCTGGACCAATTCTTTCTTGCTGAAAGTCAAACTGAAAAATTAATGAACACTAGATTGGGAAAAAGCCTCCTCACTTTAGGCCGCTAACAACTTCTAAATTGTTCCTATTCAGCTTCTTGATTAATTTGGTCATTTTATTCCAGCTGGATATATTTGGATAAGGCAAGTCATAGAAATGGAGCATCTTTTTTTTAAATTTATTTTCTATCCCGCCTTTATTATTTTTATAAATAACTTAAGGCGGCGAACATACCTAATACTCTTTCCTCCTCCTATTTTCCCCACAACAACAACCCTGTGAGGTGAGTTGGGCTGAGAGAGAGTGACTGGCCCAAGGTCACCCAGCTGGCTTTTGTGCCTAAGGCGCAAAAGTCCCGTCTAAGGCGGGACTAGAACTCTGTCTCCTGGTTTGCTATTGGCTCCTTCCTAGGGCTGAGAGAGAGAGTGACTGGCCCAAGGTCACCCAGCCGGCTTTCATGCCTAAGGCAGGACTAGAACTCACAGACTCCTGGTTTCCAGCCCAGTGCCTTAACCACTAGACCAAACTGGCTCTCTTGTAGCAGTAAAGTGCTGAAAACATGACTGTATGAAGTTTAAATCATGAGTCAGGAAACGTTTTGGCCCTCCAGGTATTGCTGAACTACATTACCCATCACTCCAGCATAGCTATGGTGAGGGATGCTGGGTGTTACATCTGTAGGGCCATAAATCCCAGAATACTAGTGTAGAGTCTCTGACTTTGCAAGCAAGGGACAGCAACAAATCTTGAACGAGAAACTTTTCCTAAATCAGCAATAATTTAGTCTCTAAAATGTCTAAACATTTTCTTTCTTTGACATGGCCTCTTGCCAGTACTGGTGAATAAATCCTGTTAACCAACATACTATTTCATTTATACTATGCTGGGTGAAACTTAAATCACTTATCACATGCACTTTATCATAAGCACATGAACTGAATATCACTATTAGTCATATGTAACCTTATTGCATATTCAGTACAACTGAAGAGTCCTACTACCTACTTGAAAATATAGGATGTAAGACAGTAAAGCACACCTTAATTTTCTCCTGTCCCTTTGTGGTGATTTACAGCATCAAAGAAGGTTTCTCTCTTTTGCTTCTATTGACCACTGCATAGAACAGCTCTTGAATTTCTGCTCACATTCAGGGTAACTTGTGGGATCTTGGCCCTGGCTTTGGGTCTTTGAATACTCATTGTCATGCAGATGTGTTCCTTGTTACATTTCTATCAGTGCTCAATTCGCTCTTACAATAGAAACAAGGCTTCAGAATGAAATTCCATTCATGGAAGACAATAACTGTTGTAAAAAACCAAGTCCCTGCACCAATTTGAGAAGAACATCAAAAGATTGGACAAGCAAGAAAGAACATAATTCTACTGTGCCAGAAAGTTCAATGAGAGCCAGTTAGCTTTTCAGATAATATTCATTGGTATAAAATTGGTGATGGCATTCAGACATAAACAGCATTTTAATGCTGAGACAATATTTTGCTTTCTATTGTGACCAATGATGAAATATTATGTCTAAATTCTGTAATAAACCATAGAAAATATCATTTTGTAACATGTCTAGTGTTTCAAACCAAACTGTTTTTGGCTGCAATCTTTGGTTATAAGAATGGCACCATATCACTTTGAGTTATCAAAGCCCAATAAAATACCTTCAAAAGGATTATTGTCATTGTTTTTAAAAATCTGACAGTGCTTATCTTTGAGGTTCATGTCTTTCTACATAGGAAAGAAAAACAATCAATTAACAGTATTTCTGGGAAAGTATTAAAAAGTTGCAAAAGTCCCTAACTGCCTTTGATGATCAAATAAGCACATCAGTGGAAGAGAAGAGGGAATCTTTTGATCCTGCCCAAAGCAATCAGTTTAATCACAGAAGATTTTGCCTTTGCTAGACTGCTCACTTGAGGGAATGATATTAAAGGCAAAACTGAAGTACTTTGGCCACGTAATGAGAAGACAGGATACCCTGGAGAAGATGCTGATGCTAGGGAAGGTGGAAGGCAAAAGGAAGAGGGGCCGACCAAGGGCAAGATGGATGGATGACATTCTGGAGGTGACGGACTCGACTGTGGGGGAGCTGGGGATGGCAACGGCCGACAGGAAGCTCTGGCGTGGGCTGGTCCATGAAGTCACGAAGAGTCGGAAGTGACTGAACAAATAAACAACAACAACAAAAGTAAACAACCCACAGAAAGATACACTGGTACATTGCTAACTAAACAATCAAGAAAGCAACAGGCATTCATAATTAGCCTTCTTCCTCTACTGAAAAACACAGATTATAGGTTGGTTCATTTGGTGAGATCTCATTCCAATAGGTAAACTCGGGAAACTGGAGGAAGAATATCCACTGAATTGAAGAGGAGGGCATTGCAGGGATGTAAGTCATTTGGGTGATGCAAATTATGTCATTTGCATCAATATATTCCATTTGCATAATGACATCTTCATGCAAATCCCACTGGAAATCAGGTCTGCTACATGTGCTCTGCTGCTTTGAGATCTGATAAATTGAAGTTTCACTGTTATTGGTATCATCAAGTCCTGGTGGCCCCTTGGAGAATTGCTCACCATCTTGATGTGTCTCCAGCAAAAGCTCTTCCAAGGAGAGTCCTGTAAGATAGTTGGATTTATCCCACTACCTTATCTGTTGACTCAACCATCTACTTCTCTCAACTTTGCCAAGCACAGTCATTTTTCTCTAATTCATCACCTACTCACATCACATTTCCAACTACGTGAGTTTCTGCTTACTGATCATCACCTCGAGGGAGCAGTCAGTCTTTATTTTGTCCAGGATTGATGGATTATTTCTTCATGCAGTCCATGGAATGCTTAGTAACCATATTTAAATCTCTACATTCAATGACATGTATCTTCCTCCTCTCACTCTATCTCAGTGTCCAGCTTTCAAAGCCAGACATTACCCCTGGAAAGACCCTTCAACTGTTCTGATCTTTGCTGGGACAGAAATATCCTTTTCCTTTATGACCTTGTCTAAGTTTGTCACTGCCTTCCTCCCAATGATTAATCTCTTCTATTTCTCTAGCACGCTGTCCATATTAATCTTTAATCACAGCCTTTTAAAAAAAGTCTTCAGCTGAGAGATGTCAATAAAAAGGCTCTATTTTGATTTTACCACAAATAGGTTTTCTAGTTCTTACAGGTGATGAATTTTGCATCATACCCACTGCATATAATTAAAAATTGCCTGACTAGAAAGACATCTTAAAGGAGAGGATGTAATGGAACTGAAGAATTTCAACAGAACAAAGAAAGGCTCACAGATACGGAGGTGGCAAACAGCTGATAATAGGATGCTTCCTACCTAGTTTTGATATCTTTTGCATTTTTATTGTTGCACAGTAATGTTTTTCCATAAATTCAATCAATTAAACTTACCCTTGCAAAATTCATAGAAATCCAAAACAAAGTATCAAAGGAATATAAAGCTTGGATAAGTTTAATTGAAGGGAGCAACTACAAAGTGGAAGAAAGTAATTCACATAGCATAGAGGAAGTAGTGTGACTACAGGGATGTTCTTGTCCTGATGCATTTTAGTTTGAAAAAAAATCTTCACTGCTCCAGTTATAAATCTGGAAGAAAGTTATCACTCATTTCTTACCAAAAAAAAGTATTCAGTACAACTGATATTGTCACAGCATTTGCATAATAATGACTGCAGAAAAGTAATGTCTACATGTCAGTTATTATTTTCTCAAGTACTTGTCATATCTGTGAAACACATAAGCTAAGCCTGCTCCTTCTATAGTTGATATTCTACTATTAGGTAATTTTATCCATTCTGCTATCCACAATAGACATCTTGCTGTATAATATAATCTGAGATTGGGAAGAACTAATCCACCACTTTTAAAATCCTTCATGGCTTGGGTATTACAGATCACCTGCTCCAGGCAGAATCCGTCCATCCAAGTCTGATGGAAATTCTATCTTGTTGACTATCTTGTTGACAATCTTGTTGACAGTCCCCACCCCATGTAAGGTGTGGCAAAAGGGAGCTGGGAGGTAATTCCCCTCCTGCTGAATGCCCTCCCACCAGATATAATGACCACACCCACTTTTTTTAATATTCAGGAAACTTCTAAAAATATGGCTTTTTAAACATGCATTTGTGACTGAGGTGGGAGTGGGTGAACATTCTGGAGTAAGTGATGAATTCTTGTTTGATGATATACTGTGCTATGGTATTATGATTATATTGTTACAATTGTTAACAGTATTTATGTTTGATATACTATTCATTTCTGATTTTTTAAATTATTGGACTATTCTATATTTGTATATTGTTGTTTGAAAAGGCATAACTTTTTTGTAATAATAATAAATAAATAATGCCAAAAACTAAGGTCATCTAATGAAAGTTCAGGATGGTCAAAAGAAAATCCTTCACAAAGTACAGAGGAATTCGTGTAATGATACATTTAAAAAGAATTGTTTAAAATGATGGAAGGAAAACAAATCAGTGTGTGTGATGATGGAGTCTTGAAGGTTAATAAAAGAACTCCAAGCAGCTAACAACAATATTGCAGAGTAGAAGTGTGAACCAGCAGGGAACTTGTACTTTAAGCTTAATTGCATTCAGAAATAAATTCAGTCTTCACACATTAGTTAGATGAAGAAAAATAGAGATAGCTTACATTTATTCAGTAGGTCTGGATACAAGTAGATTCATAGTAGATCTGCGTGCAAGCGAGATGAAATGGACGAGACCTGCATGGTGCAGCCCTCCTGCTTGCAGGTGTGCCCAAAGCGTAATGGAGAAGGCTACATGAAGTATGACAAACTGGTTCAAACTCAAAATATACTGTATTTTGCTAGTTTTTGTTTTTGAAGGAAATAATCATAGTTTTACCTCCTTTATCACAGCTCTTTTAACATAGATTTAGCAACAAAAATAATTGTTAAGAAGCGCTCCAGGTTTTGACCCTCCCCGTCCATCCGTCCCCCATCATATTTAACAACTGCTGGGAACGATCATCTGCCTGTTTGGGGTTAGGTTAGTATCACTATACTGATGATACTCAGCTGAGCAGGAGATATGGTGGATGTCTTGGCCTGGTGGTTAGAGGCTATGAGTGATAGGGTGGGATGAAACAGACTAAGACTGAATCTGAGCAAGATGAAATTACCAAAAACCCTCTAGTTTCTTGGTTGCTCCATCTTTGCTTTAGATGGGTTGCACTGCCCTGAAGGAGCTAGTGTGCATTTTGTGAGTTCCCCTGGACTCACAGCTCCTGCTGGAACGTGGGCAGGAGGGCCTTCAGCCAGCCTCAGCGGGTTCACCAGTTGCACCCTTTCCTGAACCAGGAGGCACTGAAGACAATGACTCATGTCCTTGATATCTCTCAGTTTAACTGCTGTAACTCACTTTACATGGGGCTGTCTTTGATGACAGTTCAGAATCTGCATCTGGCAACAGATGCAGCTGCACAGATGCTATTCAGCACCTCCCAATATAGCAAAATAAGACTTATTTTGTAGTAGCTGCGGTGGTTGCCAGTTGGCCTCAGGCCCAATTCAGGGTGCTGGTGGTTATTTTATTCATTTATTTATTTATTGCTCACAATTATATGGCCGCCCATCTCACACAAGGTAACTCTGGGTGGCATAAAACAACATTCATTATGTATGAAACCCTATAAGTCATGGGCCCTTGTTAACTGTAGGATCATTTTCTCCAGGTAGAATCTGCTTATCCTATATGATTTTGCAGGGAGAGAAAGCTTCAAGTGCCCATCTTCCAAGACACTGGAGACCTGGGACTTAAAGAATAATGTTCTCAGTAGCAGCCTTCTCCCTCTGAAACAGCAAGCATTCTGAGGTCACCACCCTATCTTGATGAAAACTGGTGACAATTTAGTCTGACTTGGTGTGAGGGAAGCTCCTATATTACTGACTTGTTATTTGCTGGTACTCCTAAGAAACTCTATTTCTAAATTTGGTTATATCCCACACAGGTTACATTTATTTATTTAAGCATATTTTTATCCCGCCGCAATCAAAAAGATTCTCAGTGGCTTACATAGAATAAATAGTACAATTTAAAACACCCATGGTACAGTCTTTAAAACCCAACAGTCATAAATAGGAGCAGCAAAACAACAATACCATAAAAATGGAAATAAAGGTGGCGACCCCAAATCAGGGGAAGGCTCTCAGACACAGCTTGGGTTTCTTTTTTTTTATATATAAGTAAATTTTATTATTTAAAATATTTACACATCACATCGATAGTTACATTTACAAAGATTTACAGCACATACATAACATACTTACACAAAACACAAAATACAAAACTATAAGAACATTCAAAGTTACATACAAAATAAAGTGACTTCCTATTTCTTTTAAGAAGAAACTTTTATAACTTTTATTCAATAATACTATTTTCTTTATATTTTTTCTTCCTTTTTAATATTTTGTCTTTATATTTGTAATTTATCTCATTTATTAATTTCATTTTCAACTTTTTCTTTTGTCATTGTTTTTATCTATCTTACAAAAATAATTTTATATTGTAATCCTTTTGTATGAAATTTAAAAAGGGTTTCCATGTTGATTCATAATTTCCAATTTCTTTATATTTTACTAAATTCGTTAATCTGTCCATTTGTGCTAATTCCATTGTTTTGAAAATCCATTCTTCTATTGGTGGAGTCTGTTCTTCTTTCCAATGTTTCGCTAGGGTTATCCTTGCAGCAGCGATCAGATGTAGTAGTAAATTCTTACAGTCTTTAGTCCAATTTGTGTTCGTAAGTCCCAATAAGTAGAATTCTGGTTTCTTTTCCATATTTATTCCAATAATTTTACAAATACACTTATGAATTTTTTCCCAAATTTTTTTAGTTTTTTTGCAGGACCACCATAAATGATAATAAGATCCAACTTTTATTTTACACTTCCAACAAATGTTTGATCCTAAACATTTCATTTTATATAATTTCTCAGGAGTCATATACCATTTGAAAATCATCTTGTAACTGTTTTCTTTTAAATTACTACTTAGAGTAAATTTAGTGTTTTTAATCCAAATGGTTTGCCAATCTTCATAACTGATCTCTCTATTCAAATTCTCTTCCCATTTTATCATATAATTTTTGTTATTATATCATTAGTTTTTAAATCTATTAATTTTTTATATAATTTTGAAAATAAGTGGTCATTTTCTTTCCATAATATATTATCCCAATTTTCTGTTGATTTAAGAAATTTGAATGTTTTTTGATCCAATTTGAATTGTTCTTTTAATTGTAAATATAAGAACCACTGACATTTGTACCCCTCTTTTTCTAATTCTTCTCTTGTTTTAAATTCATAATTATTTCCCCTAAATTTTAGCAGAGCTTTGTATCTTAACCATTTTTTATCATTTGAGCTTTCTTTTCTGGCATATGCCTCCTGAGATGATGTCCACAGTGGAAGTGAAGGTAGTAGAGAGTTTTTGTATCTGTTCCATACTCTTAATAATGATTTCCTAATTATGTGATTATTAAATGCTTTGTTAACTTTACTTTTATTGTACCACATATATCCGTGCCAACCGAATCTATTATCATGTCCTTCTAAATTTAGTATATTTGTATTTTCCAATATTATCCATTCTTTCAGCCAGATCAAACAACAAGTTTCATAATATAATTTTAAATTTGGTAATCCCAATCCTCCTCTTTCTTTAATATCTTGTAAGTATTTTAATTTTATTCTGGGCTTTTTTCCTTGCCATATAAATTTTGTTATATATTTTTGCCATTTTATGAAAGTCTGGTCTGTTATTGTTATAGGGATCGTTTGGAACAGATACAAAATTCTAGGTAATACATTCATCTTTATTGTCGCTATTCTACCCAATAGTGACAGTTGTAAAGATTCCCATTTTTCTAAATCATTTTTGATTTCTTTCCATATTTTAACATAATTATTTTTAAATAAATCTATATTTTTAGTAGTTATCTGTATTCCTAGATATTTAATTTGTTTAACGTTTTGGAATCCTGATTTTTGTTCCAATTTTTCTCGCTCTTCTTTTGTCATATTCAAATTTATCATTTTGGTTTTTTGGTTATTTATTTTAAAGCCTGCTACATCTCTAAATTCTTGCAACTTTTTGTTTAAATTTTCTATTGAATCTAGTGGGTTTTGTAATATTATCACCAGGTCATCTGCAAAGGCTTTTAATTTATATGTTTCTTTTTTAATTTTGACACCTTCAATATTATCATCTTTTCTAATTTTTTGCAGTAGACCTTCCAATACTAATATAAATATTAACGGAGATAATGGACAGCCTTGACGTGTACCTTTTTCTATATTAATTTCTTGTGTTTCTTCTTCATTCACTATAATTTTGGCTCTCTGTAATTTGTAAATTGCCTGAATTGCTTTTATAAATTTTTCCCCAAAATTTCTGTGTTCTAATGTTTTAATTATAAAATCCCAATTTACGTTATCAAATGCTTTCTCTGCGTCTAGGAATAATAACATTATAGATTTTTCATTATGAACATTTGCATATTCTATCAAATTTATTATTGTACATAAATTTTCATTAATTTGTCTATTTGGTAAGAATCCATTCTGATCATGATTTATCAAATTTTGTAGAATTCTTTTTAATCTTTCAGCCAAAATGCTAGTGAATAATTTGTAATCGTTATTTAATAAGGAAATTGGTCTGTAATTTTGACATTTTGTTAAATCTTGGTTTTCTTTGGGAATTAAAGTAATTTTGGCTTCTGTCCATGATTGTGGTATTTCATTGCCCTCAAGAATTGAATTAAATAATTTTTAAGTGGTTCTATTAATTGATCTTTAAAATATTTATAGTATCCCGCAGATAACCCGTCAGGTGCTGGGGTCTTACCTATTTTCAGTCTTGTAATTGCTTCTGTTATTTCTTGTGATGTAATCAAATTATTTGTGATATCTTTCTGTTCATTTGTTAATTTTTCTAAATCACATTCCTGAACATATTGTTCAATTTTATCCAACGGTGTTTTTTGTTTTTTGTACAATTTTGTGTAATAGGTATGGAAGGCATTTTTAACTTTCTCATTTTGAGTTAAATCCATATCGTTTTCTCTAATTTTTAAAATTATTTTTTTTTCTCTTTCTTTTCTTAATTTATATGCCAACCATTTACCTGGCTTATTCGCATGTTCAAAGTTTCTCTGTCTAGTATATTTTAATTTTCTATCAATCTCTTCTGTCATTAGTATTTTCACTTGTAGTTGTAATAATTTAATCTGATTTAAAATTTCTTCTTTTTTATTATTGTTTTGTAATTCTTTTTCTTTTTCTTTTATTTGGTTTAAAATTATTTGTAATTTTTTGCTACTATTTTTCTTTTGAAAATTATTCAGCGATATAAAGTGTCCTCTGATGAAGGCTTTGCTTGCATCCCAAACTGTTCCTAATTTAACCTCTGTGTCCATATTCCAAAGGAAAAATTATTGTACTTTCTTTTTTAAATCATCTAAATTTTTCTTATTTTTCAAAATATTTTCATTTAGTCTCCATCTATAATTTTTTTAGTTTATCTCCAGAGTTATTTGCACAGGGTTATGGTCTGATAAAGTCTTCGGTAAAATTGTACTATCTTTAATTTTATTTTCCAAATTTTTTGATGTCCAAATCATGTCAATTCTTGAGAATGATTTATATCTATTTGAATAGAAAGTAAATTCTCTGGCATTTCCATTTTGGCTTCTCCAGGCATTGATTAAAGATATTTTTTTTGTCATATCAAAGAATTCCCTAGGTAATTTGCCTTGGAAATCTTTAATTTGACAATGTGATTTCCTATCTAATTTTGGCGTAACTACTCCATTTAAATCCCCCATTACTAGCCAATTATTTTGTGTATATTCTGCAAAATTATTTAGTAATTCTTTATAAAAATTTTGATTTTTATTGGGAGCATATATTCCGATTATTAATATTTTAGAATTATGAATTTCAATTTCAATAATAATATATCTCCCATTTTCGTCGTTTTGTATTAATTTGGGTTTTAAATAGGGTTTTACATATATTACTATTCCATTTTTTTTCCTCATTTGCTGTAATAAATTCTGTTCCTAGTTTTTTATTAATTAGGTATTTTGTATCTATTTTTTTGATATGGGTTTCCTGGAGACATGCAACATCAAGTTTTAGTTTACTTAGTAATTGGAACAGTCGTTTTCTTTTAACAGGACAATTGGCCCCATTGATATTCCAAGTAATGGCCTTTAGTTCATTCATTTACTAGCAATGAAACAAATTCTTTGGAGTTAGCTGTTCCTTTTTCTTTTTGAACCTGAAGTGTCTCTTCTTCCCTTGGTCTCTGATCCCTTGGGTTGGCTATCTCTTTTTCAAATCTTTTTTAAAAATCCTTTGCTTTTGGTATTGAATTTAATTTAAATCTTTGGCTTTTAAATGTCAGACTTAAACCTTCTGGTATTTCCCACCTAAAATTTATATTGTTTTTTCCCAAAAGGTCTGTTAGAAATCTATATTCTTTTCTCTTCCTTAAGATTTTTGCTGGTATTTCTTTATAAATAGTAATATCCTTCCCTTCTATTTCTATTTTTTTGTTGTATGATGTTTGTATTATTGTATTCCTTGTCTTTTTTTTTTGAAAATTCAATCACTATATCCCTTGGTTTTTTATACAATGTTGCATATTTTGAATTTACTCTAAACATTCTTTCGATCTCCTCCTCTAATCTTTCTTCCTCCCAATCAATTAAATTTGCTAGCATTTGAACAATTACTTCTCTCATCCTCTTTTTCTTCTGGTACACCTCTCAACCTTATGCAGTGTTCTTTCTCTTTTAACTCTAATATTGTTATGCGCTCTTCTTCTTTGTCAAGATTTTCTTCACATTTCTCGATCTGTTTCTTAACTTCATGTATGTCATCTTTTAATCTTTTTTCTATCTTTCCCAATTTTTGTTCTAGTCTGGTTTCTAGATCTTCTAATTTTTCCTCCAGCACTTTTGTCACTGTTTGTGAAATTGTCTTAGTGGTTTTAACTGTAAAATCTTCAAACAGAGATTTCAACCATTCTCCTTCCCCTGTATCAGATCCCCTTCTACCCTTACTTCTAGTACTAATACTCATTTTATAATTCTTGGAGCTTATTTACTATCTTATATAGAGAAAGCAGGAAGTAAATTTACGTTTTTGACTTACTTACTTACTTACTTACTTTTGACCCCAAATCAGGGGAAGGCTCTCAGACACAGCTTGGGTTTCAAGAGTTTTTGAAACGTTAAGAAAGAGAGGGCCAGCCTGATCTCCGGAGGACGGTATTCCATGTTTTCGATGAAGCCACAGAGAAGCAGTGCTTCCTAGCTTCAGTCCCTTGAATCTCCCAGAAGTGTGGGGCTTGTAGTCATCATTGGCGATCACTCGTAGCCGAGTAAGATTGTCTTCCAAAGGTAAAATTTTAACGGTGGATCCGTAAGTGGCTGTAAAGGCCAATTCTGGATCCGCACAACCTCCCACAGTGGGGGCATAGGTTTCCGGGTGGGAGACGGTCATGATGAGGGTTTGCCTGACGTGCCTTCCTTTTAGCTCTTTTCTCCCTTTCGCCCTGTACTCGTGCTTCTTCAAAGTCCATAGCGCCATTAATAAAGGCTGACCTCCAATTGAAACGCTCATGAGTTAGGGCTTCCCAGTTCTCAATGCTGATATTACATTTTTTTAAATTAGCTTTGAGAATATCTTTGAATCTCTTTTGCTGTCCACCAATATTCCGTTTTCCATTCTTAAGTTGGGAGTAAAGTAACTGCTTTGGAAGACGATGGTCAGGCATTCGAACAACATGACCGGTCCAGCGAAGTTGATGTTGGATGATCATTGTTTCAATGCTGGTGGTTTTCGCTTCTTCCAATACGCTAACATTAGTCCGCCTATCTTCCCAAGTAATTTGCAGAATTTTTCGGAGGCAGCGTTGATGGAATCTTTCAAGAAGTTGGAGGTGGCGTTTGTAGAGGGTCCATGTTTCACAGGCGTACAGAAGGGTTGGTAGTACAATGGCTTTGTAAACAAGCATTTTGGTCTCCCTGCGAATGTAGTAGTTTCTCCCTTTTTTTTGTAATTGTAGTAATTTCTCCCTGATAGATCTAATCAGTCATGTTGATACTGGGTTTGTACTTTCATGGCTGTTCATAATTTAACAAATAAAAATAATAACCAATAACCAATAATAACAAATAAAACACTACACAAGAGCCAGTTTGGTCTAGTGGTTAAGGCAATGGGCTAGAAACCAGAAGACTGTGAGTTCTAGGCCTGCCTTAGGCACGAAAGCCGGCTGGGTGACCTTGGGCCAGTCACTCTCTCTCAGCCCAACCCACCTCACAGGGTTGTTGTTGTGGGGAAAATAGGAGGACAAAGGTGTATTTGGTATGTTCGCCGCCTTGAGTTATTTATAAAAAACTAATAAAGGTGGGATATAAAATAAAAATAAAATAAAATAAAAAATAAATAGTTGAAAAATGGGAACAGCAGGAAAAATTCAGTTCCACTAGAGTCTAAAAGTTTCAGGGAGGGGAGGATTTTTAATAGGCAGATCACAGTGACTTTTTTCTTTTAAAAAATTAAACTGGTGTGCTAAAAAGGAGACATCCATGAAAAATCAGTTGTGCACAGAATGACAAACCAAAAATGGGCAGATGTTGTAATCAGGCATAAAGTCACTTGTGATGTATTGGCATGGCTTGGCTACATTCAAGAAAGTGCTTGGAATGTTGAAAGTCGGAAACTTATTTGGACAGGCTGTTTATCAGAATGAAGATATAGAAATGTGCTTCTAAACATATAACATGTAATAGGCATTAAATAAAACTAATATATTGTTCTCCTTCATATATGACACCTGGGTGACAACACAACCAGAAAGGGCTTCTTGTTTTATAGTAACATTGGAGTCTACTCTGCACTATCCAAAGAGTTTGGTACAAGGAGGGCAATACAATGGCTCATTGACAGATCTGATGTATAGTTTTTCAGGTATGGAGTCCATCCATTGCCATAAATTACAAATAAAAGTGAACTACTTTACTTTTCCTCTGATGAGTTTATGACATCTTACAATAGGAATTTGACTTAGTAACTGTTAGTGCATCACCAAATCCAATGAAGAACTTCAACAAGAAGAGACTGGTCCCATCTTTCTGACAAACCTGAAGAAGACTGACACAATTTTGGTCTTTCATGCAGGGAACATTTGGAAGAGATTACAAATAACCACATCTATAGACAGTCTATAGATGTGGTTATTTGTATTTTTTTCCACAATGCTCCCTATAGTCTCTTTAATACTGAAAAGAAACAGCAAAACTTATTATTGCCTTTAGGCTTTCTGAGAAGAATCTGTGCAAACTTCTGTGTTTTAACGACCGTGATACAATCTGCCTGCCTCCTGCATGAAAAGCAGAGTGTGTCTGTTGAGGAACCTCTCAGGTGTTGGTGGAGAGGGCACAGAAGCAACATTCCCTGTAGGGGTACCCTTTTTGGAACAGGTTGTCTCTGGTGGTAGAGTTGCCCCTTTTCTGATGACTTTCTGGAAACTTGTATTACCTGGCTATTCCAGAAGGCCTTCAAAGTTTAGAATAGAACAATATTTATTTATTTAATTTTTATCCCGCCTTTATTATTTTATTAAATAAATCAAGGCAGCGAACATACCTAATACTCCTTCCTCCTCCTATTTCCCCCACAACAACCTTGTGAGGTGAGTTGGGCTGAGAAAGAGTGACTGGCCCAAGGTCACCCAGCCGGCTTTCATGCCTAAGGCGGGACTAGAACTCTCAGTCTCCTGGTTTGCTGTTGGCTCCTTCCTAGGGCTGAGAGAGTGAGTGACTGGCCCCAGGTCACCCAGCCGGCTTTCATGCCTAAGGCGGGACTAGAACTCTCAGTCTCCTGGTTTGCTGTTGGCTCCTTCCTAGGGCTGAGAGACAGGGACTGGTCCAAGGTCACCCAGCCAGCTTTTATGCCTAAGGCGGGACTAGAACTCACAGACTCCTGGTTTCTAGCCCAGCACCTTAACCACTAGACCAAACTGGCTATGTTTATCTGACTAAGTGGTGGCACCATGTATTGTACTTCATTTTATTGTATTTACTGACATGATTTTATATTATCCTTGTATTACTATAATTATTACTATGTATGTTATTCATTCCTGATGGACTGCCATGACTTTCTATTCATCAGAAATAAAAAAATAAATAAATAGGAAAGAAGCAGGAATCAAATCCTGTTACAAACAAACAAACAAATAAATAGGATAAGATTGATGTTAACTTGATACCAAGAAGATTTGAATGCCATACATATATATAGTATCCTAGATGCCAAAATCCTGGCTTGTGCAAGGCTGCAGCTACATATCAAGGACAACGACAACCAACAAAAGAACCTCTTGAGCTCCAGGCCATGTGGGCTAAGCATTAGATTCTGATCTGGCTGCAGGCAGACCAAACTCTTCTCTTGCCTTGTCTCGACCAAGAAAAAGGGGTCTAATGTTTTATTTATGGTATAGAAAAGTTTCCCTTCATGACTTATGTGGAATTGTAAATGCAAAATGAAAGGTACCCCTGCAAAATACAACTGTTTCAAACAGCATTTTGAAATGTACTCCTGCCGGCAGAAGTAATGCTACTTTAAAATGTTCTTATAGTCTTTCAGCAAGTGATGACCAGATACTTATTCTGTAAGCTTGGACTTCCATGGTTGCTTGTACACTATTTGTATTTCTCTTTGTCCGTTTGCATCAACATGTTCTCTATAGCATCCACCTGTTCTAAGAGGCTGCTAATATATTTTATCAGCAATAGCTGTGAAGCTACCTATCCAATTAGGCATTTTCTGAATAGATACTGTATATGAAGTAAGTTTGCTAAAAGACGTTCAATGGGCTTAGAAATAGCTGTCTGGATTCATTAATATGGTACAACAGCCCATAGTCTTCTAAAAATAAATCCCTTATAATCCCTAGGTTTATTAGTCAATTAATTATTCATAATGCTCCATCCATAAAGGACAGGCTTCTGTTTCTACTGCATGTTTAGTAACATGGCTCTATATCTTAATTGTGATGTACAGAATATCCAGGAGAGCCAGTTTGGTGCAGTGGCTAAGGCAACAGGCTAGAAACCAGGAGACTGAGAGTTCTAGTCCTGCCTTAGGCAAAGCCAGCTAGGTGACCTTGGGCCAGTCACTTTCTCTCAGCCCTAGGAAGAAGAAGGCAAGGGCAAACCACTTCCAAAAACCTTGCCAAGAAAACTGCAGGGACTATCCAGGCAATCACCAGTAGTCAAGACTGAATCAAAGGTGTGTGCATGCAGAAACACACACACACACACACACACACACACACACACACAGTATATCCAAATTGGTTTATTAGAGCTTTGACATCAAGCTTAACAGAAGCTGTACTAAGAAGTGATATTTGACACTGAAAGCACTTCCAGTGTTGGATCCCTATAGATCCTGCATACTGTAGGTACTATATCTCCCTTCAGTATTTGGCATCTCTTATGTATTGAACAGTCCTAGTCTTACCTATGTATTCATGTCATGTTGAAATGGTCCTGATATGGATAATTTATACAATATATGGAATTCCTTTATTTCTAAAATATATTTTTCAGAAAGTTAATGCACTTTTCAGAGGTTTATTTGGTTTATTTCATTTTTCACTCAGGAAGCTTTACTGGCAGAGAAGGAGTTTTTAATTTTCTACGTTTGGTTTATATCCTACAGAATGTCTTTTTCAAGTTTTGAAAAAGTTGGAGAGGCATGAAGAGTATGTATCTAGATACTAATTAAAAGTATTACATGGTGAGTTTTATTAATTGATCATATGTATCAAAAAAGCAGAATAGCAATGTCTTCTGTTCAAATATCCTTTGATGTCTAAGCATAGGCTGATAGCCCTATGTATGTCATTATCTCCACAAGAAATTAATATGTTCTTTACAAAATAGTAAGGCTGTACTAACAATTTATAAACAATTGTTAGACTATGTCTATGAAGGTTCTCAGTCATCCAGGTGGAATTGTCTGTAGCTTGAATCATGTCAACTGGATTTCTATTTTCTCAGTGGAAACGTTTCGCTCCTTATCCAAGGAGCTTCTTCAGTCTGAGCAAAGTTGGTAAGGGAATCCTAAATATGTTTCTAGGTAGCTGTGTGACCTTACACCTGGGGCTAGGTCATGGTTATATTGAGATGTTATTTTAAGTCCTTTTATCATCTAAAGGAGGATCGGTAAGATCACCATGCTGCTGTTGAGCTTGTGAAATGGTCTTAATCTTCCTAGGCACAGAAGACAAAGCAGGGAGGAAGATGGGGGAGAGGTTGTGCCTGAGGCCCCCACCTCTATTCAAGGAAGGATTTTCAAAGTTGACATAAATGGATTCCTTGACCCCTCTCTCAAACCACCTATCTTCTCTGTCTAAAATGTGAACATTAATGTCCTCAAATGAGTGTCCTTTTTCCTTTAGATGAAGATAAACTGCTGACTCTGGTCCTGTGGTGTTACTTCTCCTGTGTTGGGCCATCCTCCTGTACAAAAGTTGTTTGGTTTCTCCAATGTAGAGTTCAGAGCACTCCTCACTGCACTGGATTGCATAAACTACATTGCTTTTCTTGTGTTTTGGAGTTTGATCAAACCCCATGACCTAGCCCCAGGTGTAAGGTCACACAGCTACCTAGAAACATATTTAGGATTCCCTTACCAACTTTGCTCAGACTGAAGAAGCTCCTTGGATAAGGAGCGAAACGTTTCCACTGAGAAAATAGAAATCCAGTTGACATGATTCAAGCTACAGACAATTGTTAGACTATACTGAATTAGATATTATTTCATATCTCTGCATCTTTATGGATTTCAACTAATTGTTGGCACTCATTGATATAATGTACAATGTTCATATACTCATTTCTATTGAGTAATTGATTGACTATGTCACTCAATTCATTTCACATATTCATTCAGTTCTGGAAAGTTCATTGGTCTTGTAGATACAGATCCTCTTTTGAAATGCCATATCAACAATTTGGAAAACAAGAGGACAATGAAATTAATATTGTGCACTCTTAGTATTACACACAAATATTGATATTAGAGAGCTAGAAGGACACCCATTCTCTGTCACTTTTACGATAGTCTGAAGAAATCACATCTCTTTCTATATTTCAGCCCCAGTAGTGAAATCAATGCAAAATAAACTGTTAATAATGCAATTCTTTGTCTTTTTAATAGCACTTTCTGCCTACAATTTGCCAAGGAACAAATATATCAGAGTAGGTACCATGTCCTGGTTGCTGTCAATTTCAGAGTAAAACTGATAGAATGGATCACGGCAAACATATTGACTGGGTGAATGTGTGTTCAAACCATGACAGAGAGGTGAAGTTCTTGGTTACTATAAATGACTATGTGCTGGAGCAGTTGGTAGTGGAACAGATGAGAGAGGGGCTGTTCGGAGTATGAGACCACCAGAACTTTAAGAAAATAGTTTTTATTACTATAAAAAAATATTTACAAAGTTAAGTCCAGAAACTCAACTGAAGATTGCTTGGATCAATTGGAGATTCACAACAGGTTGCTCAGCAAGCACAACAAGTAGAACAAACAGTTCTGGATCAAGATGCTAGGTTGGTTGGCTTCTTCTGAAATACTGGGAAAAAGGGCTAAACTGGTCACTTGGCATGGCTGACTGGAGACTGGAACAAGAAGACTACAAGGCAGGCTGGATAAGGTACTTCTGGTTCACAGGACAATACTGCACTGGATCTGCAGGGCAAGGATGGACTGGAATCTTGGCAAGGTTCATCTGGATTCTCAGGATACTGCTGGACTAGATTCACTGGACAAACTAAAAGGCAGACTGGACTGGTTCCCATAGGCAACTGGACTGGAACCACTAGACACCTGGACTGGAACTGCAGGCAGACAGGACTGGAACCACTAGGTGACTGGACTGGAACTGCAAGGCAGACAGGACTGGAACCACTAGGCGACTGGACTGGAACGGCAAGGCAGACAGGACTGGAACCGCTAGGCAACTAGACTGGAACTGCAAGGCAGACAGGACTGGTTTCACTAGGCAAGGACAGGGCACTCCGCAGTAGAAGACCCCCCAACGGCAGAACGCGGCTGCACCGAATGAGTGTGACAAAACACACGAGGACAGACTCGTCCTTAACTGAACCATCGAAACACCACTTTGCCAAGGCTGCTGAACGCTGTGAAGCTATTGATGCAAGCTGATGAATGCCCAAAGTGACCAAAGCCGCCTTAGCTGGGCTTGCTGAAAAACTACGAGACAAGGTTCCGTCTCCTTGATGCTGAAGCGAACTTGCTTCTAATGCAGCTGGGGTCAATTCAGAAATGAGGAGAGGCTCTTGCTCTGGTTCCACGGCGGCTACAGGGCAAGACTCCAAGGACTGTTCCGGCTGGACTTCTCCCAAAGAAGCTGTTAGCTCAGTGGAACGTTTGTCACCGGCAGCCTGATGCTTGCGCTGGTGCCCTTTTATCCTGTTCTCTGAATGCCTCTTCTCCTCAGGAGCCAATCGGGCTTCCTTCTGTTTGGCGCGCTTCTCTGCCCTTCTTTTGCGTGCCGTGATTAGTGCCCTAGACTTAGTTCCTGGTTCCTGACCGATCAGCTCTCCAGGATTCTCCTGCGCTGCTGGGTCATCTCCAGGTCCGTATCATCATGAGATGGATCACGAGTATCGCACTTTTGACCCTGCACCGGTTGCTGCTCAGTATCAGTTTAGTTTCTGAGGTAAGTTTCATTTTCCTCTAGCTCAGAGTCAGAGTCAGACTGAACTCTGACAGGGACAATGCTAGACTTACTTTTAAGTCGTGTTCAAGACTTGGCAAGAGAAATATATATAGTCAAATTGATTGGGATCTGTGACCATAATGCAATAAAATTCAACATTCAAAGAAGCAATAACCTACACAGCAAATGTGTGGACAGTTATATTTGATTTCAAAAAAAGGGAACTTCTCCAAACTGAGAAGACAAGCAAAAAGGAAACTCAAAGGTAAATTGGAAAGGGAAGCTCACTCTAGGAAGCTTGGCTATTGTTTAAAACCACAGTAATAGAGTCTCAGGCATAATGTATTCCTAAACTTAGGAAGATGGCCCAAAATCCAAGAACAGGCCTACATGGTTAACTAGTATTGTAAAGGAAACTATTAGGGCCAAGAAAACATAGTTTAGAACAGTGTTTCTCAACCTTGGCAACTTCAAGATGTGTGGACTTCAACTCCCAGAATGTTTCAGTCAATACAAGTTTTAATAAATAAAGGTCAACCTATGTCCTAATTATTTAAAAGCAAAACAAAACTTTGGATTATTTTACTACAGGCCATAACAGAAGTTAACACAAAGAGATAAATGTGGAAAAGTGAGCAATAGAATCAATTTTCTGATCCCTACACACACACACACACACACACACACACACACACACACACACCCCTTGGAAATAATTTTGTTTGTCAAGCCCATTTCCAAACTGTGTCAAGATATTTCTCATCACTATCTTTTTTTAATTCTCTTCAAGCTCCAGAGAGCAGCTGCATTTAAAAACTTTTTTTAGAAGCAGAGAGTTCATTACATTGAAAGCAATTCTCATTTAAATGCTACCACTTTTTCTTCTTTTGCCCTAGAACTTATTTGCTTTGTTCCTATGTTTGTGAGTTGTTCTTGGCTTTCTTTCTTGAAGCAAATTGCTAAATCTAGAATCTGTTATTTGCACAGTGACAATTGCTTTCCAGGACATATTTTTAATGAAAATCAGAAGTAAAGTAAATTAAATGCTCCTATGTTGACAAGCAGTTGCAGAGTTTTGAGTAGTGCTATTTTAAATGTTAATGAAAAAAACTTTTTATTTTGTTTGGTCTTTGACATGGTGTGAATAATTGCCTTTTCAGCACCTTAGATTTCCCTTTCTTTAGAATGATTTCAATGGTTTTAACTCAAATGAATAAGTTTGCCATTTTTGTAGTTTGCCATCTCATCTTCTGTATAAAAAGTAAAAGACTTCAACAGACACTTAAATTGGCTTGTTTGCTTGCTTCTTTCCTGAGCTTAAGGTATTTGGAGGTGGGGAGGGGGTTTCTGCTCAGACAAATAATAGACCATTTCACAAATAAGAAAATAAAATGTGTATGATTTTTACCATCTATGTAACTTTTAGTACCAGAATCAACTCACAGACCTGGAATAGGTACAAATGGATTTATATTGTGTTAATGAAAAAAGCAAGGAAGTTCATTTTAAAAACAAGGAAAAGTTGTAGTTAGATGATTTCTGGAAACCAAGAAAGTTGAGTTACTCAAAGAACAGTCTGAGAAATGCACTTCATATTATCATGGTTCCTAAAGTTATAGCCAAACTTGATGATTTTATAGAACATTTGGGAAGAGTATGGGAACAGAGATATCTCCCAGTGCCTTAGTACTTGTGAAGCCTTTCCACAATCTCCATAAAGCTTACCTATAAGAAACTGTTATTGACAAAACTTAGGTACTACTCTCTGACTCAGAACCATGTTTTGTATGATTTGAAGAAGAATGTCTGTGGGGTGACGTGGGGGTGTTAGAAATCAAGGTGGCAGCCACAAGCAAATTCTCACCCATTTTTATGTGCATCACATGTACAAGGCACAAAGGGGCGGGGCTTCAGTCATGGCCACCATCTTGACTTTTTGACGCATATACAAATGCCCTGTGGCTGAATTAATTTACAATTATTTGTTTTTGTTGTTGTTTTTCTGTATTACTCTATAAAAATTTTGCCCAAATGATCCCTGGAAAAGAGTATGCAGTGCTTCTGGGAGCTGTTAGTAAAAGAGAAAGTGGTCTGTGTGGTGGGAACTTCTGTTTCTTTGCTGTTATTTCTGTGAATGGAAGAAAATCCTCTCTTTGCATAAGGGCAATCTGGGATCCAGTTTTCATTTTTTTTCTAGGTGTCTAAATATACCTCGAAGGGTAGCTTATATTAAAAGCGTTAGATTCTGCTGTGATCTCCCCCCCCCCCAATATTGCCAACTGATGAAAACAATATAATAATTTCTATTAACCTGCTTGTCTTGGCAATGAATCAAAGTAACAATGCTATCCACTATTTGCTCTCGCAAATAATCATGCAATTTTTCCCTTTCGATATCTGCAGGCAATATATCAGTATTTAGCAACATTCCGAGAGACTCTTATCAATTCTGCCAGACAATAAATACCAAAGATACAATAAATCTGGATGACCTGGATAATTTGCTATTAATGGTGTCAAATATTGTGCACAAATTTCCTGATAAAATAGACAGTACAGAAGAAAATGAGCAGTGGTTTCAACGTGACCAGGCCTACATGGTCAAAGCTGTTCATTGTATGGAATTTTCTTATACCTCCTTACTAAGACAGCTGTAGGCAAAACATTAAATCATGCTAAAGTCATGGCCCACCTATATTTAGATATTTCAATCTGCCTCAGGGATCTAGCTGGACTAAGGCTAGTTTGAGCACCCAGATGCACCCCTATTGGCACACAGGATTGAGCTTCCTGGCTTTCTATATCTATTATTCTCTGCCATACTAAGGCTAGTATGTTTTATAGAGAGTAGCCACAATGATTCAACTTATGTAAGATGGTGCTTTTCCATTTGCTGGCAAATGTATCAGAGGAGATCAGGGGGACCAAACACTATGGCATTAGACTCTTTTTAACCAATAATGCAAGGTATTAGGCCATACCATTATATCAATTTTAAGTACATCAGCTTCCAACTAGAGAATACCACTGGGTATGCATCATGGTACCTGGAAAATATTTCTCAAAACAATTAGATAGTAGGGACTGCATCAATAAGGTGTTTTTATAGGGTCCTATCTGTGCACCATACAGAAATTGTATTTGGGCTTCAACATTAAATAATTTAATTGCAGCTGGAATATATAATGCTTCCTGAGATCTATAAAATACTTGAATAGCCAGAGCTGATCTCTCAGCATTCTCTTGGGTGTATTCTAAATGCACATTCTGGCTTCCTGTAGTTTGAAATATTACCACCAGGTACTTAAATAGTTTGAACTGTTGCAGCTCATGACCATTTAGTGTCGATCTATGGACTTTAGGGCACTCTGCAAAAACTACAACCTTAGTCTTGTCATAATCAATCTCAAGAGTTTCCTCTGAGCAAAACTCTACAAGGGACTGTAATGCCGTTCTCAGATCAATCTGTGTTAATGCCAATACCACCAAATCATCTGCATCATCATTGGCGATCACTCATAGCCGAGTAAGATTGTCTTCCAAAGGTAAAATTTTAACGGTGGATCCGTAAGTGGCTATAAAGGCCAATTCTGGATCCGCACAACCTCCCACAATGAGGGCATAGGTTTCCGGGTGGGAGACGGTCATGATGAGGGTTTGCCTGACGTGCCTTCCTTTTAGCTCTTTTCTCCTTTTCGCCCTGTACTCGTGCTTCTTCAAAGTCCATAGCGCCATTAATAAAGGATGACCTCCAATTGAAACGCTCATGAGTTAGGGCTTCCCAGTTCTCAATGCTGATATTACATTTTTTTAAATTAGCTTTGAGAGTATCTTTGAATCTCTTTTGCTGTCCACCAACATTCCGTTTTCCATTCTTAAGTTGGGAGTAAAGTAGCTGCTTTGGAAGACGATGGTCAGGCATTCGAACAACATGACCGGTCCAGCGAAGTTGATGTTGGATGATCATTGTTTCAATGCTGGTGGTTTTCGCTTCTTCTAATACGCTAACATTAGTCCGCCTATCTTCCCAAGTAATTTGCAGAATTTTTCAGAGGCAGCGTTGATGGAATCTTTCAAGAAGTTGGAGGTGGCGTTTGTAGAGGGTCCATGTTTCACAGGCGTACAGAAGGGTTGGTAGTACAATGGCTTTGTAAACAAGCATTTTGGTCTCCCTGCGAATGTCCCGATCCTCAAACACTCTACGCTTCATTCGGGAGAAAGCTATACTCGCAGAGCTCAGGCGATGCTGAATTTCAGCGTCGATGTCGGCTTTTGTAGATAGATGGCTGCTGAGATAAGAAAAGTGATCGACATTTTCTAGTGACACACCTTTAAGCTGGATTGATGGCACTGCAGAGGGATTGGTTCGAACTTGCTGGTAAAGCACTTTGGTTTTTTTAATGTTAATCGAGAGGCCGAGCTTTTCATATGCTTCTGCAAAGATGTTTAGGATAGTTTGAAGATCTTCCTCGGAGTGTGCACAGACTACGTTATCATCAGCATATTGAAGTTCTATAACAGAAGTTGCAATTACCTTATTTTTTGCTTTCAGCCTACTAAGATTAAAAAGCTTTCCATCTGTTCGATATATAATTTCTACACCAGTAGGAAGTTTCTCTTCAACAAGGTGTATAATCATAGCGATGAAGATAGCGAATAAGGTTGGAGCAATAACACATCCCTGTTTAACGCCGGATTCCACTTTAAATGGATCGCTTTGAGAGCCATTGTTATTCAGGATTGTTGCCATCATGTCGTCATGGAGTAGCCGCAAGATGTTCACAAATTTATCAGGGCATCCGATTTTCAGAAGGATGGTCCAGAGAGCAGTACGATTTACAGTATCAAAAGCTTTAGTCAGATCAATAAACGCCATGTACAGAGGGCGGTTTTGCTCCTTGCATTTTTCTTGAAGCTGTCGTGCAGTGAAGATCATATCCACTGTTCCCCTGGAAGGGCGGAAGCCATTTTGCTTTTCAGGGAGGATGCCTTCTGATACAGATAGGAGATGGTTTGCAATGATCTTTGCCAGGATTTTGCCTGCTGTGGCTAGAAGGGAGATGCCTCGATAGTTTCCATAGTCTGCTTTATCACCCTTTTTAAAGAGAGTGATAATAATGGCATCCCTAAAGTCTGCTGGAATCTCCTCCCTCATCCAGATTTTTTCGATGAGCTTATGAAGTTGTTGTGTAAGTTCAGGCCCGCCTTCTTTAAAGACTTCAGCAGGAATCCCATCAGGTCCACTAGCTTTGTTATTTTTCATTTGTTTAGTGGCTTTACTGACTTCCTCCAAACTAGGGGGTACTGCAAGCTCATTTCTTATTTGTTTTTGCGGGATTTGCAAGAAGACTTCATCAGCCACAGTAGAGTGACGATTAAGGAGATTGTAGTAATGCTCTTTCCAGCGCAGTGCAATAGACTCTTTGTCCTTTAGAAGTTTAGCACCATCTACTGAGCGTAAGGGATTTGTACCATGATTTGTTGGTCCAATGATGGCCTTTATGGCATTAAAAAAGCCCCGTGCATCATGAGCATCTGCAAAATGTTGGGTTTCTTGGACTTTTTTTATCCACCATATGTTCTTAAGTTCTCTAGTTCTTCTAAATCATCTGCATACAAGAGAGTTGAAACGTGCTTATGTGCCAATCTTGGTGGATGATGTACCAACTTGTCTAAGGGTGAAACCAAGGGATTTATATAATAATTGAACAATATAGGAGCCAGGATACCACCCTCCCTAACTCTTTTCCTCATTGGGATTTCCTTAGAATAATGGCCCTGGACAGAGCACCTAACTTTTATTTTCAAGTTGACATGGAGTTTTTGCAAAAGTAAAAGCAAGCAGATTCTTCAATTTTTGCCATAACCTATTTCTGGAAACTGAGTCAAAGGCAGCATATAATGGGTTACTTGTATATTTTTCAACCAAGAATTGTAGTATTAGGGCTTGGTCTATATGGGAATATCCTCTAAAGCCAGCCTGCTCATCTGCCAAGATATGCTTTGCCTCAGGCCAGTCCAACAGCTTCTCTCTTAAATGAATGGCATACATTTTGTTGATGATATTAAGTATTCTAATAGGTTGATAGTTTGGGTTCCCAACCCAATTGCTTATCTAAAAATATTTATTTTATTGAAAAATTATTACAACATTACCTCGCATATTTAAATATGCTTATTGAAATCATCTGGGCTTCCATGAATGCTACCATGCAAACCCTTGGCTGGCTGAAAAAGAAAAGGAAAAGGAAAAAAAGAAACAAGTTTTCAGAAATATCCTTTAAAAAATTAAATAGTCTGTCAGCAGCAGCTGTTTCAGAAGATCTGCTGTAAGATTTTACTTCTCCTGTAGTTTCAGCAAAGGAAATTGTAAACTGCTGAACTGCTGGATTCCATCACACAAATGAAGCTCGACAAGGCAAAATTGCTGAGTTGGAATGCTGTGCTGTGAGATTTATCTCAATATCAACACTGGACAGAAGGAGTACATCAATATGCTTTAATCCAGATAAGTTGGACATGGAAAAAATGATCTCTCCCCTGAAGAGCTGTGTGTGAATGTTCATAATATATCTATCCTGGGAAGTATAGAAGCATATGCATGGAATACTCCACAAATATTTTCCAAGAAACTTCTGTCTGTCTATCTTTTGTGTGTAGATTTCCTAAAGTTCTAGTATTTAGTGTATCTAAATACTACCACAGATGCATATTGCAAATATGATGACTGGAGCTTTTACGTATCTGAATGCCACTTTGAAAATGGTGTGGTATTTACTGTCTTGTGCTTCAAAGGATGGTCCGTGGTCCCATTCAAACGGATTTTTGCCTCACCCACCTCTCAGCTGCTGCCCTAACAATATGCTGGCATGATTAAGAGAAAGTATCTAAATAGAAAATTGTTGGTATGCTAGCATTACAATTTGAAGGGATTTAGAATGTAAAGAAGGTATTCTGTCATGGCAAATGTAAAGCTTTTGAGTGTTTGGGGTTGTTTTTACTGCATTGATATATGGTTTAACAATCAACAGTTACAGAAATTTAGTTTCTCCTCAAACTGTCTCTGATATTTTCCCCCCTAAACAATGAAGAAATGTTCACATGTATATGTTCAAAATCACATAAAGTGTAAAAGAGGGAGAACATTAGCAGTTTATTTGCCTCCCCGACTGACTGAGATTCAAAAGACTGTTATATAAACAACCAGTTGCAAAATTCCCCATTACCAATGAAGAGACCTTACTGGTTCATCAGAAGGCTGTTAGAACCAGATAGTCTATCCCCTAATGTGCATAGAGATATATTAGTTGTACATTGAAAATAGTTCCATTGCTGGAATTCTTGTAACCCCATCCCATGCACCTCAATAAATCTTGCTAAAGAAACTCTGTAAGAATCATGCTTGAAAAAGAATCATTTTTGGTTTAAGCAGCTGCTCAAGAGTCTGATACCTCATTGTTTGTAAGATATTAGCAATTAGCTGGGTGGGAGAAAGCACTCAGTTATTGTCCAGCTTGAAAGGGGACAAGCAAGGATTAATTAGGTAACAATTCTTGCTCTCAGTTGCTAGCAGATAGGGCATGCCTTGATTAGCTGATCGTTCTCTACAAAGTCTAGCTCAGTGTTTCTCAACTTTGGCAGCTTGAAGATGTGTGGACTTCAACTCCCAGAATTCTCCAGCCAGCATGCTGGCTGGGGAATTCTGGGAGTTGAAGTCCACACATCTTCAAGTTGCCAAGGTTGAGAAACACTGGTCTAGACTAACAAACATGTAAGATAACTGGTTCATATTTCTTGCTGTCCAAATAGTAAGAGGAATAAAAAAAAATCTTAATTGTGTTTTAAACTGGATTGAGGTGGGTTAGGAGATAGGAAGCCTTGTTATGTAGAAGAACCCTCCATTACTTGCTGATTAAACAAGCATGTCTAAAAATTTATCTGAAAAGAAATGAGCATTCATCGTATCAACTTTCCAAGAAATGTTTGTGATAAGGGGAAAAAAAAACCCTATGGGTCTCATATTTCAGATTCATCGACCAACAAAAATGCATTCCTGTCACTTACAGGGACGTAGGCTAGACACAGCACAATATGATTTGCTCAGTTAGAAGTTCTTAGTTCCTTTTGGCCAGATGTGGGTAGGAGCCTGGTGGGAGAGGTGAATGGTGATATGTCTTTTCCCCAGTTTTGGCTTAAGATTAACATAAGATGCTTGGCAAAAGAAAGAAGGTCATTAGATTTGATCAAGGCCATTAATTAAGAGCCCAATGATGTAATTGCTGGACAACATTCCAATCTCAGCTTCCAATTTTTGTGCTTGTCACAAAATTGTGCTTTATGAAGCCAGGACTAAGGAGCACTGGAAAGACCTCCCTTTTGTGTCTCCTGATTTTCCTCCCATCACGGCTTCTGCATAAAGTTCTTGGCTTGCATTAACCCAGGGAATCCCCAAGAAGTCAGTTCATTTCTTCCTGACTGTTCAAGAAATGTGGACAATAAGTGAGATAAACAGAGGTTTATGAAGCCTGGAATGACTGTCAGAATTGGGATGTAGTATGTCGATGATCTAGTTTATTGCTGAAATTGTTCAAGAAATGTGGACAATAAGTCAGATCAACAGAGGTTTATGAAGCCTGAAATGACTGTCAGAATTGGGCTGTAGTATGTAGATTGTCGCTGTATGTCTTAATAATTCTGTATGTAGCTACTGGGGGGAATGGTACTGTTTTTGACGTGGTTTGCCCAGAATGGGCACCCAGACTAGGACTCTACAAAATATCCAAGTGAGCCTGAGGGAGGGAAACACAACTGAGGTTGTTGAGGAGTCAGAAAGATGTGTTGATAGGGGAGAGGCAAGAAGACAAATGGCAAAACAAGCATTGCACTGAGATAACACAAGCTCTACCCTTTTCCTATATATGTTGTAACGTTGCACACATGTGTGAATGGGACAGAGCTTGAGTTGTTCTGTCCTGATGCTCATTTCATTATTTTAACAAAATGGTCAGATCATGCAGGTGCTTTGGGTGGTTTCTGATGTATGTGTGGGTTTTTTTTGGGGGGGGGGAGGTGTGCTGAAATATCACTGAAACTGCTCTCCAACTGGTTCCTGCTGATTGACTATCCTTTTGGCCTGTGGAAGGAAAGACTCAGGCTCAGGCAAGGCTGCTGATGTGAGTTTTCCTTCCTTGTGGTTTTGTGTTCTCTGGGACTTTAAGAGAGCAAAAGACCACACCTGTAATGCAGAGAAATAAAAAGAGAAACACTGAAGGCACAGGGTGTCAGTGGGAGAGAGAAAGGAGACTGAGTTGGAGAACTAAAGAAGATGCTAAGTAAAAGTTTGGTGGAGTGAGCCACAAAGCTGGAGCTACCACAGCTGAGCAAGGAGTAGCAGAGCCTTATGGCCTCACAAGCCTTCCAAAGATGCAGACCAGCTACAGCCAGCAACAAGTACAGGTAGTCCTAATTTAGTGACTGCCTTGTTTAGTGACCATTTACAGTTACAACAGTGATGAAAAAGTAACTTTATAACCGATCCTTGCATTTATGACCTTCACAGGTCAGTAAAGCAAAGGAAAGCTGAAGTAAGATCATAAGGCAGTTTCACTTAAGTGGCTGAGTTGTCGGTCTCAATTGTGGTTGCTAAATGAGGACTACCTGTAATTGTTTTCTCTTTTCTATGAAATGATAACGACTGAGTGATAGAGAAGCAAATCGGTAAAAGGGAGCAGTTACCAGGCTACTTCAACCTCCAGAAGGACCTGCTGAAGTATAAGTGCTGGAGGGGGGAGGATAATGTAGGACTAAGTGTAAGGTAAAAGGATTTTAAGCACTGGGTAAAAGCAGCAGAATTCCCAGTCCTTAAAGTTGAGGGCTATGGGAAGAACTGTAGTAATACTGCATTTTTTGATAGGAAAGGTGGGCAGTTAACCATACAGAGTAAAAGGGAAAGTTGTACCCTTATTAAGTATGTCACTTATATCATTAGGCGTAGATAAGTTGTCACATGTCACTTATATCATTAGGTGTGGATACGTTGTATACTGTGTATTAGGGTTAACACATTAGAAGTATAATGTATATTTTGTAAATGTATTTTGTATAATAAACCTACCTTGAATAGATATCAAAGGAAAAGCAATCTGCCTCCTGGTCTGTGGTTTATAACATAACTTAATTGTAACCCTATCACATGACCCCCCCTTGGTAAACATGCATGTTTTCATATATTCTATTATGACAGATACTCAAATCTATCTTTCATTCAAACAATCCATGGTAACATTCCTATGTACACCATATTGAGGTTAAGCTTTACTAGACTGATTTCTAAGAAGGCTGAAATACTGTTGTCTCTAGAATTTTTCAGCCCACAGAAATAGGAAGGATGTGACAATATTTATAAGATTTCTGTCCTGACTTCCATTTAAAAAAAAGGAAAAAGAACCAAGGCATCAAGCAATAGCAAATTAAAATGCATAAAAGTAATCTTCACTACAAGAACAAGAACCAGTTCAAGGCAGCTACTGAAATCATTAGGTGTCTTCCTGAAGAAAAATAAATATTTAATACAGCAGATTAAATTCAGTTCTGTACTAGCATTTGAAAAATATAATTTTGGGGGGGAAATGCTGTCTAGATCAGGAGGTTTCAGCCATCCAGTGAAGATGATTAAGGAAGAAGCAACATTAGCTTCCCTAAAAAAATAACTCAGCTCAGCTACCGAAAAAGCCCTTCGTTGTTCTGTTCCTTGGATGCTCAAAGCCAATCCAGGGTTGGCCCAAGACATTTTGCTGCCTGAAGCAGAGAAGCCAAACCCCCCTAAGGCCACTAGAACCATTTCCCCTGAGCCTGGCAGTAACAATTAAAATGTAGCAGCTGCAGGACAATTTGTAGCTTTGTGCAACTGGCATTAGGATTATGAGAAGAGATGCTTGATTCTGATTGCTGGCGTGAAATGTCACAAGGGAGGCATTTGACCTTGAATCGGCATTCCAAGTGTGAAGATCTCCTTTTCATTTTAGCCATTTCATCTGCTTGGATGAAAATGTCTTCTGCATGTGCACATGGTCAAAGGCCAGCAATGCAGCCACTTCAAGGCAACCTGTAAGTGGGGTGCTGCTTCGCTCTGCAGAACTGCATTGAAAGGGGAGTTTATTGAAAACTCAAGTTAAAGGAAAGCACCCTTTCTCCAGCAAAGGAGATTGTTACCTTGTCGTGGTGCTGGAGCTTGAGCACCTCAATGAAACCATGAGCTAAACCGTGAAGGGACACCCAAGACGGGAAGGTCGTGGCAGAGAGGTCAGACTAAATACGATCCCTGGGGAAGGTAATGGCAACCCACCCCAGTATTCTTGCCATGAAAACTAAATGGATCAGTACAACCAAAGATATGTCGGTATACCATCGGAAGATGGGACTCCCAGGTCGGAAGATGGTCAAAATGCTACTGGGGAGGAACAGAGGATACGTTCAACTAGCCCCAGATGTGATGACGCAGCTAGCTCAAAGCTGAAAGGATGGCTAGCGGCCGACGGTGCTGGTGGTGAACGACGAATCCGATGTTCTAAAGATCAACACACCATAGGAACCTGGAATGTAAGATCTATGAGCCAGGGCAAATTGGATGTGGTTATTGGTGAGATGTCAAGATTAAATATAGACATTTTAGGTGTCAGTGAACTGAAATGGACTGGGATGGGCCACTTCACATCAGATGACCACCAGATCTACTACTGTGGACAAGAGGACCACAGAAGAAATGGAGTAGCCTTCATAATTAATAATAAAGTGGCTAAATCAGTGCTTGGATACAATCCAAAAAACAATAGAATGATCTCAATTCGAATTCAGGGTAAGCCATTTAACATCACAGTGATCCAAATATATGCTCCAACCACAGATGCTGAAGAAGCAGAAGTAGATCAGTTCTATGAGGATCTGCAGCACCTACTAGATAATACACCAAAAAGAGATGTTATTTTCATTACAGGAGACTGGAATGCTAAGGTGGGTAGTCAGACGACACCTGGAATTACAGGCAAGCATGGTCTGGGAGAACAAAATGAATCAGGACATAGGCTGATAGAATTTTGCCAAGACAACTCACTGTGCATAACAAACACTCTCTTCCAACAACCTAAAAGACGACTTTATACATGGACTTCACCAGATGGTCGACACCAAAATCAGATTGACTACATCCTTTGCAGCCAAAGGTGGCGGACATCTATACAGTCGGTAAAAACAAGACCTGGAGCTGACTGTAGTTCAGATCACGAACTTCTTATTGCAAAATTTAGAATCAGACTAAAGAGAATAGGGAAGACCCACAGATCAGTTAGATATGAGCTCACTAATATTCCTAAGGAATACGCAGTGGAGGTGAAGAATAGATTTAAGGGACTAGATTTAGTAGATAGGGTCCCAGAAGAACTATGGACAGAAGTTCGCAACATTGTTCAGGAGGCGGCAACAAAAAACGTCCCAAAGAAAAAGAAAACCAAGAAGGCAAGATGGCTGTCTGCTGAAACACTGGAAGTAGCCCAAGAAAGAAGGAAAGCAAAAGGCAACAGTGATAGGGGGAGATATGCCCAATTAAATGCAAAATTCCAGAGGTTAGCCAGAAGAGATAAGGAATTATTTTTAAACAAGCAATGTGCGGAAGTGGAAGAAGACAATAGAATAGGAAGGACAAGAGACCTCTTCCAGAAAATTAGAAACATCGGAGGTAAATTCCAGGCAAAAATGGGTATGATCAAAAACAAAGATGGTAAGGACCTAACAGAAGCAGAAGAGATCAAGAAAAGGTGGCAAGAATATACGGAAGATCTGTATAGGAAGGATAATAATATTGGAGATAGCTTTGACGGTGTGGTCAGTGAGTTAGAGCCAGACATCCTGAAGAGTGAGGTTGAATGGGCCTTAAGAAGCATTGCTAATAACAAGGCAGCAGGAGATGACGGTATCCCAGCTGAACTGTTTAAAATCTTGCAAGATGATGCTGTCAAGGTGATGCATGCCATATGCCAGCAAATTTGGAAAACACAAGAATGGCCATCAGATTGGAAAAAATCAACTTATATCCGCATACCAAAAAAAGGGAAGCACTAAAGAATGTTCAAACTATCGAACAGTGGCACTTATTTCACATGCCAGTAAGGTAATGCTCAAGATCTTGCAAGGTAGACTGCAGCAATTCATGGAGCGAGAATTGCCAGATGTACAAGCTGGGTTTAGAAAAGGCAGAGGAACTAGAGACCAAATTGCCAATATCCTCTGGATAATGGAGAAAGCCAGGGAATTTCAGAAAAACATCTATTTCTGTTTTATTGACTATTCTAAAGCCTTTGACTGTGTGGATCATAACAAATTGTGGCAAGTTCTTGGTGGTATGGGGATACCAAGTCATCTTGTCTGCCTCCTAAGGAATCTGTATAACGACCAAGTAGCAACGGTAAGAACAGAGCACGGAACAACGGACTGGTTTAAGATTGGGAAAGGAGTACGGCAGGGTTGTATACTCTCACCCTACCTATTCAACCTGTACGCAGAACACATCATGCGACATGCTGGGCTTGAGGAATCCAAGGCTGGAGTTAAAATCGCTGGAAGAAACATTAACAATCTCAGATATGCAGATGATACCACTTTGATGGCTGAAAGCGAGGAGGAGTTGAGGAGCCTTATGACGAAGGTGAAAGAAGAAAGTGCAAAAGCTGGGTTGCAGTTAAACCTCAAAAAAACCAAGATTATGGCAACCAGCTTGATTGATGACTGGCAAATAGAGGGAGAAAAAGTGGAGGCAGTGACAGACTTTGTATTTCTAGGCGCAAAGATTACTGCAGACGCTGACTGCAGCCAGGAAATCAGAAGACGTCTACTTCTTGGGAGGAGAGCAATGGCAAATCTTGATAAAATAGTTAAGAGCAGAGACATCACACTGACAACAAAGGTCCGCATAGTTAAAGCAATGGTATTCCCTGTAGTAACCTATGGCTGCGAGAGCTGGACCATAAGGAAGGCTGAGCGAAGGAAGATAGATGCTTTTGAACTGTGGTGTTGGAGGAAAATTCTGAGTGCGCCTTGGACTGCAAGAAGATCAAACCAGTCCATCCTCCAGGAAATCAAGCCAGACTGCTCACTTGAGGGAATGATATTAAAGGCAAAACTGAAGTACTTTGGCCACATAATGAGAAGACAGGATACCCTGGAGAAGAAGCTGATGCTAGGAAAAGTGGAAGGCAAAAGGAAGAGGGGCCGACCAAGGGCAAGATGGATGGATGGTATTCTGGAGGCGACGGACTCAACCATTGGGGAGCTGGGGATGGTGACGGCCGACAGAAAGCTCTGGCGTGGGCTGGTCCATGAAGTCACGAAGAGTCGGAAACGACTGAACGAATAAACAACAACAACCCTTTTGATGCTTCATCCATGCCAAACTGACATATTCTCAGTTGCTCCTTAACTGCTTACTGGAGCTGTTCCATTTCCCCTTCTCAATGAATAATGAATGATTGCTGAGGATAAGAGGCTAATTCAGTATGCATGCCCAGAACCATTGTCCAGGTGTACTTTTCAAAAGTGAAGAAAAAGGAGCAGAAAAATTGGGAAATGGCTTACCTCGCCAAAATGTTACCCGCCTTCAGTTTCTTCATATATAAAGCCTCTCCTTCCATCTTTGATCACAGCCACTTTGAAACCTCAGCTATAGTGGTGAAGGAATATCAAATACTGAAGCAGCAGAGACATCCAATGTGTTAGGATGTGTCATATGCTGTGCAGATTAAATATACTCCCAGCCTAGTGACATTTTGTGCTAATCAACGAAGTGCTGCGCAGCTGGTGTTTTATCCTTTATGGCAGCATTTGTGAGCCTTTACTTTTAGATAAGCATGTTCTTCATGAGTTTTGACAAAAACCTTTCAAAGTGAGCAGCAGCATCATGATGTGATGTGACTGTTGTGAAAATAAACTTGGGGGGATGAGAAGATCCTGAAGTAGAGACCTTTATAGGTTTAATGTAAACTCTGTAAATTCCAAATAGATGTTGACTTTGGATTTGTAAAAACTGAATACACTTTGGATAGCTTTCTTTCCCATTAAAATTCTAAAAGCTACAATCATTTTAAGCTCACAATGATCTTTGAAGTAGGTTGGACGTCAAATGAAGTGACAGCTGAGACTCCAAGAACCAAACTAGAGAGGAGCTAAACCCATCACTTGAAGTGCCAGGGCTATTTGTCTGCAGTGGTTGTGAGTGTATGTGTATCTATACATGGGGAGAGAGAGAGAAAAAAAAATGTTCTACAGTACATGATTACTAATAGATATCATATATCTATTAGAGAGGAGAGATTTTTGTTCAGACCATGCAGAATTCCCCAACCTGGTACCTTCCTAACGTGTTGAAACTCCAGTTTCAGAATCACCAGGCAGAATGGGGGAAGAGTAAAATCATGGGTACTCAGCAATCAGTATCTGCTTCCAAGGTTGCTATACCTCTGCTTTAAACACAGAGGGAACCCAACAGCACGACTGGTCAATATGTGTAATACTGTTGGAGATATCACAAGATCCTTTCAAAGCCATCTCATTAAGACATACTTTCCAAAATACATTGTTCACTATCACTGAATTATGAAAAAAGCCATTTCAGTCATTTGAGCTTTGCTGGGATCACCTCTCCTTGTGAAGAAAATCTGAAATGTTCTCTCAGGGTTTGATGGCTAAGCAAGGATTTGTCCAGAGTTATCCAAATCAGCTGACCCAACTCAACTGCTCTCTTTCTCAGCCAGACCTGCATTATGAAATTTGAAACCTAATTGCTTCCTTTTGAGCAACAAAACTAGGGATGGAACTTCACTGAGCTAAGCATGCAACATCTCCCTCAAGGTTTCTTCTGGATGTGCCAAGAATAATGCTTGCTATTTCTATAGTGCTGAGAGGCACAAGAAGGAGAGGGGAAGATGGTAAAAAGATAGGTGGGATATGGGCCTCAGTGTGTCATGCCCTCTTGCACCCAGAAAATCAGATTGCCTGACCAGCAAGGGAGGGATTTTAGAGGCTGTTTTTTGACAAACTGAGTTTGAATGCAGCAGATGAAAGCAGTTATATATTTCCTTTGAGATGCTTAATGTTATAGGTTTGTCATTCAAACAGCACAGTCCCAGCATCCTTAACCTGACAAAGCTTGGAAAGTGTGTGCATTTTTTTCTTCCCAAGAGAAAGAATGACTTTAAAATGAGGTTGAAAATTATACATTTCCTTCTGTAATTTTTTTAACCTGCTTATCTTAGTGGGGGAAGAGGAGAAAAAAATCTCAGCAGTTTTTCCTTTCTGCTTTTCTTTTCCTTTTTTTATAAAGGTCAAAACAGAGGTGACTTGAATTCATTTTGTCCATTTCTTCCTACCTGGAAGGCATTTAGCGCACAGTGAAAAAGAATGAGAGCCCCAGTAATGCACGGGATTGGATAATTTGAGGAAGAAAAAATTAAAACAGCCAGACCGTTTCTGTCAAATTACTTTTGATGGGGGAAAAATGCTATATTGTTCACAGAGGAGAGAAGGTTGTTTTGAGCTCTTTTAATCTCAGTGAAACACCAGATTCTGGTCTGTGTTTTTTAATTATGTAGTATGTTCTCTCATGCATTGTTATTACGATGCTCAACTTGATGTTCCCAGATGAGTTGCTATTAGACAACTGTCAGCTTTGCAATGCCTGCCAAAATTAAGAGTGTGCGGCCTCAGCAGAGCCACAGGACTCTGATTGGCGTGTTCCTTCTAGTGCTCTTTAGATCCTCTCAAAGGGATTTTTGGCCCCAGAAGGTTTGTCAAGCAACAAGAAGAGAATCAGAAGTCTGGCACGTGTGATTTGGGGGCTAGCATTACATTAATAATGTTATTGGTGATGACCTTATCTTAAAACCAGGCTTGTTTAAGAAATATTATCATTCATTTTTCTGCTTAAATCCAGGCTTGTTTAAGAAACATTATCATTCATTTTCTGCTGTCTACAGGGTGCTCTCCTGGGCAAATTGAAATGAAGAGAAGAGGAGCCATATCAAAGCAGAGCCCTTTGGTTCACATTCTTTTGACTCCGTCCAGCAGCATCCACGGAGGGGCAGATTGATTGAAGCAGGGTTGTGCCATCACAATGCAAACATCACACCATTATGACTCAAGCCCCACCCCTTTTATACACATATCATGATGTCACACACACTCCAGAAAGAGAGGGAATTGTAGCACAGTGCTGTTTCCATCATTTGGACAAAAGCAGCAAGCTTGTGAGGGTGCCCATAACTTATTCTCTCCAAACATAATATTCTTCAGTTAGTAGCCCTCCCACTTGACTGCAGAATAGTATTATTCTGGGAGAGATCCAGACCAGTCTATCAGTTGATAATTGGGCTCCCTTTGAACCAGACTGAGTTTGGACACATGGTTAAAACTGCCAGACTGGTCAACTGTCAGAACTCACCTCCTTCCCAGCCCACATTAAGGAGTATAATTAGTAGATATTTTCCCAATGGGAAGGGAGGGGAGCAAAGCCAGGGGAATCCACCAATCATGGCCCTTAGCATGGCCTGTAAGTAAGGACATCATCATTTGTCAGTACTGTGCCTGGGGCAGGAGAAAGCCAGTGGGGACAGCAAATTATGTACCAGAAATGTATATATTTTAGTCATAATCAGCTTCTCTCTTGGACTGGACTATTTAAACTCAGCTGCTCAGGGTTGTATCCACACTGTTTTGTTGTATTTGCATTATTTACTGTAATATATAATTTTCTAATTAAGCTTTATGCTGCGCTGGCTCCTTTGATAGAAAACAGAAAATAAATTATTATTGAAAGTTAAGTGCTATAGACATGTGATAAACAGGATGAATCAGAAAGCCAAAAATAAACCTTGGAAACTACTAGGAGATCAAATCAGAAGATGCCAACTTTTGCCTTTATGGCAGAGGAACACAACCTGATGCATTAGGACTGCAAGCAGCCTCCCAAAGCTTTGGACAGAGTGTATCAACATTTGCAGTTATCTGTACAAAAAGGACACAAAGATTTGGGGATGAAAATATTAAGGTGTAGGGAAAGAACAAAACTGACAGATTTGTCCATCTACAGCAGAGCTTTCCAAACTTTTCATGTTGGTGACACACGTTTTAGACATGCATCATTTCGCGACACACTCTTACAGCAGGGCATCATTTCGCGACACTCTTACAGCAGGGCACAAGGCAGGCACTAGGACCTGTGCGGAATCACAGCAGGTTTGGAGGCAGCAAGGCACAAGGCAGGCACTAGGACCTGCGCGGAATCCTGGCAGGGCTTGGAGGCGGCAGCAGCCGCGACACACCCAGACACTGCAGCCGACACACTAACGTGTCCCGACACACAGTTTGGAAAGCTCTGATCTACAATATAGTTACCAGGTGGTCCCCATCCTCCCTCCCTCCCTCCCTCTTCCTCCCTGAAATGAAGATGCCAGACCCAAAGTTAAGATCTTAAAAGAATTGAGAAAATAAAGTCGCTGTTATATTAATGGACTTACAAGAACAATTATTAGAAGAAACGCTGGGGGCATAAACCTGAGCTTGGCTGTTCAGAGAATGTAATGCTGGTGTCCAAGATTGCCCTAAAAACCAGAAGTTCATCACAATAGTGAAAGTCCTTGGATGGACAATGAAAACACACAGGGGAGTAAATACAGATGGAGGTGGTCTGGATTATTAGTTTACCAGTAAAACAGCTGCTTTTTAATTTTTTTCCTTGGTAAACTAATACTCCAGACCACCTCCATCCGTCCACAGGCCACAAGGGCCTACCCAATGAAGCACCTTCCAGCCACCTGACCCAGGACAATCAGGGCCCCCTGACCCAGGAATTCACATCTCCCTTAGGTGTGACTGTTACCACCTTCAGTGTTTCAATGCAATAGCCAGTTAGCTTTAGCCAAGAGCAAGGTGAGCTAAAGTTTATGCCTATTAATCCCACTGTGCTCTGCTTGTTTAGCTGTGACAACTTAATTAAAGCAGAGCAGTGCAAGAGATTTCCTTCCCTTTAACCTTGAGCCCTAACGCAAACCTGAAAAGGCAGCACAGCAAGATGAAAACAAGCTGGAACGAAAGTCAATCAGCTAAAGGCAGAAAAAAAAAATCCAAGCTCAGCAACACAAACTGTGTATAGCAACACTCCAGAATGAGGGGTGAGGGAACGGGTGCCAAGTGCTGTCTGGAGAAAGCTGGAGATAGAAGAGAAGGGAAGGTCACAAAGGTCCTCTGCTCCCTCAAGCCTACAAAGGCACGCTATGACCTTGCTTTGGGCAGCCATGCACTGCTGCAACATTGCACCCTCCTTTCACTTGTCCATGGGCTAAGAAAGATTCCCTTCCGGAGTGGGAGTGGAGGCACACCACAGGTCCTTTTCAGCAGGAAGGGAGACTTTAGTGCTGTTCAGAGCAAAGGTCGATCTACCGAGGTGAGAAGGTGAATTTTTCCAGCACATAAAACTAATCACTGTGAACATCTGCACATCCTGGAGTTGTTAAAGGCGCAGAGGCAGTCTCTGATTTCAGCCTCGGCAACCCTCATTTCTCTCCTGGGCTTGCTATGTAAATAGCCATCAAATCTGCACAGAGTAACTTCTGTGCTTTTATGGCACACCTTTTACCAGTAAATAACATACCAACCTTTTTTTGCCTCTGCTTCCAACAGCAACTTAGAGCTTTAAGAGTAATATCTGATACTGCAGGCATGATTTCAATCAGAGGCTGGGTCATGAAGGCCACGCCCAGGGGAGCCAACTCTGCTTATGCTACCATTTATCTTAGCTGCTGCAAACAGCTCCGGGACTTAGCAAACCTCTTTATGCATCTACAGTATCACTCACTCTCCCGAGCCATTTGGCCAGTTTTAGCAATTCTGAAGCAGGGGAGGAAGAGGCTGTCCTTTAAGGATGGAGAAAGAATTTACAGAACAAACAGCAGCAATGCTGACTACATACTAGAATTGAAATACAGCTATGCTCATTTTTTTCTGGACCAAGATTTCATATAATTCAGGAAAAGGGAGAAGTTACCCTAATTCAACAGGCACACTCTGAAGCTCCTAAGAGTGGCTTTCCCTTCTAAAACGGCCACTGAATCACTTAATATTACAGATGAGAAAAAGTGAATAGATAATTTGGGAATGATCACATTAAATGAATTTAATAATTCACTTACTTCTAAATTAATTCAAATGTAGTTCTTTGTCATTGTGCTGTCCACTTGTTAGAGTGCAGCCCCTGAAAGGTAAAATACAGCTCTTGGGTGAAACATGGCTATGCAACCTGTAGTAATAAATCAGAATAAATTAAGGCTCTCTGCTATTATTTCCAGATGACCAAGTCATGTACAAGAAAACAACTACCATAAATTCAGCACAGGTGTCAAGGAGGTTTCAAGAAAAAAAATCCAGCATTTTATAAGGACCACTTAGTTTTTTAATTGCTATTTAGAGAACATATATGTGCAACAATGTAATGCTTTGCCATATAAGGTATCCTCTATTCATGAGGCATGGAATCATTATTCCAGAAAAATCCCAACCCTAAACTAACAAGCGATAGAGTTCAACATTCTTCTACTTACTAAGTATCAACTGGGTCTTGTGTACTGTTCTACTTAGTCCCTATATTAAAGAATCAGGAGGAGGTGGCTGTGGAAGATTGGTTTTTCTTGAACAAGAGCTTAAGCTCTGCTGGATCAGGCCAAGGCTCATCTTAGTCCAGCCCTTTGCTCCTCATAGTTGTCAGCCAGATGACACTTACCAGCAGGAGATGAAAGATACTCCTCTCCGGTCACTGTTCCTTTCAACCAATATTTGGAGACATGCCACCTCCAACTTAGAAGGTACACTCAATCTTCAAGGCTAATGGTCCTTGTTAATCCTTCAGTCCTTCAATCTTGAAGGACTTCACTTCTTACTTTCTTCTGTTGAAACAAATTGCACATTTATTTGCTTTCTGGTTTTAAACCAGTTAATAATATATAAAACAAGAGGTCCTCTTTCTTCTGCACTCCATGAACTATCCCAGGAGTAACTGCTGATAATCCCTTGAGATTGTGCTGGGATACAAATCTGAATGGATGGATGAATGAATAAATAAATCTCCCTTCAAAACCTTCCAGGTTAGTAAACATCACAACATCACCATGTCTTCTGGTAATGATTTCTGCAGGTTAATTATGTTCTGTATAGAAAAGTACTTTCTTTTGCCTGTTCTAAATGCTATTGCAATTGGATGACCCCTGGTCCTAATGTTTTGGGAGTGGGGGAAACTACTCCCTCTCCATGTTTCTCATGGAGAATTTGATGGAAATTTCATGGAGATTTTATACAGCTGAATCATGGGCCCTCTCAGCTGTCTTTTTTCCAAGCCTGAGTCCCATATTTTCTAGTCTTTTCTCATAGCACCTGCTAAGACAGATGGAGAAAATTCATTCAGTTTCTCTGCAATCTCCATATTGCAATCTTCTTAGGATGCCTTTATTGTCTAATGGCCCAACCACTTTCCTGGCTGGTTTTCTACTTTGATTATATTTAAAGACACTCTGATTGCTCCCTTAATGTTTTTGGCCACCTGCTTCTCAATGATGCATTCCTTATTATCATCTTATACTTTTTCTGCCAGTTTGTGTTCCATTTTGTTCTCCTTATTAAGACATGCTTTCTGTTTTCTAAAAGAACCCGCTTTACATTTTACAGCTAATTATATTTGAGAGACATGCTGGTGTCTTTCTGGTTATGGTTAATTCTTTCTCACATTGTGGAAAAGATTCTGGTTGAACCTCAGTTACTGTGGTTTTAAATAAGCTCTAGGCCAGAGCTTTCCAAACTGTGTGTCGGGACACATTAGTGTGTCAGCTGCAGTGCCTGGGTGTGTCCCGGCTGCTGCTGCCTCCGAGCCCTGCCAGGATTCCACGCAGGTCCTAGTGCCTGCCTTGTGCCTTGCTGCCTCCAAACCTGCTGTTATTCCACACAGGTCCTAGTGCCTGCCTTGTGCCCTGCTGTAAGTGTGTGTTGCAAAATGATGCCCTGCTGTAAGAGTGTGTCACGAAATGATGCATGTCTAAAAAGTGTGTCACCAACATGAAAAGTTTGGAAAGCTCTGCTCTAGGCATTATGAAATAGTTTGGCCCTCTTGATTTTTCTTTTTGGTATCTTTTTCAACAATCCCTCATTTTTTAGAAGTTTCCCTTTTGGAGTCAAAAGATGGCCACTTCTCGCTGGTATATTTCACAGCGTTTACATCTTGCATGAGATCATGATCACCATTTAGGATTAAACCTAGGCTAGCCTCCCTTTGGCCAATTCCATGACTCCCTCTTCTAGGGTACTGTCATTTAAGGTGTCTAAAGTCCCTCATTATTACAACTACTTCACTTTCCCCAATTTAAACCAGTTTCTCCTTCTCCTTCCCAAGTTAAACCAGTTTGCATCTGCTGCTTTTTGCTTTGCTTTCCATTGCATCCACACCAACCATACATCTTGTGGATCCCTTTCTCTGTCTGTTTGCCTATAGCCTTCCTATATTCTTTGGCTTCTGCTCCTCAAGAACTTCCTTTGCATCTTGGCTATTTATTTGAGCATTAGCAGTATCATTTATTCCAAATTTGAGGAGAGTCGTGTTAAGTACCATTCCATTCATGTTTCCTCAACCTGAGAATGGTGAGGGGACCCCATTTACTCTTCTCATCATCCAGTCTGAAAGCAGCCCCTGCTCCTAATCATTCTTCTCAGTTGGAGTGATTGATAGTGGCAGAGTAGAATTAAGGGGTTTAAATGGTTTACTCTCAAACCTTTGCATTTCACCTTTGGAGGCATCGGCATGCCAAATCACTGGGAAGGGTTGACAGGTTCAGATCAGTGGTGGACGCCTGCTGCTTTTCAAATTGATTGTTCACCATTACAACCCAATTATTTATCAGATATCCCCTTTTCCTCTAAAGGTGGGCACTTAGTTGAACACGTAAATTTCCATTTAGTTGCACCAGTTATTATCCCAATCTGGTTCCATGGCGCTTTGCAGTTAAGTTCATTCAGCAAGCCATATTAAGGTTCATTTGTATAAACATGTTCAGAGAATATAAATAAATATTAAATTTTCAACACATTTACAAAGAAGACCCTTGATACTGAATTTTCAATATAGTCCATACTGAGAAAGGTGAATTAACAAGACAGAGCCCTGAAGGCTTTGTAGACTTATGTTTCATTTTTAAAAATGGAAGTGTGTGTAAGAGAAACATCATTATTATCCAAAATAGTACTGCAGGTACTCAAGATTTCAACAGTTTGAAGATATGTAGAGTAGACATCCTTTAGACTACATATACCTTATAGGATTGGAGAACACATATACATTTATGCATTTGTATCACTTCCTTTCACCTATTTTTATACTTACTTCCTTCATTAGCTTTATAGCCTACTTTTCCTTGGGGTAATACATAATAATTTTCTTCCAAATTTATTCCCATAACAACTCTGACAAAGAAATACTGCACATTATCTTAGCCAAAAGGCTGAGAAGAAGCAATAGTAACTTTCCCATCCAGAATTGAATTCAGATTATTTTTGGAGAGATAAAACAGAAGAAGCCCACATACCTGACCTGAAAGTGAAACAGAGAAGCAACAAGAAGCCTGGCTTCCAACATCAGCAGAACATCTGGAGTAGAAAGTTTAGCTTATATCTGATTAGATATAAACATTTACTGCTGGGATAAAGCATCCCCAGCTTTGAAGCAAAATTCTAAGAAACTAAAAATTTATGGATTTGGCATATTAAATGTCATTCTTTTTCTATGTTTTTTCAAATTCTAACTTAGTTTTGTCTCATGCATCTTATATTTTACTTTTTAAAATGTCTACGTGCAAATTAATGCAAAATACAACCTGTTTCTAGAGGAATAACTAATTATTGCCTTAGCTCTCTTTGATCCCTAAAGGTTTTATGAGTTAATAAGATATTATTGGATAAGGTGCCACAATACTTAATAAACATTCATATACATTTTTCTATGGATTCCTTCTATTACATGCATTTTTATTATACTGTACTTTTCTAAATTTTATTTATTTTATTTATTTATTATTTCAATTTATTCCCCGCCCATCTCCCCGCACAGAGGAGACTCTGGGCGGGTTACAATAATCAAAGGTTAAAAACTATACAATAAAATTCTCTAAAAAATACAATATAAATAGATAAAATTCAAGATGGATAGGGATCGTAGCGTAGATCGTATTGCTACGGGGCTAGCCAACCCCAGGAGGCACTACCGCCTCTGTTGTCCCAGGCCTGGTGGCAGAGCCAGGTCTTAAGGGCCTTCCGAAAGGCCAGGAGTGAAGGGGCCAGTCTCACCTCCGGGGGCAAGATGTTCCATAAGGCGGGCGCTATCACAGAGAAGGCACGCCTCCTGGACCCCGCTAGATGGAATTCTCTTGTTGAGGGGGTCCGGAGCATGCCCTCCCTGCATGCATGGGTGGGGCGGGCCAACATTATCGGGACTAGATGGTTCCTCAGGTATCCTGGCCCTATGCCATTTAGGGCTTTAAAGGTAATCACCAACACCTTGAATTGGACCCGGAAGCAAACTGGCAGCCAATGCAGCTCGCGTAGCAGAGGTGTTACATGAGCCGATCTCCTGGCACCCGTAACTGCTCACACCGCCGCATTCTGAACCAGCTGAAGCTTCTGGATACTCTTCAAGGGTAGCCCCATGTAGAGCGCATTACAGTAGTCTATATGGGAGATGACAAGGGCGTGAGTGACTGATCGGAGGGCCTCCTGATCCAGGAAAGGGCGTAACTGGCGCATGACTCGCAGTTGTGCAAAGGCCCTCCTGGCCACGACTGCCACCTGCTCTTCGAGCAGGAGTCGTGAGTCCAGGAGGACCTCCAGGTTCCGCACTGGATCCGAGTGAGGTAGTGCAACCCCACCCAGAACCAAAGATGACAACTTCCCGGATTTAGGGGGGCCATCAATCCACAGCCACTCCGTCTTACCAGGGTTCAGTTGAAGCCTGTTGTTTCCCATCCAGACCCCCACAGCCTCCAGACACTGAGATAAGGCATCGACCGCATCACCTACTTCACCCGGGATGGAGATGTATAACTGGGTATCATCAGCATATTGGTGATACCTCATCCCGTAGTGACGGATGATCTCACCCAGTGGCTTCATGTAGATGTTGAATAGGAGAGGAGAGAGAACCGACCCCTGCGGCACCCCACAAGTCAGGGGTCACGGGTCAGCTCTCTCCTCCCCTATCAACAGCGACTGGGAACGGCCTTGAAGGAAGGAGGCGAACCAGCGCAGAACTACGCCACCCACCCCCAACTCCCCGAGCCGTCCCAAAAGTATACCGTGGTTGACGGTATCGAAAGCTGCTGAGAGATCTAAGAGAGCCAAGATGGCACTCCCTCCATCCCGCTCTCACCAGAGATCATCCATAAGCGCGACCAATGTGGTCTCTGTCCCATATCCCGGCCTGAAACCTGACTGGAAGGGGTCTAGATAATCCGTTTCATCCAGAATTCTCTGGAGTTGCCACGCCACCACCTTCTCAACCACCTTTCCCAAAAAGGGAAGGTGGGAGACTGGGCAAAAATTGCCCAGGATAGTAGGGTCCAGGGACGGCTTCTTGAGGAGGGGGTGCACCAGCGCCTCCTTGAAGGCTGCCGGGAACACTCACTCACTCAAGGACAAATTAATCATCGCCTGGACCCAACCACATGACACCTCACTGGCTGATTTCACCAGCCAGGAGGGACATGGGTCAAGTTGGCATGTGGTGGCGTTCACAGTCTGGAGGATCCTGTCTACTTCAGCAGGCCCAACAGGATCAAACTGTTCCCAGATAACATGGTAAGTACGAGCCCCTGGCATCTCCACAGATCCTGTCTCATGCTTGGAGTCCAACTTAGAATGAATCTGAGCGATTTTGTCCTGCAGATGCTCAGAAAACTCTTCCGATCGGCCCTGAAAATGGGTCTCCCCTTGCTCCCGACCCAATAGAGATCTTGTAATTTTAAAAAGGGCCGTTGGGCGGCATTCTGCAGACACAATAAGAGTGGAGAAATATTCACGTTTCGCCGCTCTTACCGCCACAAGGTAGGCCTTAACTGCGGCTCTAGATTGTGTTCAGTCAGATTCAGTCTTCGTCTTTCTCCAGCGACGCTCTAGACGTCTCTTAACCCTTTTCAAAGCCCTTAACTCTTCCGTAAACCACGGAGAGCGACGAGCCGAGCTGGGCCGGAGAGGTCGCATAGGCGCGATCTTGTCCAGGGCTCCGGCCGCGGCTTTATTCCAGGCCGCGGCCAGGACCTCCACTGGACCGTGAAGCAAGTCCTCAGGAATAACCCCCAGTTCCTTCTGAAACCTCACTGGGTCCATCAGTCGCCAGGGGCGGACCAATCGAATAGGTCCCGCCTATAAATACTGTATATTCATTTTTTAGAATAGATGTTCTCTAGTATACTGCTGTTGAGGTGTTTCCTCAAATATATATGTACATACACATAGACATGGATAAAAAGTTGTGTGAATTTCATTGCAATATTTGAAAAAAAATGTTAATATTAGCTTATGGCTTAGACTGCTTTGAATGGAAATTCAAGAAACGCCAATAGAGTAAATTTGTAAGTAAAGATGTTCTGTAAAATTTCATGGCAACTTCTTTTTCAGTTGAATAGACTCATGCCTTTAATTTTTAAAATGTTATTTTATTGGCTTATTACTTCTTTCTTTCTGTACTGTACATAATGTCACTTACCCCAAAAAGTATGATGGGGAGAGACATAGACATAAATATGGATACAGATATCTGTGCCTTCAAGTCAGTCTTGACTCTTGGCAACCAAATGGAAGTCTCTGCAGTTTTCTTGGCAGGTTTTTCAGAAGTGGTTTGCCTTTTCCTGCTTCCCAGGGCTGAGAGAGAGTGACTGGCCAAGGTCACCCAGCTGGCTTTGTGCCTAAGGTGGGACTAGAACTCACCATCTCCTGGTTTCTAGGTGCCTTTAAAAACTGCATCAAACTCTATCTCTCTCTCTCTCTCCCACATACACACACTTGGCAGAAATAAACACAATTATATCAGTATAATGCATTATGCTTTCCCAGGAACAATATTTGAGGAATGTTTAATCTGCAAGGGTAATATTTAATCGATTCAACTTTATTCTGAATATTTTTGTTTTAGGATTTCATGTTTTCAGCACTTTATCGAGAGCACAATGCAGCCAAAGATGAACACCTTTCCGTTGTATTGAATTTGATGGGAGAGGTAAATACATGCTTCAAATGCTTCCATTGAAAAGAATGGACATCCACAGCAGGGATGGAGGAAATGACAAAATGTGCAGTGATATCATGATGCAAACCCCACCCCTGTTGCATTGCAATGTCACACATATGTCATGGCACATCACATCATTTTTGAAAGCAACATGATGAAAAGACTATATAACATATAGTACCTTGAGTTGGAAATTGATAAATTTCTCAGTTTTTCATTTTCTCGTATTTTTTTTAGATACTAAAGAAATTGCACAAGAATTCTCATGTACTTTTGTACAGTTTTACTAAAGGACCTATATAATGTATTTTTGTTCAATTACTTATATGTATCGTACACTGCCAACTGCAATACAAATTTCTAAAATAAGACAATTGATGTGCAAGTTCAAGACGTGCAACAGTTAAGTTTGTATAAGTAACCTGACTGAGCAAAGGTCTCATCTGTTCCTACTTTAAATGTGGAATGATAATTGGTTTCCTGTACTGCAACCAAGGTATAATCATTTGTAGATGAATGCTACTTACTAAATGCTGCTAATGAGCATACAATTAAATGATTTTTCTGCTGATATCATTTTTCCATAATTTCAGTTTGCATTCTCATGTAAGATTTAAATCTAAGGTCCACGCATTTCCTAACTTGCTATAGTACCTAAGTTTGCAGCATCCATTATTTTAACAGAGATATGCATGCACAACAGTGAACTGCTGGGAGGATAGTAGATGTAAGCTTAGGAGTGTCCACAAGGTACAGTAAAAAAAAGTCAAGATGCAGCCACCAGGGTGGGATAAAAGCTACATCTGTTTTTTATGTGCATCACACCCATGATGTATGATTCCATACACCATGGATACCCTGCATATGCTGGATTAATGTTGTGCAGATATATCTCTAGGCATTACCCCAAGTCAGTGCTTTCCAAAGTCCCGCTGTTGGCGACACACCAACGGTGGTGGCGCGGCGGCGGCCTAGTGTTTCGCGCTAAAACCTGTAAGCACTGATGGCACGCCGCTGCCGCCACACCCACCACCACCATTGCTGTGCGCGCTGCCGCAGGGGCGGCAGCAACGCACCATCAGCACTTCCGGGTTTTGTCATGACACACTAATGCGGGGCTTTCCAAAGTGCCGCTGCTGGCGACACACCAGCGGCGGCGGCGGCGGTGGCGCGGGGGGGCGCGCACGGCGGCAGCGCGGGGGGCATGCAGCGGCGGGCACGTGCACGGTGGCAGCGCGGGGGGGCGTGCGGCGGTGCGCACGTGCACGGCGACAGCGGCAGCCTCCGCTAAAATGCGGAAACACTGATACCGCGCCGCTGCCGTCGCCGCCATGCACACGCACGCCGCTGCTTCCGGGTGGTGTGGCGACACACCATGCTGTGTGTGGCGACACACTTTTGTGTCGCGACACACAGTTTGGAAAGCTCTGCACTAATGTGTCGCGACACACAGTTTGGAAAGCTATGCCCCAACTAATAGGTGGCCAATAGAAAGATTTGTTAATTGGAGGGATAATCACAGAGAAAGCTACATTCAGTTGCACGTGGATTGCTGAAGAGATGAATGTCCTTAACCTTTTATGTAGATTTTTTTTCTTGGTTAGTACAGTGAACTAACTGTACTGTACTGAAGTTAAATGCTGAAATTTAACTTTAACTGTTTCCTTTTGGAAAAGGTATAATTATGAAAGTTTTATAGCTGAAGAAGGGCACAGAAGAAAAAAACAACAACAATGGAGCAAAGGGGGGCATAGGGGGAGAGAAATACTGTCCAGCATTTTGCAGTCAAATGATGAAAACCAAGAGAAAGATCTATGCAACAGGGCAGGAAATAGTGATTTTAACCAGCAAAGGGAGAGTTATATTTTCCAGAATAAGGTTTTTTAAAAAACAAAACCTAAGCATTGGGAAAAATACGTAATGACAAAAAAGTAGGAATAAAGGAAACATATTGACACAAGGAAATATGTTTGCTTAAAAGATAAACACCAGAGCATTCCTTATGTCAGCATTCAATATCCACAAAATCCAGTAACTTGACTTTTTATTATATACACTGCCTAAAGTTGCTGTTGTTCAAATTGGGCAGCCACGTAAATAAATAATTCCCTCCTTATACCTGAAAATCATCCATATCTATTTGCTTATAGGAAAAAAAAATCAAGAGCTACTCATTCAAGACCAAACCAAATATATGCAAAGATTCCATTAAATGTGATAAGAGGTTAAATAAAAGTAAAATGCAGTTATTCTTCACAACACTTGATATGGTCAAACTCCAGTCTGATTCTCCACTCAAGGTATATTTCTTTTTCTTGGGATTTCTTCCCTTGTGTCATATTTAGATTCCATCATCTTTAATGTGTTTACCACCATGCCACTTCCCAATTTTAGATCTGTGACCACAGTTAAGCTGGGGAAATTATTTTGCTCTTCCTTTATTCTCATTAAAATACCTTTAAACAGATTCTGTTCTTTTGCTTGTTGGTGGTGTTTTAAATATTCCAGAAACGCTTAGCAATTGAGAGATCAAATAAAAACTTTTTCAGCAAACATAATATATATTAATAAAAAAAAAACATAACTACAAAATTTCTCTCCTCACAGAGAGAGATAGCCTCAGCAAAAGGCAAAAGAACAGCAGAGCAGAGAACAAAGAAGAAACAAGGTGCACTTTGCAACACAAAGGACATGTTAATATATACCTTTTTACATATAGATTAGAACAATTATTCACCACGGTAACCCACTTATCAGTCCTAAAACAAACAAAAGATTGAACTCTGAACCCCGCCTACACTTAAGGAAAACAATTAGAATGCCTTGCAATGCCAGACTTGCTGGCACCAATGATCTCTTGTGATCCAAATTCTTGTTTCCAGGCTAGCAGAAAATATCTTCTGATTCAAATTCTTTTTAAATCATAAAACCCTAACACTTGTTTCTATAAAACCTGCTGAATAGTTCAATTTACCATTCTTGTGTGGCAGAATTAATTGAGATGTTTTGTTAGGATCACTTCCAATGGTGGAAAATGAAGAGCGATGACTAATTTGGTCTGCCTTGTACGTCTATTTGTAGCTAAATCAATAGTTTCCTCATCCACAGATGAAGAATTATAAGAAGAAAATAGTTTTTCCCATTGCTCAAACAAAAACAAATCCTAGAAACAGCAGTAAGTTTTTCTGCTTTCACTGAAACTTCCAGTGAATCTGTAAGAATTACAACATATACAGGCAGCCCAAAGTAATCAAGTAAGGTGCACAATCCCAGGCATGTTTAATCAATCAATTAAGAACAGTAGCCAAGTACGCTACAAAAAACATCTGTCTGACCTTTAATTTAACAAAGAGCAAACTGAAAGCTCAAGCCTTCTGTGGAGTTTGGTTGCAGAACTCAAATGGAAATCTAACCTTTCAGACTCTCTTACAAATCAATTCCATCTTTTATGCACCAATTCCTCCATTTGCAACAGAAAAAAAATACACCTTTAAAATTAATATTAACATAACTAACTGAACCAGTTAATCTGTGTCGATATTTGTGTGTGTACCTTGTAGTGTGTACATGCAAAGATTCCCAAATTCAGCAAGGGAGTCATCCTCTCAAGGGAAGTCTGAAACTAAATGTCTGTTTGAGAAAATAGCCAGCACAATTTGAAGAATTGCCTCCTTCAGAGGAAGATTTTTTTGTGGTTGTTGTTGCTTTTCTAGCAGAAAATATGTTTATTGTTTGGCTTTGTTTTTCATTGGTCATTTGTGAAGCCTTTCTCTGCTTTGGTTGACTAGGTAAGGGAGTGATTTAAAAAAAACCCTTTGAATATTTGCAGACCCCATTTACAGAGTAGTGAATTCTCTTCCTGAGAGGAAAATAGCTTTTTTGTTCTAAATGCCCCCACTTTGCCTCCAAATATCTTGCCAAAGATATTAAAGGCACATTTAAGGTACTCACAACCTAGCTTCTTCATAACTAAAAATGTTCTAGCTATTCTTTGCAACTGACATTGCTGATTGTTAAAGGAAAAGTTTGCAATATTGATCATATTATAAGGTCATATAATTTAAAGCCAGGGGCATGAAAACCTACTCTAGGACTTACTTACTGTTCAGCTGCCCATTACTGTATTGACCTGTTCATTAAATGTTTGGTGACTCTAGAACTAAACTTTGAATTATTAATTAGAGTAGTATTACATGCCCACTACTTCAGAGTTATCCTGTTTCACTTTAGCTTCATTTTTCTTTTAACATTGAACCTAATTCTTCACCTGCTGCACCCTGTAACTCCACTCATTGACCTTGTAGATAATACTTTTGTGTGACATTATACGAACCACTTTGCTGTAGTTATGCCTGAATTATGTTCTCAAATTCCTACATCCATTCCATCTGTTTCCTCAGAGTGCAAGGTATTATGTCCATTTATCTTAAATGGTATTGCAAGGTATTATGTCCATTTATCTTAAGGCAATGACTATGCTCAGGAAAATCATAATTTTTCAATAGCACTTCCAATTCTGCAGCTAATTAACCTTACTATGGAAAGATAGATGAGCCTGCTTCTATTAAAAACTTGAAAGAGAACTTTAATATCTAACCCAAACCCAATTTTCAGCAGGGTTGATGTTTGGCATTTTGAGTAAGTGTCATGAGTGCCATCAAAAATTAAAGTCCATGGTGGATGTTAGTAGTGACAAAGCTCTCATTTTTTGTTGTTGTTGTTCAGTCGTTTCGTCGTGTCTGACTCTTCGTGACCTCATGGACCATAGCACGCCAGGCCTTCCTGTCCTCCACTATCTCCCGGAGTTTACTCAGATTCATGTTCATTACATCAGTGATGCGATCTAACCATCTCATCCTCTGCCGTCCCCTTCTCCTTTTGCCTTCAGTCTTTCCCAGCATCAGGGTCTTTTCCAGTGAGTCCTCTCTTCGCACTAGGTGGCCAAAGTATTTGAGCTTCAGCTTAAGTATCTGTCCTTCCAATGAGCAGTCAGGGTTAATTTCCTTTAGGATTGACTGATTTGACCTCCTTGCCGTTCAAGGGACTCTTAAGAGTCTTCTCCAGCACCACAGTTCGAAAGCATCAATTCTTTGGCTGGGTCTTCACCTACTATCTGTCTATTTGCAACCTTTATCATAGTAATTTAGCATTGTAATACAGCTTCTTGACTCTTCAAAGAGCTCCTTTCTTTGTCTTTCTTGGCTTTGGCTTCTCTTTTCTTCCTCACAATTTTCACTGTTTGCTCTGACATCCAGTTTGCTTTCTTCTGTTTCTTGATCTTTGGAAGTCTCTTTTCACATTCATTAACAACTTCACCCATCTTTGGCATTCGAGTCTCCAACCACAAGCAGCAATCTTGCAGGCATGGGGCTACCCTTCAAGAGTATCCGGAAGCTACAGCTGGTTCAGAATGCGGCCGCGCAAGCAGTTTTGGGTGCCTCAAGGATGGCGCATGTAACACCGTTGCTGCGGGAGCTGCATTGGGTGCCAGTTTGCTTCCAGGTCCAATTCAAGGTGTTGGTTATCACCTTTAAAGCCCTACATGGCATGGGTCCAGGTTACCTGAGGGACCATCTCATCCCCATTACATCGACCCAGCCCACCCAGTCAGGCAGAGAAGGCACGTTATGGACCCCATCCATGAGAGACTGTTGATTGATGGGGGCCAGGAAGTGGGCCTTCTCTGCCGTGCCCCCCCCCCGTGTGGAACACTCTTCCCCCAGAGGTGAGGCAGGACCCTCTCTCCTAGACTTCTGGAAAGGGTTAAAAACCTGGCTCTGCCATCTCGCTTGGGGTGGGTAGGGGGGTAGTCAATCCTGGGGGTGGCTAGCACCTTAAAGTGTTTCCTGTGTACTTATGAATTTAAATCAGAACTTTTAATATTGCCATCCTGGATGCTATTTTATATTTATATTTATATTTATATTTATATTTATATTTATATTTATATTATTTATATTTATATTTATATTTATATTTATATTTATATTTATATTTATATTTATATTTATATTTATATTTATATTTATATTTATATTTATATTTATATTTATATACACTTTGTTGGGGTTTGTATATACCCAGGAATTTACAGATAGATAAATTATACTGGAGAGGCTTGATATCTAGGTGAGAGGGGAATTATTCTGCAAGTCACCCAATTAACAGCCATTGTTGTAGGGATGATGTGGCAGCAATGACTCATACTACAGGTGCTATCATTTAGTTGGGTGTGGCAGATGATGAGAGTGACCTATAATGTGATTGGTCAGTTTATGTATAAAGGCAGAGAAGATCTGGTGTTCTTTCTTCTCGTTGCTGATTGAAACTTCTCATCGCTGTATTGCTGTATCATTTGTTACTGCTGTTGGATGTATTTGGACTACGTATGTATATAAAGTAAATAGGCTATTTTATCTAATCTCTGCTTGAGTGTCTATTTACTACATAGAACGTGGATCACTGGTGTCTTGGAAAAAGGAGCAGGCCGCCCCACGGTGCACACTCTGACAGGTTTCGGGCCCAGCAGTGGAACGTGTGCAGCTGGTATGCTGGCACGGCTGTGAGGACTTTGGAAGCCTATCCAGGATTCATTTGGATATCTGGGGTGATTTGGAGCTTTTGCAGGTTCTGTGCCTGGCCGTGTATTTTTCCTAGGCCTGTTTGCAGCTGAAGGACGTTCTGATAAAGACTTTGCTATTTATTCATTGGTGTCTGCCCAGGAGGGGCTGAGGAGGATGAGCACAGTGAAAATGCAGCCTACAGTTGGAGGTGGTTTCCCTCTGGAAAGGCTGAATGACTCAAATTATCTGTCGTGGGCGTACAAGATGGAAATGTTTCTTCGCCGGGAAGGTATTGGAAAGTCGTCTATGAGCCACCAGACGAGTTGGACGATGAGGAAGTTATTTTGCAGAACGAGAAAGCATTGGCAAGCATAATTTTATGTTTGGAGGACAGCCAATTATGTTATGTTAGAAATTTTCAGTCAGCCAGTGGGTGTTGGGAACCTTTAAGAAATGTTTATCTTAGAAGCACACCGTTATGCAAGGTTATGTTGACAAGGGAACTTTATCATGCTAAATTACATGACGGAGTATTCTTGAACATTTGCATTATATGACTGGTTTGTTCCTTGAATTAGCACAGAGAGATATGCAGTTCTCAGAAGCGCATAAAGTTTATGTAATTCTCAGTTCTCTAAATGAAACATGGGATAATTTAGCTACCAGTTTCGGGTCTTTATCTGAGAGAGATTTGACCCTAAATTATTTAACTGGTCGGCTTCTGGAGGAGGAACAAAGGAGGAAAGATAACATAATTAAGCCAAAACAGAGCAGTACGTTTGTTAAGGAATGTTATTCTTGCACTGATAATGTATTATCTGTGAAACGCTGTTTTCGCTGTCGGTCTGATAAGCATTTGCAAAAAGACTTTGATGTTGCTAGAAGGAAAACAAAAGTCAAGCCGAGGATTTCCAAGCAACGAAGTGCTGTCCAGCTGTCGGTGATTAATTCTACAGGAAGGAATTTAAAGGAGACGTGGCTCCTTGACAACGGAGCAAGCGAAAATATCGCAAATAACAGGCAGATGTTTAAAAGGTTTATGCAGGCTGAACGGGACCATGTTAGCCTGGCAACTGGAAGTTTTGCATCTGTTACTGGCAGAGGGTTTGTGTTTGTACCTAGTTTAAATATTGAATTATCTATGCTATGTGTACCAGACCTAGAGTACAATATCCTGAGTGTTTCTCAGTTAGATAAACAGGGATATGATGTAAGGTCTGGGAAGGGTGAATGCATTATTATGAAGGATAATCATGTCTGTGGTAAGGGTATATTACAGAACAGTTTGTATGTGATGATGAAACCCAAGACAGACGTACCCCATGATGTAGCTATGATCAACAAACCAACCCATGATTCATGTGAACATCTGTGGCATAGAAGGTTGGGGCATACAAGTTTCAAACTGGTTGAAAAGATGTCTGAAGCAAGTTCTGGAATGGATTTGAAACCGTGCCAAGCTTATCTGGATTGCACGGCTTGTAAGGTTGCTAAGTCAAAGGTGTATCCTGTAAACAAATTTAGTGATAGAAAGTCACATAAATGTATTGAATTGGTTCATGCTGACCTAATTGGCCCATTACCAGCCACAATAGGTGGTGCTAAATATGTTTTAGTTATTGTGGATGATTTCACCAGATTTGGGTTCTGTTACCTATTGAAAGCTAAAAGCCAAACATTTGATAAATTCAGGAATTGGTTGCAGTTTGTGGAACGTAGATATAGCACAAAGGTGTGTAGTTTGCAGACTGACCAGGGAACTGAGTTTATGAGTGGCAGTTTTCAGCAATGGCTCAGTAGGGGGGGCACTGCGCACAGGAGAACCAATCTGCATAGTTCAGCTGAGAATGGTGTGGCGGAACGAAGAAATTTAGCGCTACAGACAGTAAAGGACTCATTGTTAGCTGACTCAGGGTTATCTAGAGCAGGGGTCGGCAAACTTTTTATGCCGGGAGCCATTTTGACATGCTCGTGCACATTTTGAAATGCTAGAGAGCCAGGGGGCGGGGTTTGCGGGCGGGGGCCAATCACGTGGAAGGGGGCGGGGTTTGCGGGCGGGGGCCAATCACGTGGAAGGGGGCGAGGTTTGCAGGCGGGGGCCAATCACATGGAAGGGGGCAGGGTTTGCGGGCGGGAGAGGGCGTCCACCCGGCCCAGCTGCCCGGGGAGATCAGCTCCGGCGGGATCTGTGGCGAAGAGCGGCCGTGGGGGGGGGGGCGGCGACGACAAACGACACGCTTCAGGCTTTCAGCGCTGGAAGAAGGCCGCCTTCCAGCGCTGAAAGCCTGAAGCGCGCCGCTTGTCGTCGCCGCCTGCCCCCCCCCACGGCCGCTCTTCGCCCGCACGAGTTGAACAAAGAAGATGATGGAGGGTGGGAAACGAGGCCTGCCCGCTTACCTGCCTGCTTGCCTCCCTCCGCGAGGCCCACCGCTGCCTTCCCAGGGTCCAAGCCGGTTCTGGGGCCTCGCGGAGAGAAGCAGGCAGGCAGGTAAGCGGGCAGCCCTGGCCTCCGTCGCCGGGCCCGCCCCCCTCGGCCGCTTCCGCCCGCCCGCGTGGAAGAAAGAAGACGATGGAGGGTGGGAAACGAGGCCTGCCCGCTTACCTGCCTGCTTGCCTCCCTCCGCGAGGCCCCCCGCTGCCTTCCCAGGGTCCAAGCCGGATCGGGGGCCTCGCGGAGAGAAGCAGGCAGGCAAGTAAGCGGGCAGCCCTGGCCTCCGTCGCCGGGCCCGCCCCCCTCGGCCGCTTCCGCCCGCCCGCGTGGAAGAAAGAAGACGATGGAGGGTGGGAAACGAGGCCTGCCCGCTTACCTGCCTGCTTGCCTCCCTCCGCGAGGCCCACCGCTGCCTTCCCAGGGTCCAAGCCGGTTCTGGGGCCTCGCGGAGAGAAGCAGGCAGGCAGGTAAGCGGGCAGCCCTGGCCTCCGTCGCCGGGCCCGCCCCCCTCGGCCGCTTCCGCCCGCCCGCGTGGAAGAAAGAAGACGATGGAGGGTGGGAAACGAGGCCTGCCCGCTTACCTCCCTCCGCGAGGCCCCCCGCTGCCTTCCCAGGGTCCAAGCCGGATCGGGGGCCTCGCGGAGAGAAGCAGGCAGGCAGGTAAGCGGGCAGCCCTGGCCTCCGTCGCCGGGCCCGCCCCCCTCGGCCGCTTCCGCCCGCCCGCGTGGAAGAAAGAAGACGATGGAGGGTGGGAAACGAGGCCTGCCCGCTTACCTGCCTGCTTGCCTCCCTCCGCGAGGCCCACCGCTGCCTTCCCAGGGTCCAAGCCGGTTCGGGGGCCTCGCGGAGAGAAGCAGGCAGGCAGGTAAGCGGGCAGCCCTGGCCTCCGTCGCCGGGCCCGCCCCCCTCGGCCGCTTCCGCCCGCCCGCGTGGAAGAAAGAAGACGATGGAGGGTGGGAAACGAGGCCTGCCCGCTTACCTGCCTGCTTGCCTCCCTCCGCGAGGCCCACCGCTGCCTTCCCAGGGTCCAAGCCGGTTCTGGGGCCTCGCGGAGAGAAGCAGGCAGGCAGGTAAGCGGGCAGCCCTGGCCTCCGTCGCCGGGCCCGCCCCCCTCGGCCGCTTCCGCCCGCACGAGTTGAACAAAGAAGACGATGGAGGGTGGGAAACGAGGCCTGCCCGCTTACCTGCCTGCTTGCCTCCCTCCGCGAGGCCCTCCACTGCCTTCCTGGGGTCCAGGCCGGATCGGGGGCCTCGCGGAGAGAAGCAGGCAGGCAGGTAAGCGGGCAGCCCTGGCCTCCGCCGCTGGGCCCGCCCCCCTCGGCTGCTTCCGCCCGCCCGCGTTGAGCGAAGATGATGATGGGGGCGGGAAACGAGGCCTGCCCGCTTATCTGCCTGCTTGCCTCTCTCCGCGCAGGGGCTGCTGCGGCTGGAGATGGCGCTGCCTCCCTGCCGCGCCGGGCCTCGCTCAGTGCGAGAGCCAGGGGGCGGGGTTTGCGGGCGGGGGCCTATCACGTGGAAGGGGCGGGGGTGAGTTCAGCTGCGGAAGAGCCACACTCAAGGGGCCAAAGAGCCGCATCTGGCTCGCGAGCCGCCATTTCCGACCCTTGATCTAGAGGATACTGGGGAGAGGCTATACTGACTGCTAATTATTTAATTAACAGGTTGTGGAGTGTGTCTGTAAATCAAACACCATAATAAGCTGCTCAAAAAAAAAAAGGGAACACTGAAATAAGACATCCTAGATCTGAATGAATGAAATATTCGTATTAATTACTTTGTTCATTACATAGTTGAATGTGCTGACAACAACATCACACAAATAGGAATGGAAATCAAATGTAAGCAACCCCTGGAGGTCTGGATGTGGAGTTACACTCAAAAATTAAAGTGGAAAATAACACTACAGGCTGATCCAACATTGATGTAATGTCCTTAAAACAAGTCAAAATGAGGCTCAGTAGTGTGTGTGGCCTCCATGTGCCTGTATGACCTCCCTACAATGCCTGGGCATGCTCCTGATGAGGTGGCGGATGGTCTCCTGAGGGATCTCCTCCCAAACCTGGACTAAAGCATCCCCCAACTCCTGGACAGTCTGTGGTGCAACGTGGCGTTGGTGGATGGAGCGAGACATGATGTCCCAGATGTGCTCAATTGGATTCAGGTCTGGGGAACGGGCGGGCCAGTCCATAGCATCAATGCCTTCGTCTTGCAGGAACTGCTGGCACACTCCAGCCACATGAGGTCTAGCATTGTCTTGCATTAGGAGGAACCCAGGGCCAACCGCACCAGCATATGGTCTCACAAGGGGTCTGAGGATCTCATCTTGGTACCTAATGGCAGTCAGGCTACCTCTGGCGAGCACATGGAGGGCTGTGCGGCCCCCTAAAGAAATGCCACCCCACACCATTATTGACCCACTGGCAAACCGGTCATGCTGGAGGATGTTGCAGGCAGCAGAACGTTCTCCACGGCGTCTCCAAACCCTGTCACGTCTGTGACATGTGCTCAGTGGGAACCTGCTTTCATCTGTGAAGAGCACAGGGTGCCAGTGGCGAAGTTGCCAATCTTGTGTTCTCTGGCAAATGCCAAACGTCCTGCACGGTGTTGGGCTGTAAGCACAACCCCCACCTGTGGACGTTGGGCCCTCATACCACCCTCATGGAGTCTGTTTCTGACCGTTTGAGCAGCCACACGCACATTTGTGGCCCACTGGAGGTCATTTTGCAGGGCTCTGGCAGTGCTCCTCCTGTCCCTCCTTGCACAAAGGTGGAGGTAGCAGTCCTGCTGCTGGGTTGTTGCCCTCCTACGGCCTCCTCCACATCTCCTGATGTACTGACCTGTCTCCTGGTAGCGCCTCCATGCTCTGGACACTACGCTGACAGACACAGCAAACCTCCTTGCCACAGCTCGCATTGATGTGCCATCCTGGATGAGCTGCACTACCTGAGCCACTTGTGTGGGTTGTAGACTCCGTCTCATGCTACCACTAGAGTGGAAGCACCGCCAGAATTCAAAAGTGACCAAACCATCAGCCAGAAAGCATAGGAACTGAGAAGTGGTCTGTGGTCACCACCTGCAGATCCACTCCTTTATTGGGGATGTCTTGCTAACTGCCTATGCTTTCTGCCTGTTGTCTATTCCATGTGCACAACAGCATGTGAAATTGATTGTCAATCAGTGTTGCTACCTAAGTGGACAGTTTGATTTCACAGAAGTGTGATTGACTTGGACTTGCATTGTGTTGTTTCAGTGTTCCCTTTATTTTTTTGAGCAGTGTATATTTTGTATGGCAAGAAGCCATCATTGGCTCATTTGAAGGTGTTTGGGTGCACAGCCTATGTTCACGTGCATGAGGAAGTACGTAGGAAAGGGCAGGCAAAAGCACAGAAAATGGTTTTTGTGAGGTATGAGCCAGTAACCAAGGGATATAGGTTCACTGATGGCAGAAGACTTGTTATTTCTAGATCAGCAAGTTTCAGCGAGCATAGCAATTGGCTGAAGTTACACGGAGGGAATCAGGTTTTTCTTCCTGGTCAGGGACAGGTCGAGCTATCAGAGCGGCAAGGGTCCAATGATGTGATTAAGAAGGAAGAGGAAGTAACTCCTAGTGTGCCAATGATGCAGGATGCTACTGTTTTGCGCAGATCTGAAAGAGTTAACAAGGGCATACCACCTCAGCATTACACACCAGGTGACGTTAAAGTGTGTTTTATTAATTATGAACCTTGTAGTTATAAAGAGGTATTGGAGTTGCCACCACAAGAGCAGAAAAAGTGGAAAGCTGCTATGGATGTGGAAATGAATGCCATTAATTCCCATAAGGTGTTTAAATCTACCAGGCTGCCTGAGGGGCATAGGGCAGTAGGTTGTAGGTGGGTTTATAAGAAGAAGACCTTAGTCAATGGTGATATTCAGTATAAAGCTAGGCTTGTAGCACAAGGGTTTTCCCAGATTAAGAATCAGACTTATGATGAGGTTTTTGCGCCAACGCTAAGAGGGGAGACATTCAGGTTTGCTTTAGTGATGGCAGCAGCTGGGAATTGTGTAGTAAACCATTATGATATCACCACAGCATATCTGCATGATGATTTGAGGGAAGAAATCTATATGACTGAAGCTCCAGGATATGAATCTAATGATGCAGGTAGAGTGTACAAGTTGCAGAAAGCGTTGTATGGACTCAGGCAATCGGCATGTTGCTGGAATCTGCGATTAGATGAGGCATTGCAAAGAATGGGGTTTAAGTGTAGCAAGGCTGACCCATGTCTGTATATAAAGCAATGTGATAATGATGAACAGGTGTTGCTTTTGATCTTTGTAGATGATTTGTGTTGTATAGCTAAAGATCAAAGGAGGGTAATTGAATTTACTGAAAAACTGAAGCAACAATTTGATGTTAAAGATCTGGGAGAGATTAAAAATTACCTAGGCGTAGGTATTCAGAAGGTAGGTATTTGATGGGGGTTACGTTCTAGAGCAGCAGAAGAAAATTGAACAGCTGCTAAGGGACAACGATATGAAACATTGCAAGGAGGTTCCTACCCCGATGACAACTGATTTTGTTAAGACAGAGGCTGGAGACAATGACCAAACATCATGTAATCAAGAACACTATCAGTCAATAATTGGAAGTTTATTGTATTTAGCACAATGGTCGTGTCCCGATATCGGGAATGTGGTGAATGTACTGAGTAGGTATATTGTACAACCTACCCAGAGGCATTGGAAAGGTATTAAACGTGTGTTTAGATATCTTAAAGGGACTATTAATAAATGTTTATTAATAAAACCTTGTAAACCATTGAAATTGAAATGCTATGTAGATAGTGATTGGGGTAATGATGTACATGATAGGAAATCAATGTCAGGATTGATAATTATGTTTGGTGACACCTTGGTGGGGTGGAGGTCTCGGAAACAGAGTTCTGTTGCCGTATCTACTGCAGAGGCAGAGTATGCTGCACTATCTGACCTATGTTCGGAGTTAATATGGTATAGGCAATTGTTAAGAGATGTAAATGTAACAATCGAGGGACCTATATGTGTATATGAAGACAGTGAAGCATGTATACAGATGGCAAAGAATGATAGGATCAGAGGGAGGAGCAAACATGTGGATATCAAGTATTACAATGTTAGGAATGCTGTAAAAGAATCTCTGATTAATTTGCGATATTGTCCATCTGAAAGTAATGTAGCAGATGTGATGACAAAGCCTCTAAGTGTAGAGAGACATAGGATGTGTGTATCCAATATGTGTATGTCTTCTATTCTGTATAAATGAAATGTACTATCTATTGTAAATTGGACGGGTGTTGGGGTTTGTATATACCCAGGAATTTAAAGATAGATAAATTATACTGGAGAGGCTTGATATCTAGGTGAGAGGGGAATTATTCTGCAAGTCACCCAATTAGCAGCCATTGTTGTAGGGATGATGTGGCAGCAATGACTCATACTACAGGTGCTATCATTTAGTTGGGTGTGGCAGATGATGAGAGTGACCTATAATGTGATTGGTCAGTTTATGTATAAAGGCAGAGAAGATCTGGTGTTCTTTCTTCTCATTGCTGATTGAAACTTCTCATCGCTGTATTGCTGTATCATTTGTTACTGCTGTTGGATGTATTTGGACTACGTATGTATATAAAGTAAATAGGCTATTTTATCTAATCTCTGCTTGAGTGTCTATTTACTGCATAGAACGTGGATCACTGGTGTCTTGGAAAAAGGAGCAGGCCGCCCCACGGTGCGCACTCTGACACACTTACACTTATATTTTTATTTAAGGTATCTTGTTTTTATTGTATCTTAATCTCTTTCTAGCATTTCTGTATACTGCCCAGAGTCCCTCTTTTGAGGGAGATGGGCGGTGACGAAATTTGATAAATAAAAATGTTCTTTTGATTTCAGATTGGACATGACCATAAAACCTGTCAACTTCGTCTTCTGCATTAGTGGTTGGAGCATAAACTTGGATAAGAATATTAAATGGTTGCAAAGCCCAATTGATATTATTGGGTCATAATTGCATTGTACCCAAGTACTGTCTTTCCTATATCCTTCCTGACTATGAAAGCTACACCGGTCCTTCTTTGTTCTTCATGTCCTGAGTACAGTAAACAGTATGATTTTTCTGAGTAAAAGTTTCCAATTCCAGACCATTTCAATTTTCTGATGCCCATGTCAATGTTAATTCATTTCATCTTTCCCTGTGTTGAGCTTTTCCATGTTCACACTTATGTTCCATGTTCTTACATTCCATGTTAATTCTGTCTTTGCAGCTTCAGATTTTCTCTTCCTGCATGGCAACATCAGCAACTAGGTTTCCCAAAGGCATTGATCTAGTGACATTATAAACACAATTAGTACTCCAAAAGACCCTCACCTCTTCCTCAGTAGCATGTTCAGAGCCATCCAACCTGAGGGGCCCATCATCCAGCACTAAATCATTTTATACTTTCTATCCATGTGGTTTTCTTGGTAAAACACAAGAGTGTTTTTTCCATTGCCTTCTCCCATGGAGTATGAAATGATGCCTTTGCTGTTGTCACTAAGGTAATAATTTGCCTACAGCATCTTCCTATATCACTGCTGCCCAATATAGGTGCCTGCTTCTTTAGCTGGGCAGCTGGGATGGCCTTCATACCTTGGGTGATCTTGCTGGGGGCATATAAAATCCTCACTCATCCCTCCCACAATTAGGTGAAATATAAAGATGAAAAGATACATCTCATCTTCAAACACAGATATATTTAGAAGGTTTGGAAAGTACCATTATTTGGTTAGAATGATTGGTTAGGATTTGTGGACCATCTGCTTTAATTTTTTGCTTTAATTAGGCAGTATTCTGGTTCACTGTGGATGTTGGGGGGGGGTGTTGATGATTTAAAAAAACTACCTCTGTTTTCCTCACATGCAGCACTTTTGTATGCAACTTTTCTTAATCTGTATATCTGTATCGTAGCTAGTGTATATTTTTAAAATGTACAGTATTTCCTCACTTTACCTCATTTCCTCAATGAAGCTATTTTTAAAAAGAGATACCCATGTTTGTACACAAGTTTCAAAAACACTTTTTTTTCAGATGCATCTCTGAACACTACTATCTGTGCCACTGAGTCTTTTCTGGCAAATCTCAGAAATCCACTTCCACTGTTGATTTCACTAAGAGCTTCTTACTTATCAGATTTGTGCTGGGGTGAGCCAGGAGTCAGAAACTAGGAACCATGGGATAAGGCAGAATTTAGGACTAAAGAGTAAGAACCAATTTAAATCAAAGTTATATTCAAAGAATAACAGGATTATAAAGACATCCCAGTGCTTTGGAAGATGTGAATGGTCAAACAAAGTTCAGTTGGACCATGATATCTTGTATCCTTATCTTTCTAGGACAGCATTAATTGGGCACATAGAGTTAAAGATCATTGGTCATGCCAGCTGTATGGCAACCTTGAATCAAATTGCTATATTTATGGTTATGGGAGCATTCAAAGTTTTAAAATTTGCACAGCTGAATAAATCTTGTTTACTATATTCCTTTATTTCATGAGTACAGTCACCATCCCTGTGAATTTCTGAGCCTAGGAAAAGAAGATTGGTTACTATTTCAACCTCTCTGCCCATTTGCACTGCATTGGCATTGCCTGTTGACATAACTTAGTTTCTTACTTCATTTCAAACAAGAATGTCAAGCATATTCTGGAAGTAATGTAGTAGGGTATAAATACACAGGAAATCTTTATCTTTCCTCTTCCGTTGCAGCCATTTGGTGTCTCTGAACAGCCATTCTTAAGAATGTCATAGATGAAAGCCAGAGGGGAAAATGACAAAATCATAAAAACAAATATGCAGAAGTAGAAATGAAAAGTTCCTGGAACTACATCTTTTGATACAGCTGCAGGCATTTGATGCTTCCACATTATATCCTATGAAGAATTTTTTTTTTCAGATCAAATCTCAAAGTAACTCAAATCAAATTGACTTGCCTTGAAAAACTGAATCACAAACTCAAATTGCTGCATATTGTCTTTGAATATTTAAATTGCAATTTAAGACAAATCAAGGTTGATTATTATGGCTTAGTCCTATCACAAGTGTTGATATAGGCTTCATTCATCAGTAGGGCAGCTGCTTTTAGGGTGAGTGAGATTTATCAAATGATCTTCAGGGCAACTAATTTAAGAGAGGGTACATCAGTAATTCAGTTCCATTTACTCATAAATAGTCCAGAACATTGAACTGGTATCCTGGAACTAGAAACTAATGTTTGGGTTAGAGACAGAGAAAAGGTTTGATGTGAACCCAGTTCTCATATCAGTCCTACTCCTGCTAATGGGGATTTTTTGGATGCTCACTATAGGAACATTTGATCTTGTAAAATGCCCCTCTTTGTCCTGCGGAACATCACTATATTGACTTGATAGGCAGTTTAGGTAATACAGTTTGGCTTGTCAAACTGCTTTCCTTCTGCCTCACAATAGTCTAGCGATATATTTTATGGAAGTACAACAAGTGACACCTGAATTGCCTTCAGAATGTACCTGAGTAAAATTAAAAGAGCATTTGTCCTGTTTTCATAAAATATCAAGGAATTGCAGCATTAAAGGTAACAGCTCCTAGTTATTGGCAACCTGGAATGTCCCACTGAGTTCAGTATTTATATTGCTTTCACTAATCTTGCCAGATAGCCTCCTATTTCCAGGAAGTGCAAAGTGTCAGTGAAGGCACTCAGAGATTCATTCAGAAGCTCTCAGAAGCATTGGCTTGAAGTGACCGGGTGAATGGATTTTTGTTAGATCAAAAATATTAAAAGCATGGCATGGTCTCAGTCGGAGAATGTTATAAAATACCCAGATAGGAGGAGATCTTGATAAATATTTTGACTGGGTTCACACAATTTGCTAGTTAAAATATGGTTAGCTTGTTTATATATTTTGCTAACCCAGACAACTGGGTTAGTTTAGTAAGCCATTGTACTATTAGCCATAGGTTAGTGCACTGTGTAAACACATGTGCCACATGCCAGTTTGGGCCGTAACTTGTTTAATTCCATAATTATTTTTCTTTCCTATCAACCACAATAAGGTACATGATTATAGAGAGGAAGCCTTCTATTTCATTGGACACCAGTGCTGCTGGTGGCGATGTTATCATAGTTATATTATGAAGGAGGAATGTTTGACATTATGGCTGGATTCACACACTACAGGCTTTGTGAAATGTTTGATCCCAACATATGGCTTTTAATTAATGGTGGTGACTTCTTCTTGTTTATTCTTCCAATGTATCTTATTCAGAGTCCAGATTGCTATGGCAAGCTAAATAAGGGTTAGTTAAGTAAAATAGCTGGAGGAAAAGGAGGATAGCAAATATATAGGGCTGTTGTTGAGTTTCACTCATCACAAAATGTAGCATCAGTTTCTGGTTAATAACTAGCAAATCTTGGGTCTTGGTAAAATAATTCTGATAGATTATTACCACAATATATTCAAATGTCTTGTGTGCATGCCATCCTCTTTCCCTGAAGTAGTGTTGGCCAAATACAACACCACTGATCCACAGCTTTATTTCCAGCACCTTTGGCTAGTAACAAGACAAATGTATATATCTATTGCTATGCACAGAACAGAATTGGCATCTTTGAAGTGGGTCCCTGAAGCTATGCATTGAAGAATGATGTAAAGATTGGTTCACAGGCCAATAAGGATTCTGAAGATGATTTCATAAATAAACACTTGCAAACTCATACTTAATCAGTAAGAAAGATCCACCTCCTCACCAGTTCACAGAAAAGCCTTTAGAAATAAATTAGGGAAGGCTCTGCCCTAATGTCTTTGGAGATAAATTGGTTCTAAATGGAAAAGAGTTCAGTTGCTGCAGTTCTTGAAACCCTATCTCTTTTCACTTAAATAAATCTTATTAAGAAGACACTGTTATTCATGCCTGGGAGAATAGTTAATTCCGGTTTGAATCAACTGCCCAAGAGCTGGACAAGCAATTTGGTTGCAGACAATAGCAATGAAGAGCTTCATTTCAGGGCTTTCAAATCACTTTCTAAAATGCAAATCCAGCACTGCCTTTTGATACTCCAACTCAAAGTTGGCATTTTCAGCAATGCATGATTGGCTAAACCTTTCACATGCCATCAGATATGACTAACTGGTTTGTAACAGGCTGAATGACAAGGAACCAACTTTGACTAAGTGCTTCCTACAACCACCACATGTTACCATGCTTTGGGGAAATATGAAAAGCAATCAAGTCCCAGACAAAATAATCAATGCTCATTGCTGGAATAGGATAATAATCTAGGGAACAAACAACAGCCACAGACAATGATGTCAGAAAATGCTCTCTGTAGACTAGGACTCTTGGTCACCCTCTGGAGCACAGTAGAGCAAGGGAGAGAACCTATGGCCTCCAGATGTTGCTTAGCTCTTACCTTTAGCAGTCTCAGTTACTGTGGGCTTTTTAACATTGGAGGGGGAAATTTCAGGATAAAGGATAAAGAACCTCCATCAGGATGATAGATGATACCCATGGATGACATCTAGAGCAGGTGCTGGACCAGTATCTGGAGTCAGTAATTATCAGGATAAGAACCCATAAAATAATGTTGAGTTGCAACATAAGACAGACTCATCCAGGAAATGGGGAAATAAAAGGAAACATTGATCTTAAAGGAGGGGACATGTGACTTGTGACTCTTCCTGGAGCTTTATCCTTAGGGGCTCCATTTATTCATTTAATTTATAATCTGGAGAACACTAAAGGTGGATAACAAATAATAGCCATCATGGTTATGCGTGCCTCTGTTCAGCGCTATCTGCTTCTTCAGTTATGGTGTTACCTGGACTGAAATAGCCTGACTGCAATGACCTATGATTTAGTAACCTAGTGCATCAATTATTATGCCACACCATGACATGAATTCATTCTACATTTAGATTTTATATATTAATATAAATCAGTTACTTAATATTTATATTGGTATTATTATCATATTTATATTTTACAATATAAATCAATTATTTAACACAAATATGTGTGTAATGATTATACACACACACACAAACACCATTTTCAGGTAAATTGGAGCAAAATTCCCTTGCTGTCTGCTGAAAGAGTCATACAGAGTTGGTCATCCAGTAGAAGTGATTGTTACTCTTTTGTAGAGAATTAAATGCTGTCTGGCTTTGAAAAAAAGAACATATTCTGACTTCCTCAGCTGTGATCTTTAAAAAAATAAGCATAGAAAACTTTGGCAAGGTTTTTATGAGGACAAGTAAGATGAAGATTTTTTTTCCTCAGTCTTTAAAAATACATTATACTGTATATATCTAAATATATGGAATTTTGAAATCTTGCAGAAAATAGCAGTATTGTCAAAGGTATTCAATAAAATATATATATTATTATATATTTCACTCTGTTTTATGGTATCACTAAAATGACAAACAGACACTGTCCAGGCTTTGAAAAAAACCATTTTTAAAATGGGCTTAAGGAAAATGGCCTCATTTGGCCACCAAAATCTATACATTTAAAAGTTATTTTCTTTACTATCTATATTCTGGTACAAGCTGCTAATAGAAAATGCTATAGGAAGATTTAAAATAAATTACAAGGAAGTGATTTGGAGTAAATAACAGAAGACATAAGTAATGAGTACACACATACAAAAATTACCTTATCTTTTCCTGCCAAGAATGACTGAGCTGCAGTCTGCTTTCAAGAAGACTGATTAATGCCAGGATAATTTAGAATAATGAAGAAGATTTAGAAGCTGGAAATGAGTCTGATTGCTTTTTTTTTCATGTATTGATGGAAAAGAGTTTGCTAACCATTTAATAGATCTAAAATATAGATTTCAGACTTAGCTTACAGAAAAAAAATCAAGAACTTAATCAACAGAAGTTATTATTTTCAGAGACCCCCTTGTTTATGAAGAAAAAATGGTATGAGAAATACCCATGATGAATGTGACTGGATTTGTACCCACAGTTCTCTGTATAGAATAGACAGATATTGAAACAAGTAGAGTAAACATTATGCAGCATTAGTTTTAAGGACTTTGGGGTTATAGATTTTGACACTGTCTCAAGAATTCATTACCACCATAACACTTGTGGGGTTATTCCCTCCCAGACTTGGCTGCCACCTGCTGTCCAAGAAGGAGCCATGAGTCCAGGAGGACTCCCAAGTTCTGCACAATTTCTGTCTGGGGTAGTGCAGCCAAGACAGGACCTCCATGGCATCATTCAGATGACCAGGGATGGGGGGGAGAGAGATATATAAAGCTGGGTATCATCCATACACTGATGGTACCTCACCACAAACTGTCAGATGACCTCACCCAGCAGCTTTTTAGTTGTTGTTTATTTGTTCAGTCACTTCTGACTCTTCGTGACTTCATGGACCAGCCTACGCCAGAGCTTCCTGTCGGCCGTCGCCATCCCCAGCTCCCCCACGCTCGAGTCCGTCACCTCCAGAATATCATCCATCCATCTTGCACTTGGTCGGCCCCTCTTCCTTTTGCCTTCCACTTTTCCTAGCATCAGCTTCTTCTCCAGGGTATCCTGTCTTCTCATTATGTGCCCAAAGTACTTCAGTTTTGCCTTTAATATCATTCCCTCAAGTGAGCAGTCTGGCTTGATTTCCTGGAGTATGGACTGGTTTGATCTTCTTGCAGTCCAAGGCACTCTCAGAATTTTCCTCCAACACCACAGTTCAAAAGCATCTATCTTCCTTCGCTCAGCCTTCATTATGGTCCAGCTCTAGCAGCCATAGGTTATTACAGGGAATACCATTGCTTTAACTATGCGGACCTTTGTTGTCAGTGTGATGTCTCTGCTCTTAACTATTTTATCAAGATTTGCCATTGCTCTCCTCCCAAGAAGTAGACATCTTCTGATTTCCTGGCTGCAGTCAGCGTCTGTAGTAATCTTTGCACCTAGAAATACAAAGTCTGTCACTGCCTCCACTTTTTCTCCATCTATTTGCCAGTTATCAATCAAGCTGGTTGCCATAATCTTGGTTTTTTTGTGGTTTAACTGTAACCCAGCTTTTGCTCTTTCTTCTTTCACCTTCGTCATAAGGCTCCTCAGCTCCTCCTCACTTTCAGCCATCAAAGTGGTATCATCTGCATATCTGAGATTGTTAATGTTTCTTCCAGTGATTTTAACTCCAGCCTTGGATTCATCAAGCCCAACACGTTGCATGATGTGTTCTGCGTACAGGTTGAATAGGTAGGGTGAGAGTATTCAACCCTGCTGTACTCCTTTCCCAATCTTAAACCAGTCCGTTGTTCCATGGTCTGTTCTTACCATTGCTACTTGGTCGTTCTCACTCCATGAATTGCTGGAGTCTACCTTGCAGGATCTTGAGCATTACCTTACTGGCATGTGAAATAAGTGCCACTGTTCGATAGTTTGAACAATGTTTAGTGCTACCCTTTTTTGGTATGGGGATATAAATTGATTTTTTCCAATCTGATGGCCATTCTTGTGTTTTCCAAATTTGCTGGCACATGCCAGCAGCTTTATACGTATAGATGTTAAACAGGAAAGGAGAGAGTACTGAGACCTCTGGAATTCCACAAAGCATGGGCCGTGGGTTGGACCTCTCTTCCTCTATCAACACCAACTGGAAGTGGCCTCAGAGGAAGGAAAAGAACACACACAACACAGTGCTGCCCATCTCCAACCCTAAAGCTGGTCCAGAGGGATACCATGAACAATGGTATTGAAAGATGCCGAGAGGACCAGAAGAGCCAGGATGGACGCACCACCCACATCCCATTCCTGCCAGATGTCATCCAAGAGTGCTATCAATGCTGTCTCAGTCCATACTCAGGACTGAATCCTTATTTTAAAGGGATCAGATAATTTTCTTCTTCCAAAGTTCCCTGAAGCTGCTGCACAACCACCTTCTCCCTCTATATATGGAGGAAGGGGTATTTTACAATGAACCCATCCTTCGCTTTCCTTTGCTAAGCTATTTCTTTTAATGAATTTGCTCAGATAGAGCTAGACAAAGTACCTTTCAGGCAGACTTTCCCTGTGACTAAGTCATGTGCTACACAGACATAGATAGGAATGACTTGAAAAAATCTTGATAGGGTCACCTAAGAGATTGAATTTTGTTTCTTGGAAGTTATTCCTACCCCCAGGCAACTCTGTGTCATGAAACTTCCAGACAAAGAATAAGGGTCTATCCCATTGTGACACCCCAGCAATTGTCCCAGAAACTATCCTCAAAGATGATTAGATGTGGTTATGCCCATTCCATAAAAAAAAAAACCCAACTGACCATTTCTGATTGCTATCTCCTTCATTCTTTAATAAGCGTATTGCATTGAAACTGGAGCTGTTTCATTTTTCTTGCCTAGCCTGACAGACATTAAATCTGTGTGCCAAACTACTTAAGAAGATTAGGTAGTAACACTGAAAAATAGCATATCCAGACTGAAGATTAATAATATTATTAATCACATTAGTGGTATTGCTGTATCTATCTCTGAAATACATGCAAAAGCCAGGACAAAGATTTTCTTACCTAGCAGGATTGGAAGTGCAGCCATGTTTGCACAAAAATAGCTAGTAATCTAGATGTTAAGAAGATTTTTTGTGGTCATATCATGATCCAGTAAGATTTGGACCTCCAGGCTTTCAGCTTCTACAACTATGGAGGATCAGCTGGATTGTCTATTTTTGAGCATATGGAAGTGATCAAGTTGACCACTTGCATCTTCTCCATATTTCAAAGTTCAGAGTGGTAACAGAAGGACTGGTCATGATCCCCTTGTTGTGATCTCTTGGTCATTGTACAATTTGAAGATGGGGCAGATCAGTATAATTACTTCAGCTTTCATGATCCAGTTTATCTCCGTGATATACCAGTGAGAAAATAGTGATGAAACAGTTCAAGCACAAAGAGAAACCACAAGGGAGCTGCATGCAACCAAAGACTGGGAGAAATCAGCTCTCAGAGATGCCAAAATATATCCAAGTCTCATGACTTCCATAAAACATAGTTTCTTCCTTACAGTGATTTAAAAATGAAAATACATAATAGTGTCTATAAGCATATACTTTAAATGAAAAAAAAAAGCCACAATTGTTTTAAAAACTCTTCCGTTAAATAAAAAGCAAGTGTTTCTTTTTTTTTTCTCTTTCTGGTAAAAAAATACAAATACTGTAGTTCTTGTAGGAGCTACATCTCAAGTTGATTGTTCTTACAAAGTGTCACTTTGATTAAAATGTTAATGTTCTTAAACCAAATGACTGCATTTTCATTTTTAAAATATTCATTTACATGTATTTGTATGCAGTTTCATTTCTAGGTTGCCTGCAAAGTAAGAAACCTTTTTTTCTGAAATGCATCGGGCTTGAATATATTTTGACACTTCTGATAACTAAGGCAACAGCTTGAATGCAGATGGAGAAAATCTCAGGCTGTGTCTGAATTCACTGTTAGAGCCAGTTAAAAACCTATTCTGTGTTGATTATGGCAAGGAAGAGAAATCACCACTGTCTCTTCTCAGTGTCCACTGGAGACTTTGGGATGATAAAGTGTCTGTTCAAAATGAGATCAGTTCAAACACCTAATACCTGTCTTTCACTTATTTGCAACACCGTTTTGTGGATTAATTAAATTAAATACTGAAGCACAGCAGTGGGTGGGACTCCTGCATGCCCAGGGTCCCATGTGGCCTTTGTCTCACCTTTTTGCAGCCCCTGGCATTCCTTCTAATTGTGACTGAAACTGATGGTACAATTGCCTCCCATTTTAAGATGGGAAACAGATTAAAACAGTACAAACCCTGATTCCCATTTTAAAATCCGTATAAGCCCTAAATGGCAGATTAAACAAACAAACAAACAAAAACGCTAAACTCCTTAAGAAAAAGCACAAGCCCATGCCACCGATGTGAATATTGCAACCCGCAGCCTCCCTAGAAACAGAGCTTATACTTACCACCAAGAGGCAGTATGCAAACTGTTCCATCCTGTTTGGCATTAATCAGGTGCATAAAAGCTACAGATCTTTTAATGGGGTTCATTGAAACTGAACTCATGGGCCTATGGCACTTTAGGAGACTATATACAGTGCCTTAGCTTTAAGAGCTATCCTGGCTCTGATGCTTAGTGGTGTTGCAGGAAGGGGTAGATTTACACCCCTGCAATAAAGTGCCCAGGGTCAAACTAGTCCCTCCATTCAGGTACTTTGGTTCAGAGGTCACCCATGTGTGGGGATGAATGTAGGTCCCCTTGCTGCCCCCACCCCTTCATTACAAACCAGCTTCTCACTTCCACACAGGCCTCTGGGGGAACCGGAGGAGGATTGAAGGGGAAATCCTGAGTCTGGTTAAACTACGGGAAGGGAAACCATAGAAAACTTTTGGAATCAATAACTCAGCCAAGCTGAGGCTGGTGCTAGAAGACAACCTGTCAACCTCAGGATTCACTCAAAATGAGTCAACTTTATTCAAGGTGACAAATATAACAAAATTCCACACACACAGCATAAAGTAAAAAAGAGATAAAATAAAATAAAATACAAACCCCCAAATGCGATTCTAGCCTTATGTTCCAGACTAGACCTGGGTTCTGCATTTTAATCTACTATCCAACTGCCCATCTGAAATTGAAAACAACCTCTATTTCCCAGCCTTGCCTGAGGTAACCCCCTTTGTCCAAGACTCCATCTTCCCCCACCTCCCCAAAATAACCCTCTTCTTGCCCAAAACCTGGCAGGACCCCCTTTTCCTTCTATTGGCTCTCAGGAGTCAGGTGACTTACCTCTGGGCACATAAAAGTGCCTTCTGCTCCTCACAATAATCCCATTGAAAGATCTATGGCTACATAGGTCTGATGAGTCCCAAACAAGATGAAATTGGTTCTATGCTGCCCCCTAGTGGTGACTATAAGTAAAAATACCACCCAGGATATATACTGTGTAAAAATGGAGAAATTCCCCTTTCCCTCACTGAGAAGTGGATGAAAGTTGTGTAAAACGTCAAACATGAGGACATGATGTAATGTAACATCCACACAGCTCTGGTCTGAGAGATTAAGAAAAGGAAGGTGGACTGTATATAACATCAAAAGATAGAGCCAATGAGGAAGAAGTTGCCCAGCTACCATGTAGGAGGTTCCTTTGTCATTCTCTCACAACTGCCTGCATCAGTTCCATTTGCTGCCAACCAGAAGATGCTGATACAGTTCTAGGAAATGTTTGACCTAGCATTTGTATATTTAGTTCTTTTCTGTCTTTGAATTTCAGTGTTTAATTGGAAGGGAGTAACTAGGTGGTCCCAAAAGGTAAACTAATTCTTCCTTGAGCAGAAAGGACAATCCCAGCTGCCTTGAAGAAGGTTGTTTTCGAGATCGCTTCTGGGTGCTGAAGATGTCGGTGTGCTGAACCGAGCGCTCCTGGCTCGGCTCCGCGGTTTGCCTGCCTGCAGCAGTTTTTAAAGAGACAAAACCGCTGAAATCTCCCCTTTGAAGAAAAGGGGATCAGAAGATTAACCACAAGGGTCGCTGGAATCATCGCTCTTTCCCAATTCCCGCTTTTCCACCACGGGAAAAAGGAAATCGAAGCGGCGAAAGCGACTGGAAGAAACATCCCCATTGCTCTGCAGGAAACCACGAAATCTTTTCAGATAAGTAGCACCTAAATTCAGCACTTTTAGTCACTGATTTATATTTGTGTTTATTTTAATTTTACTTATTATCTGCTAAGATCCTTCTATGGACATGATTGATACTGCTGGTGCTTGTGTAACTTTCTTGCTAAGAAGACTTGAGAAAATGGTGGGAGTTTAAAGAATAATGACTTTACTCGGAGCTAAGTGATACTGAGTGACATTGACTATTGACAAATGGCTTATCTACCTATGTGGGACTAATCTATTTTCCTCTCTGGATTTTGAATTCAAATGGATTAATGGTCTGCCTTTTATTTTATTTTTCTTCTGTTTTTCATCTTGAGATGGCATTTTTTCTCTTTTTTTTCCTGTAATGTGTTTGGATATTATTTGGATTATAATGGGTATTTTTGGAGTTCCTTTGCTTTGAACAGTTTTTGGAATTTCCTTATTATATGGGATTTTAGTGGACCTTTTTGTTGCATTTTGTCTTGGAGAGTTAAGACATTTGGAGCTGGGGCTCTCTCTTTTCCCCCTCCTTTTCTTTTTTTCTCTCTCCTCTTTGAGACTTATGATTATAAGCTTGCCTGAGAACTGGATTGTTATTACACTTTCAAGGATATTTTGACTACAGTTAAAGGACATACCCGTTGTACTCTTATCTTCTATTTTTTCCATGTGAGAACTGTTGATTTTACCAAAGTACATTCTGCCCTTTTTTTATGCAACATCTATTAAGAAAAGGCAGTATTATTTTTATTTCTTAATTTTTTATTGTATATGGAATTTTTTTTCCTCTTCCCCTTTTTTCTTTTGAATTTTTAATAATTTTTATCCCTCCTCCTTCCCTTTTCTTTTTTTACTGTTTATAGTTGTTTCTTTTGTCTTTTGTTATTTTTCTTTTCTCTTTATAGGAATACTATATACAACCTGGTTACTGTGGCTGCAAGAGTGAAGAGGGATAGAGATAAGGAAAAGGAGTCCATGGCTGCACCTTCAGAAGTACCAACATCAGATATGGAAAAAATATTGGATGCGATTACAGCACTGAACAAAAAAATGGATGATTCAACTACTGCCTTGGAGAAAAAGATGGATGATTTAACTGCTACTTTGGAGAAAAAGATGGATGACTTAATTGCCTCTTTAGATAAAAAAATGGACAAAAAAATGGACAATCTTCTAGACCAACAAGTAGAGAAAAAAATGGAAGTGATGAAGGAAGATTTAAAAAAAGAATTTAGAAATGAAATATAGAATGTCAAAGAAGTTGCAAATACTCTATTAGGGGAATTTAAAGAGACACAAGGACAGGTTAAGAAATTGGAGATTAAATCAGATTCCATTACTAAAGATATGGAATATAATTTAGATGCTATTGTATTAGTAGAAATGAGAGAAGAGGAATTTTTTTTGAGATTGAGAGGAGTTCCAGAAAAATTAGATGAGAACATGAGAAAATATATAGTTGGTGCTTTAGCTCAATATTTAGAGATAGAAGAAGAAGACATGGACTCTGAGATAGATAAAATCTTCAGAGTTAACTCACGCTACCTTAGAGATAAGAAAGTGCCAAGATATTTTGTGAGAAAAGTTATAAAAGAGCAAAATCTGAAGAAATATTATAGTGAGAGATCAAAAATAGCAGGGTTGGGTATAACTTAAAAGATTTAAACCAGAATTTTTTCTTTTTCTATTTGGAATTTGGGATGTACAAATAGAAAAAAAATTTTTTTTTACTTCTATATGCATAGTATAATAGCACGGTTGGGTATAAATTAAAAGATTTACACCAGAATTTTTTCTTTTTTATTTGGAATTTGGGATGTACAAATAGAAAAACTTTTTTTTTACTTTTATATGTACAGTATTGGGAAAATTAAAGTGTACCAACAATACAGGAATGGATGTTGAAACTATTAGAAATGGCAGAAAATGACAAATTGATTTGTTTACTAAAAGAAAATTCAAATTATTATTTTTTAAAGAGTGGAAACTTTTGATGGACTATTTGCAAAAAGCAGGAGGAGTAAAGCTAATATGGGGTTTTGATGATTAGATTATATATAAATAGTATATAATAGACAAGGAAAAATATATGAATGTTATATGAATAGCCAGCATGTAAAAACAAACTATCTATTTTATTCTTATGACCACAGATGGATCGGAGGTTATCCAATTTCTATGTTTGTCTTTTTCTTTCTTTTTTTTTTTCTTTACTGCACTTTTCTTTTCTTTTCCTTTTAATTTGTATTTCTATTTCCATTTCATTCTTAACTTTTAGCTTTGTATATTTAAAAATCTAATAAAATTTAGAAAAAAAGAAGAAGGTTGTTTTCATGAGACAGTTTGAAAGAATGGGTCATTAGATCTTTGGAGGGTGTTAATAAACTCTAAATCAATTCTATTTAAATGTAAATGTAATTAAATAGGTAATTTTTGGATGGATTTGGGATCTGCATTCACAGCTTTTAGACAGGCAACAGGGTGTACACACCTGTATTAACATTTTGCAAATATTGGGCTGAATCTACTTTGCCTGCCATGTGATGAATTTTGCTGAACTGGTTTTTAATGCCATTGATCATGAAGCCCTTCAGAGATAGAAATGCAAAATATTATGTTCCTCTAGTTCTACTCTTATGTGATTAGAGGATTTCTTTATGTCTCAGCATTTCACATTATGGAATTTCACGAAGTTCTCTTCCAAATCGCTTGTTTATCCTCTAAGTCTCCCATCCTGGGAAAGATTATTTGGTTATATGGTATAAGGCATTGCTATTATGCTTACACCTATTTCCACCAACTTTCCACTGCAGGCTTATAGGGTGAAGAGGGAATGGCCTTGAGGGACAGTAGGAAGAGCTGCTACCAAGGCAAGCATCAGATAAAAGAGGTCTGAGTCCAGAGCAAGAAGGTAGCATGAGTGTCCCTGTCCTGTCCCTGGCCAAGCACATACAAACACAGAGAGAGGTGGTTGCAAACTTTACTGGTACGTTTTGTGAAGTAAATAAACAAGTGGCAAAGAAAATATAATTGCAAACGTACATGCACACACAGTAGAGAAACAAGTCCCCAAAAGTCCAGTAAGCTTGCCTTAAGAGTGTTCCAGTCCAAAACAGCAGGCACAAGAATGGTCAAGCGAAGTCCAAGGGTTCAAACGTCGTAGAAGGTTCATCAGCGGGTCAGAGTCCAGAGTCAAAGTCATGAGGTTTCGAGTCGGGAGTCAAGGCACACAGAGTCTGGGTAAACGAACGGTTGTGGCCAACGGAGAGGCTTGAGCACGCTGCTCTTCTTAAATAAAAGGAACCCAGTGTTGCTCATTTGGAAGGGCAAGGCTCCTTTCTTGCGAGGAGCCTTACAAAGCACCTTTACTCTGATCTCCTCTCCACACAGCGAGCCCTTGCACTGGGAGGGGGTGGCAGCTCAGACTCCCCATCTTCAGAGACCTGCGGTGGCTGTGCCTGCTGGTTACCAGACAGCCCCACCCCCTCTCCCTGGAGCTTCTCAGGCAGTGGTTCGTCCAGTAACTCTGGAACTGGCAGCTCATTGTCAGTCTCCTCATCTGAGTCTGAGCTCACCATGACAGGCCCCTCCCTGGTTCTCATGAAGATAAAGGGAAGGAAAGGGGAAACACATTCAGGTTTGCAAGATTCTGTTACTATAGCTTACAGTAAAGCAGCATTGACCTATATGACATTGGTTTCCTAGTATGGTCTACCTTGAAAGGCTGACAAGGCTACAGAATGGGGTTTAACCATAGATAATTTAATTAACAGCTGGTTTCAATGCACCTCAGTTACATTTACCTTTTGCACAACTGTTTACAAAAGGAGCAGATTATAATCTAAAAAGAGAGAGTTGGAATTAAACATTTAAATAATACATGGGTAAGTGCATTAAAAACCTTTAGTATAATCAGTGTGATCTGTCTGGATTATGAATAACACTGTCATAGCTCATCTACATGTATCTCTTTTGAAAGCAACCTCACGACACTGTTGTTTAGAAGGCAACTGTGTGAACCTGTCAAATAAATGAAATCTAATTAGGACTGTTTCGGCTTGCTCCCTATCTGCTTCCTCCAGACTCTGCTGTGACTGCATACTTGCCGGGGTGTGTGTGTGTGTGTGAAAAGCATTCCAAAGAGTTGCTTCACAGAGCACAGCTGCATAAATAAGCATTTCTCTTCTAATCATTAAAGCAGCCGTGTCTTGCAGTCAAGGTGACCATGTCTGCACACGCATGCACAGAGAAATGGGAGCAACTTCCAAAGCAGCTGCTTGAGCCTTGTGAAAATGACTGAGCTTTATTTATTTTTTTGACTCCGGAAATGGGAATCGAGAAAATGTTCTTGAGAGTATTGGAGTCTTCAACAGAAAAACTGGACTGCTGTATCCAAAAATGTTAATATAAAGAATACACAGGATCTTTATGTATTACTGCCACACCGCAGGTCAGAATTCTAAGTTGCCATCAGAGGCTGCATAGGTCCCAAAGATTAGAATACCAAGTATTGTTCAGTTTCAGTCTGAACCAGAGAGAAATTTTATATTACACAGAAAGAAGGAAAGAAGCAAAGTTGATAGGGATTAGACGATAGACAGACAGACAGACAGACAGACAGACAGACAGATGATAGATAGCCCTTCCTTTTCTGGATTTTGTTTTATTTTGTTTCAAGATAAATATACAGTATCAAGCATAAAGCTTTGAGCCTTCAGGAAAGTTATTTCTGGCTAGATTTAATAGATTAGCTAATATAGGGTCACAAGAGTGAATCTTGTAAAACCTCCAGTGCAGAGCTTTCCAAACTGTGTGTTGCAACACATTTCTGTGCCGCGGCCAGGGCCCAGGTGTGTCACAGGGGAACCCGGAAGAGGAGGCCATGCACCACATGGAGCCCCGCCCATCCCTTGCTCCGCTCTGAACCCAGCTCTTCAGCTCTCACAGTTTGGAAAGCTAGTGGTGGAAGAGACTGGAGTCGGGCGGGTCCCCGCTGCAGCGTGCTCCTCAGCTAGGTGGATTTTTTTCCCTCCCCTGTCCCCCGCTCCTCCCCCTCCTTCCCCGCCCGGCTTCCGTACCCCTCCTCGCCGTCGCCATTGCCATGATCCTGCTGGAGGTCAACAACCACATCATTGAGGAGATGCTCACACTCAAGTTTGAGGGCGCGGTCGCTGGGTGAGAGGCTGGGAGAGTGGGAGTGGCAGCGGGCGGGCGGCAAACGGAGCGGGTGCTTGGTGCTCGGCCCAGGCGTCCCCACCGGCCGGCCGGCTGTCTGCTAAGCAAGGCAGGCAGGCAGGGCTCCCAAGCGACCGGACGGGGATATTAGGCCTAGCTCCCACCCCACCCCTGCCCTCCCACACTGTCATCGGTCCTTTTCGTACTGACGCTTTTACTGCCCGCTGGCGGAACTCTTGGTGGGAAACACCCCAACGAGTAGGCGAGGGGCATGGAGCCAGGCCGGCTGCTCTTCCGCTGGGAAGAATCTCGCCATTTAGAAGTGACTCGGTGCTGAACTATCGGCCCAGCTTGAAGGCGGTTTCTGGCATTTCTCCCCTCCCACTGTCAACATGTTCGTAGTTCTCCTTCCGGGCCCAAAAGGATTCAGTCGGTGGAAGTCTTTTAGAATACTTGTATCAGGGTAACCATAGGCACTAGGGCGATTACACCACGTTGCCAGGTCCTCGGCTTTTGCTCATGTGCTTCCTTTTCTGTTCATCAGGAAGTGTCCTTTCCTTGCCAACTGATTTGATCTCCTTTGTTTTAAATCTGGGTGTATTCCCTACTTTATATAAACAGTATACGTTTTAGACATACCTCTAACTCTTCTGACCCAATAGGAAAGTCAAGCATTTTTAACATTTTCTCAGAGGAGAGTGCAGCATCTAAGAAAATCTAGAAAAGGGAGGTGTTGACATTCACACTTGGAAAAATGCAAAACTATTTGAATTCCCAAATTGCCTGCCTACTGAATGTATCTTGGGTGTGGTTTATCTTTCACTATTCCTTGTGTGGGTTTGATATTCTAGTCTCTTGGCCATTTTTTTAATTTTTTTATCCCGCCTTTATTATTTTTACAAATAACTCAAGGCGATGAACATATCCAATACTCCTTCCTCCTCCTATTTTCACCACAACAACAACCCTGTGAAGTGAGTTGGGCTGAGAGAGAGTGACTGGCCCAAGGTCACCCAGCTGACTTTTGTGCCTAAGGCGGGACTGGAACACTCAGTCTCCTGGTTTCTAGCCTGGAGCCTTAACCACTAGACCAGAGCTTTCCAAACTGTGTGTCGCGGCCAGGGCCCAGGTGTGTCGCAGGGGAACCCGGAAGAGGAGGCCATGCACCACGTGGAGCCCCACCCATCCCTTGCTCCGCTCTGAACCCAGCTCTTCAGCTCTCACAGTTTGGAAAGCTCTGTCTTAAGCTAAGTTTCTTCTTAGTAAACACGCAGCAATTGGTTTTGCCAGTTTGGTCGGCTCGGAGGAAGGATGCGAGAAACCCCTGGCTCGCCACTCCGGCAGGAGAAGCAGCCTCCTGAGCCCCCCCTCTGAGTGCCGTCTCTCTCTCTCTCTCTCTCTCTCTCACACACACACAGACTGAAAACCCGCCAGAACAACAATAATTATGCTGGCGCAGAAGCTGGGGAAGGGAGAGGTTCCCAGCTAAAAGTCTGCCTTTCCAACAGACCCAACGCCTTGCCCTCCTCCATTGCAAGTTAAGGCGCGAGGGAGAGAGATTCGCTTGGCAGATCATTAGGATCCCCAGCTGGAGTAGGTGTGGGAGCAAGGAGCTGAAGTCAAATTCCCCGGGTGGGGGGAACCACTGAAATAAATGGGGAGGAGTTTTTATGCTCGCTTTTTCAAGGTTACGGCTTTCTATGGTATTTGTTGAGATAGTGACTGAATCGATGGCGGTGCCCCAATTTAATCATACGACCCACTTTTACGCTGCGAAGTCCATGGCAAACCTTGGAAATGCGGCGACGGTCGCTGTTTCTACTCCTGCAGTGAATTAGCTGCAGTTGAACCTGTTTTACTCCAGAATAAGTTACCTTACCTCACTAACTTAATTCCGAAATAAGGGAACTTGGAATGCTGAGGCTATTCACGTGTTCAGCAGAAAGAGCACTCGGTGGCCTGGGTGTTAGCAGGACGCTCGGCAGCCTAGTGGCATCCCTGCACCCCCCAAACCCCCCCAGCCCAGAGCCTTACCAAGCAATGGACACAGTTTTCCCATCATCTGGCAGTGTTTCTCAACCTAGGTGACTTCAAGAGCTGTGGACTTTAAATCCCAGTATTCCCCAGCCAGCCTTGCTGGGTGGGGAATTCTGGGAGTTGAAGTCCTCATATCTGAAAGTGGTCAAGACTGAAAAACACTGCTCATGGTCTTGGGTCCATGACCTCCCCATCAAGCACACCTGGAGGGGATTTTTGTATTTTATCTACAATTACATACAATACAATACATACAGTACAAGACTGGGGGGCCGGGGGGTGGGGTTTGGAGCCGGGAGCCAATCACGTGGGTCAGGGGGCGGGGTTTGGAGCCGGGAGCCAATCACGTAGGTTGGGGGCGGGGTTTGGAGCCGGGAGCCAATCATGTGGGTCGGGGGCGGGGTTTGGAGCCGGGAGCCAATCACGTGGGTCGGGGGGCAGGGTTTGGAGCCAGGAGCCAATCACATGGGCTGGGGGTGGGGTTTGGAGCTGGGAGCCAATCACGTGGGCCAGGGGCAGGGTTTGGAGCCAGCAGCCAATCACGTGGGCCAGGGGGCGGGGACTCCTCATTACTGTGTCACGAAATTATGCATGGCTAAAAGGTGTGTCACCAACATGAAAAGTTTGGAAAGCCCTGCTCCAGTGTATAACCTGCTTCATATAACTTCCTTTAAAATGCTGAAGAAACTTCAGAATGAACCTCGATTACTAACTGGGATTGGAAAGCAAGAGCATCTCACATCAGTGTTTCACCATCTCACACTGGGTTTCACTTGACTTTGTGGAACAACTTCAAGTACTGGTTTTGAACTTGTTAAAGTTAGATAGTCCTTGGGCACCAGTGTGTTATTATTGTATTATTATTGTTATTATTATTGTTACTATTGTTACTATTGTTATTATTGGGGGGGGGGTTCTTGTGTTGTTGTTTTAATCCTATGTTAACCACCCAGTTACAATTCATGAGATGGGTGGCTATGTAAATTTATGAAATAAATAAATAAATCTGGAATATAACATAGACTTCTATAAGAATATATTAAGAAGGTGAGTTGCATTTTAGCAGCATTTCTTAGCTGTTTTTTCTGACCATAGTCTTCTCAAAGCAGCTTATAATATAAAAGATACAATTCAGTATTTCTATAATATGTTCATATATTCACAATCACATTAAAAAAGAATTAAGCTCACCAGTTGAAAGAAGCCTATACAAAAGGAATACATGATTAACTTAATCATATAAAATTATAAGTAAAAGAAAAAATAAGAGAAAAGCAAATGTATTAGAAGATCCGAAATGAATAAGATATTGAAACTTATGAAATATAATGAAATAATTATAAAAAGGAAGTATGAAAAGGGGGGGGGAAAGGAAAGGGGGGGGAACGGAATAAGAAAAGCTATGTAAATCAATATGAAACAAAAAAAATTTCGTGAAGAAAACTGGAAGTATTTTAAAAGTTAAAAAAGAAAAAAGAAAGAAGCCTAATCCAATAGAAATTAAATCATCATTTATTAAAAAGTGCCATATCAAAAAACAAAACAAAACACAATCTTTCAGTTAAAAGCCAGTGAACACAAATGCCTTTTTACAATACAATTTTTAAAAAAATAACAGATGAAGTCAGGTATGATTTTCCCCTGAGAGAGAAAACAATAGAATAAAAACCGACATTTCTGATTCCCACCAACCTTGTAGTACTTAATGATGTGATAACAAAGAAGTCCTTTGAAAATTATCTTACCACAAAGCATGTTCAAAGAATATTGGCAGAGTTAATTACATGGAACCAAACCATGTAATCTGAGGCCCCAGGTCCCCATGTGACTTCTTTTTTGTGTCATTTTGGGCCTCATCCTGCCTTAATTGTCAAAAATTGTTAGTTTCTAGTATTTTGGAGAGGGAAAATATGAAAAATTCGTAATGCAAACCCTAAAATAGCCCAGCCAGATGGAAGTATCTAGACAATATTGGGTGATCTCAAGAAGCTAAACAGGATTAGATCTGGTACTTACTTGGGGGGGGGAGGAGGAGAGCAACTGTCAGAGCAAACTACTTCTCTACTGCTGCCAATAAAACTACATGGATGTGTCTATGAAGTCCCCAGAAGTCAACTCAACTCAAAGGAGACTTTACTTTTAATGTAATAGATAATACATTGATTTTGTGTTTTTTCTTGGTTTAGAGAATTTTTTTGTTTTAATCTGTTAAATTGGGGGGGGGGGGGGCTTCTAGTTCATTTTTTTTGTTTTGTTTTTTCTTTCCCCCAAAGAAGGGAAATCCATGTTTCTAGCACAATTCTACCCATTTTGCATTTTCATTATCTACTCACTGTGGTCCTTGATCACTCCCAATATTAAGAGCAACTCCAATCAACAAACCCGATGTATGCCATTGAATTAAAAAAAAAAAAACACTGTTTGAGCTGCAGTGCAACTAATGCAGCTGATACAGAACTGATATACCACAGGTGTAGTCAACTTGTATGCATGGCTACAAAAGTGTCCATGGATATCTTGGAATCATAGGCTTCATAGGCTTGGTTAAAAAATAAAATGGGTGAGCACTTTAAATTCACTACTTACTTTGTAAATGTGCCCACCTACTCAGAAAATAGATAAAAGTAAGATGGAGTGATAGAGGAAGTGTTGGGGAGCATTCTGACCAGATTGCCTTTTGGTAAATGCATCTTTTATAACTGGCCATGCCCAACAAGCCCATTATTGGCAATGTTCAAACTATTCTATTATGTGACACTGCAAATGTTAAATTCCAAATGTACCCAATAACATCCCAAGGTTGCCTACCCCTGAAGTAAAATATATATCTGCCTAGAAACAGCAAAGGGTTGAGCCACCATGTTCCTCAGCTGCTGAATTTTCCAAGTCATCTTCAAAGCCAGATCCCATACAAATTACATTACAATAGTCTAGTATGTATGAAAAAAGCAGTTCCCCTTTTTTGTGAAGGCTTGCTAAACAATAAGACAAACAATACATCTGATTTTATTTAAGGGTTTGAATGATTATTGATTATTTTTATTTATAGACAAATTTATATCCCACCTTTTTAATGCATACGTACCACTTAAGGTGGGAGTTATCCAAACTACTCAGTACTAATGATGCTACTATCACTAGGATGGTCTGCCCATTTTTAGGGATAAACACTGCAAGTAGGCATTGCATTAGAGAAGTGGCATGCATCATGGTTGTAAGTCTGCTTCAGAGGAGGTATTGAGAGAAGCTTGTCATTCCCAAATGATGTTTAAGACAGCTGTTGTATTTTTAGGTGGATTTACTAATGGCTGAGTTCTTTACCAAAGCGGCACCCATTTCTCTCATTTTTTTCCTTTGCTTCATTCCCCATCCTCCTTAGGTTTTTCAATATAACTTAATCCTCTTATATGTATGAGTTAGGCAAAGCATAGGAAATAAACAATAGCTAAGCTCACTGGAGCCCATGTGAAATCTTCTGTACATTTCTAAGCAAGCAAACGTTGTTTTATGGGGAGGAAGGTATTTTTGAGGTTGAAATCAAACTTCTCTTGAATAGTTTTCCAAAGTAGTGTGTCTGGAGAATGCAAAACCACTCTGTGGGTTTTTTATGATGCTTCAGGGAAGATTTTTTTTAAAAAAAATAAAGCACTATTGAGAAGCATAAATATAAGCATAATTATGTGGAAACTGCAAATGTAGAATAATATAAAATAGGGTGAACAGAATGGCTGAGCCTAACTTGTTAGTTTTAATATAAAACTGACCTTATATACAAGAGACTCCAGCAAAGGAGATCATTACCTTGTCGTGGTGCTGGAGCTTGAGCACCTCAATGAAACCATGAGCTAAACTGTGAAGGGACACCCAAGACGGGAAGGTCGTGGCAGAGAGGTCAGACTAAATACGATCCCTGGGGAAGGTAATGGCAACCCACCCCAGTATTCTTGCCATGAAAACTAAATGGATCAGTACAACCAAAGATATGTCGGTATACCATCGGAAGATGGGACTCCCAGGTCGGAAGATGGTCAAAATGCTACTGGGGAGGAACAGAGGATACGTTCAACTAGCCCCAGATGTGATGACGCAGCTAGCTCAAAGCCGAAAGGACGGCTAGCGGCCGACGGTGCTGGTGGTGAACGACGAATCCGATGTTCTAAAGATCAACACACCATAGGAACCTGGAATGTAAGATCTATGAGCCAGGGCAAATTGGATGTGGTTATTGGTGAGATGTCAAGATTAAATATAGACATTTTAGGTGTCAGTGAACTGAAATGGACTGGGATGGGCCACTTCACATCAGATGACCACCAGATCTACTACTGTGGACAAGAGGACCACAGAAGAAATGGAGTAGCCTTCATAATTAATAATAAAGTGGCTAAAGCAGTGCTTGGATACAATCCAAAAAACGATAGAATGATCTCAATTTGAATTCAGGGTAAGCCATTTAACATCACAGTGATCCAAATATACGCCCCAACCACAGATGCTGAAGAAGCAGAAGTAGATCAGTTCTATGAGGATCTGCAGCACCTACTAGATAATACACCAAAAAGAGATGTTATTTTCATTACAGGAGACTGGAATGCTAAGGTGGGTAGTCAGACGACACCTGGAATTACAGGCAAGCATGGTCTGGGAGAACAAAATGAAGCAGGACATAGGCTGATAGAATTTTGCCAAGACAACTCACTGTGCATAACAAACACTCTCTTCCAACAACCTAAAAGACGACTTTATACATGGACTTCACCAGATGGTCGACACCGAAATCAGATTGACTACATCCTTTGCAGCCAAAGGTGGCGGACATCTATACAGTCGGTAAAAACAAGACCTGGAGCTGACTGTAGTTCAGATCACGAACTTCTTATTGCAAAATTTAGAATCAGACTAAAGAGAATAGGGAAGACCCACAGATCAGTTAGATATGAGCTCACTAATATTCCTAAGGAATATGCAGTGGAGGTGAAGAATAGATTTAAGGGACTAGATTTAGTAGATAGGGTCCCAGAAGAACTATGGACAGAAGTTCGCAACATTGTTCAGGAGGCGGCAACAAAAAACGTCCCAAAGAAAAAGAAAACCAAGAAGGCAAGATGGCTGTCTGCTGAAACACTGGAAGTAGCCCAAGAAAGAAGGAAAGCAAAAGGCAACAGTGATAGGGGGAGATATGCCCAATTAAATGCAAAATTCCAGAGGTTAGCTAGAAGAGATAAGGAATTATTTTTAAACAAGCAATGTGCGGAAGTGGAAGAAGACAATAGAATAGGAAGGACAAGAGACCTCTTCCAGAAAATTAGAAACATCGGAGGTAAATTCCAGGCAAAAATGGGTATGATCAAAAACAAAGATGGTAAGGACCTAACAGAAGCAGAAGAGATCAAGAAAAGGTGGCAAGAATACACGGAAGATCTGTATAGGAAGGATAATAATGTTGGAGATAGCTTTGACGGTGTGGTCAGTGAGTTAGAGCCAGACATCCTGAAGAGTGAGGTTGAATGGGCCTTAAGAAGCATTGCTAATAACAAGGCAGCAGGAGACGATGGTATCCCAGCTGAACTGTTTAAAATCTTGCAAGATGATGCTGTCAAGGTGATGCATGCCATATGCCAGCAAATTTGGAAAACACAAGAATGGCCATCAGATTGGAAAAAATCAACTTATATCCCCATACCAAAAAAGGGAAGCACTAAAGAATGTTCAAACTATCGAACAGTGGCACTTATTTCACATGCCAGTAAGGTAATGCTCAAGATCTTGCAAGGTAGACTCCAGCAATTCATGGAGCGAGAATTGCCAGATGTACAAGCTGGGTTTAGAAAAGGCAGAGGAACTAGAGACCACATTGCCAATATCCGCTGGATAATGGAGAAAACCAGGGAATTTCAGAAAAACATCTATTTCTGTTTTATTGACTATTCTAAAGCCTTTGACTGTGTGGATCATAACAAATTGTGGCAAGTTCTTGGTGGTATGGGGATACCAAGTCATCTTGTCTGCCTCCTGAGGAATCTGTATAACGACCAAGTAGCAACGGTAAGAACAGAGCACGGAACAACGGACTGGTTTAAGATTGGGAAAGGAGTACGGCAGGGTTGTATACTCTCACCCTACCTATTCAACCTGTACGCAGAACACATTATGCGACATGCTGGGATTGAGGAATCCAAGGCTGGAGTTAAAATCGCTGGAAGAAACATTAACAATCTCAGATATGCAGATGATACCACTTTGATGGCTGAAAGCGAGGAGGAGTTGAGGAGCCTTATGACGAAGGTGAAAGAAGAAAGTGCAAAAGCTGGGTTGCAGCTAAACCTCAAAAAAACCAAGATTATGGCAACGAGCTTGATTGATGACTGGCAAATAGAGGGAGAAAAAGTGGAGGCAGTGACAGACTTTGTATTTCTAGGTGCAAAGATTACTGCAGACGCTGACTGCTGACTGCAGCCAGGAAATCAGAAGACGTCTACTTCTTGGGAGGAGAGCAATGGCAAATCTTGATAAAATAGTTAAGAGCAGAGACATCACACTGACAACAAAGGTCCGCATAGTTAAAGCAATGGTATTCCCTGTAGTAACCTATGGCTGCGAGAGCTGGACCATAAGGAAGGCTGAGCGAAGGAAGATAGATGCTTTTGAACTGTGGTGTTGGAGGAAAATTCTGAGAGTGCCTTGGACTGCAAGAAGATCAAACCAGTCCATACTCCAGGAAATCAAGCCAGACTGCTCACTTGAGGGAATGATATTAAAGGCAAAACTGAAGTACTTTGGCCACATAATGAGAAGACAGGATACCCTGGAGAAGAAGCTGATGCTAGGGAAAGTGGAAGGCCAAAGGAAGAGGGGCCGACCAAGGGCAAGATGGATGGATGGTATTCTGGAGGTGACGGACTCAACCATTGGGGAGCTGGGGATGGTGACGGCCGACAGAAAGCTCTGGCGTGGACTGGTCCATGAAGTCACGAAGAGTCGGAAACGACTGAACGAATAAACAACAACATATACAAGAGAAATACTGTTTTATATATAAACACCTAAATAAATTATTACATAATTATTCTAGGTTTTCTGTTTTATAAGCTGATTCAAATATACAATAAAATCAAGAAGCATTCTTCTTTAATAAGTGACTGGGGCAATTTTTATTGACAGGTGATTTCATAAATCAACAAATAATGAAAAGCACTCTACTTTAGTGAACCCTGTCCTTCAGACTTCTGTCATTTGACAGTGATAAAAAATAGTCATCCACAATGTTCACTGAAGATTCTTTCTATCGGTATTTATATGTGTATGTGTGTATGTGTGTGTTCATACATATGTTCATGCATGCACTAAAGGTATAGCAATCCAATGAAGGCAGGGGAGGAAAAATAGCTCCTATACCTTGCCAGACTTAAGCTGGTGGGGCAGGAAGTAATGGGATGGGTAAGTTGGTTGGTTGGATTTTATTTTTATCCCCCCTTTCAAAAATTTCTCTCCCATTTCCCTTCTAAAGTTAATTCCCCCTTTGGGAGATGCTTCAGGAAGTGCTGCAGATCCAAAGCTTCAACTGGTCCATTCCCAGACAACTTTCAGTTTCCTCCTTTTGCCCTAAGACTACCAATTAAATTAATGGCAAGGCACAACTCCTGGAAGATGCTTCCAAAGGTGGTTCATGGAACTTATATTCCAGGCTCAGAGAAGGAGGTACTGAAAATGCTCCTTGGAACTATAGAAGGTGCTCTTAAGATCCTTACTTAAGCCTTTTCTAAGAATAGGCAAGCCATTTAATTTACTTGTGTTATTATTTCTATTTTACATCTTTTTTTCCTAAAGGAATACTTGCCAATTGCAGCAATGAAGTCATTGCTGTCTAAGAGAATTGGGTGCATACATAATTAAGGGTGTCCTTATTATCATGGATTTATTGGCTCCCTTCAAATATAAGTGGTTGGAGAGCACTGTGCCATGCTTTGACCTTTTATTAAAATTGTATGAAAAAAACAATGGTCAGGTGTCACCTAGGCACTGAAAATCTAAGGCAGTTCAAGAGGCAACAGAGAATGAAAACATTTACTGCAGAGATTTAAGGCTGCCAGTCTCCAACACCCATAACATTTATTGCTGGCATAGTCCCTGTGGCAGTAGTTCCAGCATCTGCTGTTTTGATACCACTTTTGGATTCTCTGTGCTCTGTCACAGAGGATGCCCTGACTGTTCTGCCAATGTAATGAGAAACAGCGTTATGACCTATGCTGTGCCATAGATTTTCAAATCATACTTGGTTGGGTGATAATATAATGTTCATTGACTGTATTTGGAGTCTTTCAGTCAAAAAGGACAGACTGTGGTGCTTATGTGTGCTGCCAACTCTAAGAACGTACTTCTTTTTGTCTTGACTTGAATAGGGTCACTATAAATATGATTGCAGCTAATTCAGCATCCAAGCATACAATGTAACATATTTTTCCCAAATCTATCTTTGGTTCTTCTATTATTACATTTCATTTTTGAGTATAACATGCAACTATCATTCACCTACTATCACCTGAGAGCCAGTTTGGAGCAGTGGGTAAGGCACCAGGCTAGAAACTGGGAGCGCATGAGTTCTAGTCCTGCCTTAGGCACAAAGCCAGCTGGGTGACCTTGGGCCAGTACCTCTCTCTCAGCCGTAGGAAGGAGGCAAGGGCAAACCACCTCTGAAATCTTGCCAAGTAAACTGCAGGGACTTGTCTAGGCAGTCGGCAGGAGTCAAAACTGAATTGAAGGCACACACACACTATCAGCTAGTTTCATGTGTACCCACAGTAACCTATCTGATACTACTCTATACTTTTTAATATACATTTTATGTTATGAATGTATAATTATTTATTACATCTTTTCTCCCTTGCAGGTATTTCACTCCAAAAGATCAGACCACCTTCTTTCAGATCTCTTACATCTTTCCCTTTTTCCTTAGTTTCACAAACATTCAATTCATCTCTTTTCCCTCTTGATTTCATTCATTGATTCATGTTCTTTACTACTGTTCCTCCTACATTCCACATCACAGTCTTCCCTATGTCATGGGCATCACCAGATGGGCCCACAGATATTGACCTTGCTACCCATCATGGCTTTGCTTACAGAAAGCCAGCTAGAGAAGGTGTAGACTAGGTTACCAGCCTTAGCTGCACCCATGCCATATGCAGCATGCCCTACTAGTGGTAAGGACAACATCGGGCAGCACTGGCACATTTTAGTCAGTGTGCTACAACTATTTGAACTCAATCAAATTCAAGGTTTTAAAGGATCCGTCATCATTTATATTTGCTGACACCTTTCTTTAAACCTCTTAACTGGATTAGCTGAGTCATGATCAAAGCAGCACAGTTGGCACTAGGATGGTTTTATTATACTGTCCCTGAAGAGCTACAAACCCACTGAATCATTTGAAGGAAGGTGTCACCTTCATGTCTATGAAGGTTCTCAGTCATCCAGGTGGAATTGTCTGTAGCTTGAATCATGTCAACTGGATTTCTATTTTCTTAATGGAAACGTTTCGCTCCTTATCCAAGGGGCTTCTTCAGTCTGAGCAAAGTTGGTAAGGGAATCCTAAATATGTTCCTAGGTAGCTGTGTGACCTTACACCTGGGGCTAGGTCATGGTTATATTGAGATGTAATTTTTAAGTCCTTTTATCATCTAATGGAGGGTCGTTAAAAACACCATGCTGCTGTTGAGCTTCTGAAATGGTCTTAATCTTCCTAGGCACAGAAGACAACACGGGGAGGAAGATGGGGGAGAGTTTGTGCCTGAGGCCCCCACCTCTATTCAAGGAAGGATTTTCCAAGTTGGCATAAATGGATTCCTTGACCCCTCTCTCAAACCACCTATCTTCTCTGTCTAAAATGTGAACATTAATGTCCTCAAATGAGTGTCCTTTTTCTTTTAGATGAAGATAAACTGCTGACTCTGGTCCTGTGGTGTTATTTCTCCTGTGTTGTGCCATCCTCCTGTACATAGGTTGTTTGGTTTCTCCAATGTAGAGTTCAGAGCACTCCTCACTGCACTGGATTGCATAAACTACATTGCTTTTCTTATGTTTTGGAGTTTGATCTTTGGGGTGTACAAGCCTCTGTCTCAGTGTGTTGGTGGGTTTGAAATATACAGGTATGTGGTGTTTGCCAAATATCCGTTTTATCTTTTCAGACACGCCAGCCATGTAGGGAATGACCAGGTTCTTTCGTTTACTCTGAGTCTCAGCCCTATCTGTCGCTGTTTTAGGTCTGGTAGATTTAGATTTGGTGAAGGCCCAATTTGGATATCCACAGGCCTTCAGGGCTGTTCTCAGGTGCTGATTTTCATTCTTTTTGGAATCCATGGAGGTGGGGATGGTTTCTGCTCTGTGTGACAATGTCCTGATGACTCCTAGTTTGTGCTGCAGTGGATGGTGGGAGTCAAACATCAGATATTGATCTGTGTGTGTGGGTTTCCTGTAGATCCCTATTTCTAGCTTGCCACCGGTCCCAATGAGGACTTCACAGTCTAGGAATGCCAGTCTGTTGTCCTTGGTGTCTTCTCTGGTGAAGCTAATGTTCCCTTACCAACTTTGCTCAGACTGAAGAAGCCCCTTGGATAAGGAGCGAAACATTTCCATTAAGAAAATAGAAATCCAGTTGACATGATTCAAGCTACAGGTGTCACCTTCAGTTCCCCTTTGTTAAAATAAGAACTAAGTCAATCTGCTTCCTAAGCTTTTAAAAGGATACGATGAGAGAAATACGCAATTTTTGTTTAGAAAATATAAAACACCATAACATATTTGCAAATGTTCCTGCAAATAGAGTTCTGAACATGCCTTTCAGGTGAGCTGCATCTCACTTAGCCTTTGAACCTTGGTAAAGAAAGTCACATATCCATGTGCAGGAGTGCACTCTGTCCCACACGTAAATATGCTAACTCAAAATGAAGGTGTTTGCAAATGGTTTGCAAATATTGAATCGTGATCTTTTTCGTGCTGATGGACTCTCAGTGTCATTTTGGTATTCATTACCAATGTATATGGAATTCTCTTAAAGTAACGGTGCTAAAATCAGGAGCTTACCTGTGACATTCCTATAATACTGACATTTCTCAAAATCATTTTGCATGTTTTTTTTCTGGAATAAAATAAGCTGTAAATATTTTTTATGAATAACAAACAGCAAAAGATATTGTCTCTATGGGACAAGGAGCAAATAGTTGATGGCAATGTCCAGATGTCCAGTCCAGAACTGCTAATAAATGAAAAAAAAACCCAAATAGATTTATTTGGCTTGCCTGGTGGAAATCTCCCCTCTATTCCTCCCCACTCCAGCCTCTGACACCCAATTTCTTTCTCCCTTTCAGCTTCAGATGGTCTCTCAACCAGCTCTTCTGATGAGAGGAAGAAGTCTATGAAATGAGTACAACTGGATGGCATTGAAAAGGTGTGTGGTCTGTTGTAACGGGGCAGTGGGTGCTTTTTAGTGGATTTAGCTTACAGTACCTCTGTGTAGTTTTAAAACCCCTTTGGTTAGGACCACTCCCTTGGGCATGATCATGTGATCACTTTTATTCCAGGAAGACAGATACATTTCATACAGCTGGTCTTGCACACAGTGCTGCAAATCACACCCGTACAAAAATAGCTACCATGTCTAATGGGTATGCATGTAGGCCAGGTGTGCATAGCACACATACCCAAGTGGACAAGAGGTAGATTATCATATCACCCACTATACTTTCTGAATGGGAGTTCTGGACCTTGAAGATAGTAGAGACATCAACTGTTGGAAGAGGAGTTCCCTTACACTACTGCATTTCCTGCATTATGCTTCCCTCCCATTGATTCTGTGGTTCTCTGGAACTGATTTTTCAAGACCTACACAGGGAAGCAGGGAAAATGGTCTGTTTCCTCCTCACTGCTCAACAGCAGCATGGTGATCTTAACCATCCTCCTTTAGATGATAAAAGGACTTAAAATAACATCTCAATATAACCATGACCTAGCCCCAGGTGTAAGGTCACACAGCTACCTAGAAACATATTTAGGATTCCCTTACCAACTTTGCTCAGACTGAAGAAGCTCCTTGGATAAGGAGCGAAACGTTTCCACTGAGAAAATAGAAATCCAGTTGACATGATTCAAGCTACAGACAATTCCACCTGGATGACTGAGAACCTTCATAGACATATGTATGTGCTTGTGTGTATATATTTCCCATGATGCTTTGGGATGTCAATGTGCCCACTGAAATCACGCATAACAAAACTCAGGTGGGACAAAAGGGTTATTATCATATCTGCAAACTAGAAGAGAACATTTGATTGTGGAAGGAAAAATCTTCAGCCTGCTCTTCTGATGGAGAATTCCATGATCTAAGGAAGAGCAGCCTTGTGATTCTCTGAGGCAATAAAACGATCCTCCAGCTAGACTAATGGGCAGAACTTGGACTTTTCAAATCACGGCAGGAGCTGTGAGCTTTTATATCCGGATCTGTTTATGAGTCATTCAGCAGGTCTTATTAAAATTCCCTGTCATTTTCTTCTGTAATAGAATGATCAGAAAGGTTTATCGCTCTATACCAGTTTATCTGTACAAAAACACAGGATCAGATTTCATTATTTCTGGGAAGAATGAGTCTGCTAAAGAATATAAACTTCTCCCGCTCCTTTTGCTTTCCATGATCATTAGCCAAGGCATGGGGTGAAAAGAGCTCCCAGTTTATTCTGAGTTAAAATTCAGTTTTCTCCTGATACCATTTGAAAATATTTTTGATGTCATCACGTACTGACAGAATGATCAATCTGAAATTCCTAAGAATTGGTTTCTCTACATTCTGGCTCCAGAATACAGATGCCAAGACAGAGATGATAGAGATAGAGATGATAGAGATGGAGATATAGATAGAGATAGAGATAAATGTGCTTTCTAATGAACAGTTAAAGGTAGAGATAGAGGGAGAGGGAGAGGGAGAGAGGGGGAGAGATAGAGAGATAGAGAGATGATAGACAGACCATATAAGTAGAAGAAGGGTGGCAAGGAAAGAATAAATTGGTTTTATATATAAATACATGATTCCCAGAAGTTTAACTCTTTCAGATTTGTTTGTAAAAGTTGGGGTTTTATTTGCCTTCCCAGAGAAAAAACTAAAAACTCAGCATTTGTGAGTCAACAGAGCTTACGTCTGAATCTACACTGGCATTCTAATCTCAGGTTCCATCAGCCCCAGGCCAGTTTTGTCATTGCTGATACTGGCTAGGGATTATGAGAGTTGGTACCACAATCTGGAAAGCCTGAGATTTAGGTAAGTTTTTTTTAACCGTTCATTAGAAAGCAAATTTAACTCAGACCCTCATAGATCTCTACACAAGATACCTAAATATAAAATAAATAAGAAAAAAGGAAACATTATTATTATTCTACTTACTATATGGCAAAAGTAGAGCATAAAGTTTGACTTTTCCAAAGGCAACAAAAATCAAACTGCAAAATCTAAAAAGAGTCCCTAGTGTTAATCAACTGAAATAAGAACTGTCAACCTACCAGAGCAGAAAAATGTATCTGAAATAGAATGAAAGTTTGATTATATAAAGATCAATCAAAAGACCTCTTCTAATATTACTTTCGGTGATGCAAGAATTGCTGTCCTATAGTTTCTTCCAATCAATAATTTGAGAATGATTCCCTCTGTTGGAATAATGTAAGGAGTGAGCTGTGAAGCTGCCCAGCTAGCCCATCCACCACTGCCACCAGGCTCCTTTCTTACCTCTCTTTAACGTGTCTTCCCATTCTCAAGGAATGGCATTTGTGAATAGGCATTCTCCACTTGGGAGGTTATGCGCCCAGAGCTCCAGATGGAAAGGGTGCAGCCTGACAGAACACAGAGGCTGCTTGAATGGAATCTTTTTCCTCAATGTTTGTGGAGAGGCGGTAGATGGTGTACAGCTCTACTTACAGTATGAGCAATAATAGTTTTAAGAATCCCTCTAGTCTTTCACTGAATGAGTAGTGAAGGGATATGGGGAAACCCGGCTCACAAACCTTGGCCTGGAAAACACCATGCTGTAACATTTCCCCATGATGCAACATTACTAAACCAAAGATTGTGCCTGAACCAAAGAATTGTTACCCAAGGATGACCCTTGAGATGGGCCTCAGCAAGCCCCCAAAGAAAACTGCATAAGGAATGTTAAATAAAGCTCTGAAACCAAGTCTACCTCTCTCAGGAATGCATAACAGTCTGGCACCATCTATCTGGTCAAGCATCCTCTTCCTGAGACAAAGCCAATATGTTTACCTAACCTTCTTGCAATAAATGCCTTGCTTCCCCTCTCCTGAGATGTAAATATGTTAAACTGTGATTCTATGGTTCTGACCCTTTGTGATTCAACCTGCTTGTGTAACCCAATGTCTCTGTGAATGTTACTGTTGTCCTTGTAAGATGCAAGTATTTCCTTGGTGTGAATGTCCCCAATTCTATCCTTTGTAAATATGTTGATGACCCACGTCACCCCCTGACCTGGTGAGTCCCAGAATGCTTCAGCTCTGGGAGGGACCCTGTCCCTAGGAATCAGCCAATCCTAGGGGATGGTCATCAGACACCTCGCCCACATGTGGGCATACCTTCCTCATCCTCACTTCCTGCCTGTATTCCCCGTATAAAAGTTTGTGCACCCTTATGCTCTGGGTGGTGGTTTCATTCAGAGGTCACTTGCATGTGACAACTGTCTGGCTACCACCCGGCAACCTTTGCTTGGCCAAATAAATTTTGCTGTTGTTCCTTTTTACAAAGTCTCCTTCGTGTATTTGGCTTTCTCTAAAGGCGCGTGGTAAGTTTTGGTGCCTTACACCAATACTTACCTCTGTTTACATGCTAACTGGACAGGCACTTGCTCTCTTGTCCATCTCCTACCTCAAATCTCTATCCTTCCCAAGGGGGAACCACCTCCTGTACCACTTACTTCAGGGCAGCCTGGATCAAACAACTTGTATTTATTTTTGTCTGTGGCCTTACTGGACTTGCTATCCTGCCCTGCATTGTTCCTCTGGTTCGTAGAATCGTATTGTCCTCCCTCAAAGGGCTGACTGTGGTTTCCCACACTGAGGGTAAACCAGCAAGACTGCTGACTCTCCACCCAGTCTCCAAGGTGGGCGAAAGGCATTTCGCCATAAGAAAAGAAAAGGGAGGATTGAAGGGATATGGGGAAACCCGGCTCACAAACCTTGGCCTGGAAAACACCATGCTGTAACATTTCCCCATGATGCAACATTACTAAACCAAAGATTGTGCCTGAACCAAAGAATTGTTACCCAAGGATGACCCTTGAGATGGGCCTCAGCAAGCCCCCAAAGAAAACTGCATAAGGAATGTTAAATAAAGCTCTGAAACCAAGTCTACCTCTCTCAGGAATGCATAACAGTCTGGCACCATCTATCTGGTCAAGCATCCTCTTCCTGAGACAAAGCCAATATGTTTACCTAACCTTCTTGCAATAAATGCCTTGCTTCCCCTCTCCTGAGATGTAAATATGTTAAACTGTGATTCTATGGTTCTGACCCTTTGTGATTCAACCTGCTTGTGTAACCCAATGTCTCTGTGAATGTTACTGTTGTCCTTGTAAGATGCAAGTATTTCCTTGGTGTGAATGTCCCCAATTCTATCCTTTGTAAATATGTTGATGACCCACGTCACCCCCTGACCTGGTGAGTCCCAGAATGCTTCAGCTCTGGGAGGGACCCTGTCCCTAGGAATCAGCCAATCCTAGGGGATGGTCATCAGACACCTCGCCCACATGTGGGCATACCTTCCTCATCCTCACTTCCTGCCTGTATTCCCCGTATAAAAGTTTGTGCACCCTTATGCTCTGGGTGGTGGTTTCATTCAGAGGTCACTTGCATGTGACAACTGTCTGGCTACCACCCGGCAACCTTTGCTTGGCCAAATAAATTTTGCTGTTGTTCCTTTTTACAAAGTCTCCTTCGTGTATTTGGCTTTCTCTAAAGGCGCGTGGTAAGTTTTGGTGCCTTACAGTAGAGTATACAAACCCCTGGTAGCTCCATCTCCAGAAGCTGGAAAGCGTTTTACCTATTTCAGACCCTCAAGCCTCAGACATGATATTGTGGCTTGTAAAAGAGATATCCTGCATGGTACTAAAGATCACATCACAAAATGCCTTCTGCGTCAGCAACTCTTGCTTGTTCAGATGGAACAAACTTTAAAAGCAAAGGGAACTTCTAATATTTGCTTCTGTAAAGTGCCATGACCACTGGCAGTGCAACAGCAACTTCAAACATATTCAATGGGTCCCAAAGTTTGCTTTGTGAAGATCTCTTGAATGAAGTTCCAGCTAAATTCTCCTATTGACAAAAAGGAGTGGAGAGTGATTTTTGTTCCGGAAGGTGGCACTAGGATTTTTGCATATGATTTGGGGATGCTGGTGTTTTTGTTTGTTTGTTTGTTTAAAAAATGGACAAGCACTGCACAGAAACACTGATCCCACCCACTGGAATAAAATTCAAGCAACCCACAACTCCATAACTGGTATTTAGGAGAAAGCAATATTCCACCTTGAGCTTCTTCATTGCTCAAATTTGCTACAACTTCAATTATAATTTTTTGTGGATGGGGGAATACCCTTGTTTTTTTTCCTTAGTGATGTTTTCATGCATGTCACAACACAAATTTGGCTGCCTGGTATTGTCACTGAAGTCCCAACACCAAATTCCACTCTGTTCTATAGATAGGACCTTCTGTTCTCTGATTCATGTATTGGGAAGTGGGATATCCTTTTTTTGCCAGCAGCCTAACTTTCCATAACTTATTTTCATGTGACCCTTGCTGCTAATCAGTAAAAAAGCCAGTCCTTTACTTTTCTAGCCCAACCCAAGAAATGCCACACTTGCATAAATCCCATCACAAAGAATAGCTCAACATATTTAACATTGCATGGTTAGGAGATTGTATGCTGTGTAAATGTTTTGCTGAAATTTCTGTATGGCAATCAAGGGCAAGCTGAAACAGTTGGGTTGCATGCTACCTCCAAATTACATTTTTGCCACTCCCAAAATACTCCCCTCATCACAATAGATGAAAACCAGAGATATAGTTTCATGCCATTTTGAGGTAGGGAAAAGATGAAAAGTGCTGTTTAGGCCTTAAGAGATACTTAGCATAATTGTAAAAATAAAGAAAAACTCCCAAGTTCTCCCCCCACTCCCACCCCTGATCAGGAAAGTGGAAAATAATGGCAACTTCCAACTTCCATCTGTATGACACAGCACTAGCCATTTATATCCGTGCCCTGCCCAGGATGATCTTGGGTCCTCCAAAAAATCTTAAATGCAGCCTCCAGCCACTAGAAGTTCACCTAACCCTACTGCAATATATCCTGAGAGAATCAGATAAACATAATTTATGAACTGATTTAAATGGGCTAATAGTATCACAGTGAAAAATCAAGAACTGAATAGCATAATCTTGTCCGTGAGAAGAATTAACACAACAAAATCAAACTCATGACAATCAATTAAAGGCTCTTGAAATTATAAAGAAAGGTCTTTCAATTCCTTGCCCATCTAGTAACTTTCCACTGAAATCCCTTCTCTGATGCAACTTTTATTCATACAGAAAGAGTAGTTTTTTACGAGAACAAAAAAGGTTTGTTGGCACTGAGTATGTTCAGATGAATTTCCCAAACAGGAATCTAACCTGTTGACTTTGAATGGTGATCACGTCTATTCTGGAACTTCTATTTTTAAAATACAAATATTTTGCAGTAAAGCATCCTTAGTTCTAGTTTCCCTAAATGCAGCTGTATAAGCCTTTGTGCTGAGGTGTACTCTGTGGCTATTTAATCACTACAGGTTAGTTTGGAAATTTCTTTTGGAAATAAACAGCCATCCCTCAGCAATATTTTTCAAGAGATTCCATTATTGTCTGGATGTTTAAAAGTTTAAAATTAATCTCTAGCACTTGTACAAGTGTTCTTTTTTTAGAGTCCAATTTTGACATTTAAAACAGCTTTCCTTTAAACCAAGAGAGGAAGCATTGTTCCTGTTCTTTCCCCAACCCAGATGCTCTCTAAATGTCAGGAACGGCCATTTGTGACATTTCTGGGAATTGAAGTCCATACTTCTGGAGAGTGTACAGCAGAGCTTTCCAAACTGTGTGTCGCGACACAAAAGTGTGTCGCCACACACAGTCTGGTGTGTCGCCACACAACCCGGAAGCGCTGATCATCATCAGCGCTTCCGGGTTTTCCCGTGGTGACAAACCAACTGCAGCACGCAAAACCCGAAAGCAGCAGCAGCGCTTCCGGGTTTTTGCGCGCTGCCGCACTTCCGGGTTTTCCCATGGTGACACACCAACGCTGGTTGGTGTGTCGCCGTGGGAAAAACTTTGGAAAGCCCTGGTGTACAGGTTGGACACCATGGCACTGTATACTGCATCTAGTATACAGGCAAAAGCAGCACTTTTGAAGATCTTTGGACCACAACTTTAGCTGTGGTTTTGTCTGGATATTAAAAAAACAAGCACCCTTCTTATTTTTCTTAGTGTCATCTGTAGTGAGACTGTGGTTGACTGGTGAGGACCTAGTGCAGTGGTCTACTTGTTCCTTCTGTACTTATAAGGTAGATATTCTAAGAAGCTGTTGCAAATTGTGTGTAATTTAGCAGGCTTTGTACGGTACTGTAAATTCCTTTAGTGAGCTTGGCAGATTGCCACATTGTATTGTAAATCACTCTTATCTTTTATCTGTATTGCTCCTTGTAACAATTAAAAAAAAAAGAAGACAACTGAGTTCTCTAATCCGACAGCTGCAGAAGGGAGGGAAAGTAGTGGTGTGTCAGAAATAATATCTCGTGCGCAGATTTCTCTGGCAGAGGGTCAACTGTCTGAACTCCAAAGTTATGGACAGTATATGTCATTAGACCATCCCCAGACATTGTCTGCCTCCAAGCCTCTTAGTGACACTGAAGATGATGATTAGATGACATTCAGCTTAATCCTAGGTTCCACTTTATTATTTATTTTTCCATGTTTTCCTTCTCCCTCTTTGCCGGAAGGAAAAGAAGAAGCATTCAGTAGCATGGGCCTTGCTTTACTTCTTAAATGAAGTGAACAAATGTAATCTGTCTTTGCAATAAGACTCAATCATCCATTCCTATTGGGTCAGTTACAAGCATTAAACAGCCACATTTAGCTTACGGAAAAGTCTTCCAACTGTGACAATATCTGGAAAACAATGGCAATATAATAATACAATGCTCATTACTATCCATCCATGAATATTTCTTAAAATACATATACTTAGAGCAATTGTGCATTCCTTCATATTGGCCCTTATTTAGATTCAGCATGCAGCATGAGACTTGCTGGTATACACAGCATGTTTGATGAATATGCTTATAGATGTATTGCAACAGTGGTGGTGCAAAAAGACAGAGAGAGAGAGTAGTACAGAATGACTGAATATGGGTTTCTTTTTTTCTGTAAATGGGATGCTAAATATTAATGTTCATTTTCATACCAATCTATCATTGTGAGTGAAACCCAACTGTCAAGCTCCCATGATAATCAGAAATAGCCATTTTCTATGTCTGGGGTCTGAACATGCTACATACAGCCATCTATGTGCCCATGAATGCCTCCATGGTTGCCTGCTAAGCCTCTGCTTCACTTTATTTTGCACTTATTTATTTGTTACATTTTTCTAATTGTAAATTGGAATACAAGAGCAAATTGCAAAACAAAATAACTCCTTCCTTTGCTGTCAGCTTTATTTTCAAGGCAATCTTAGGAGAAAAAAAATAGTTCAGAAGCATGCTCAACTATTCAGAGGGAAAAAAACCCCAAAAGTAATGGGGAGATGAGGAAGCATCCCACTGGGCTAGATGAGGTAATGCCTTCTTGTCAATGGGTATTTTGTGACTGGCCATGCAGATTAGTAGCCTTTTTGTGAATGGGTAAGAAAAGGTAAGTTTCCCTTTTGCTGTAGCAGCCATTCTGTTAAAATGGCCATGATATGCTCCAACAATTTCAAGTATAGTATTAATGTAGGAAGAGAGCCAGTTTGTTGTAGTGGTTAAGGTAGCAGACTAGAAATCAGGAGGCTGTGAGTTCTAGTCCTACTTAGGCACAAAACCGCCAGTCACACTCTCAGCCCTAGGAAGGAGGCAAGGGCAAACCACTTCTGAAAAACTTTGCCAAGAAAGCTGCAGGGACTTGTTCAGGCAGTCTCCGAGAATCGGACATCATTGAATGGATTAAAAAAAATATTATAGCAGTAGTAATTTATATTATGCTTAAAAGCTAAGAGTGCTGAGTGCCTCCAAAAGTTTCAAAATGCTTATTCTATATTCTCCAGAGGACCTGCTCTGTTTACCAACAGTGCTCAAGTGACAGTAACCCAATTTTAAAATGAATTGTCAGAGCCACTAATTACTATTGATTAATACCGAGTGAGGTTTCCTAAGTTCTGCATGAATTCAGAGTTCTTCGAAGCAGTCTTTGTACGAATCAAAAGTAACAGCTTTCTCCTAACTTTTATTTGGAATATAATATTTCAATTCAGTAAGTTTATTTCCTATTTAGCTGTAAATCCTATTTGCTGTTAAAGAGGGGTTACACTCACAAAAACGATATTTGATATGGCTTAAAGTCACCTGACTTGTTCTGGAGCTTGTTTTAGTTGTTTGAGTCACTTCCTTATTTTAACAAAAATACCCAACTGCTATATATTTGCACAAATCTCTGGTGAGCAGTCTTTATGGTTAATGACTGATTCAGCAAAAGCAGAGGATCATTTGTTGCAATCCTAAATTTAGAATTCCTTTTGCATGAAGAATCATTAATATCCAATCCATTGTATGTGACTTCTTCTTACCAGATACCATGCTGAAAGAGAACTATTTATCAATTCTATTAACTTTCTTTAAAAAGTATATAAACTCTACTGCTTTTCCCCATTAATACTGATTGTTCCTGCATATGCCAGTTAACTCTGTAAAATATATAATAAGATATTCAGCTGGAAATTTTGCATTAATTAATAGATTTAGGTAGCTTCCCTCCCAGGTAATTTATTAGAACTATTAAAAATTATTTGGAAAGAGTGCTTTGACCTTTGGGTGAGCACAGTACTTCTCCTCTATTCATAAAATGCCCCCTTTTTTCAGGCTTCTGCACAAATTTTTTAAAAGAGTCATATTAGCTTAATGAATTGACTTATTTTATTATAACAAAAAAAGAGAGGGGAAAACAGATCTGAAACATACAGCAATAGTCATTTGTCTTGACAAGTAGACTAGAAATGTATTTCCCTAAAAATAATTACAATGTCTGACATCATTTTTCAATGCCTTCCTGAAATAGCCTTGTCTTGCATGTGCTGCCTTTATCAGAATTTAATACATTATAAGTCAAATATTAATTATAGTGGTATTTGTAGCAGAATGAGGGGGCAAAGTGATTGTCAAAGAAAAGAATCCTCCAAACTGGCTTTAAACTTTAGTTAGATGGTCTGAAGATGGCATCCCTTGTTTTTGCTCTCTATTTTCCTGTTAAAAACCATAGCTATGGCAAGTAAGGGGCGTGGTGGCTCAGCGGGTAAGATACCAGGCTTGTCGATTGGAAGATCGCAAGTTTGGAGGTTCGAATCCCTAGCCCTGCATGCGGAGTGAGCTCCCACACTAGCTCCAGCTCTCGCCAACCTAGCAATTCAAAAGCATGCAAATGCAGGTAGATTAATAGGTACCACTTCGGTGGGTAGGTAACAGCGTTCCACGTGCGTCATGCCGGCCACATGACCGTGGAAGCGTCTTTGGACAGCGCTGGCTCTTTGGCTAACAAACGGAGATGAGCACCGGCCCCTAGAGTAGGACACAACTGCACAAATGTGCGGGGGGAACCTTTACTTTTTTACTAAGGAGGGAATAAACATAGTATGTAACAACAGCTGAGGTAGTAGAAATAACTAATAACTAATAACTAATAGTCTGGATAGAGTGTACAAGACCAGTATATTACCCCATCCAGATCTCAGGTGTAATCAAATGGTCACTGTTATGCCTTTTCCTCAAATTCTGTTTGTTTCTCATTTTAAATAGTATGCCCCTATCTCATGCAGCTGTCATGATCCGGACCTGCTTTTCCTGTCACCATCTTTAGAATGATTATGATTATGAGCATGGATTTCAAAATGCTTCAATTTTCTTCTTGACTTTATTTTCCTCTTGGAATCCCAGCCACTGTATACCTTTTGGCTACTAGTACTCAATTATCCAAGATATTACTTACTCCAGCATCAAACTGTTCTCCTTGATCTTGATCTTGCAGCCATGCTCAGTTTTCAGTAACATATATTTCTATATTAACAGTCAAATTATAAAAACATTTTAAAAAACATTTAAATTATCTACTTTTATGCTTAGTACTGTTATTTCAATCTTACCCCTATTAAACATTAAAAAACAAACTTTAAATCACTGCAAGAAACTTTAAGTCATTATAGAAAAATAAAATCATAGAGCCTTAAAATCAATCCACATACTTATTCTTAATTTTAACAATCAAATTGTAAAAACATTTTAAAAAAACATTTAAATTAACCACTTTTATGCTTAGTACTATTATTTCAATCTTACCCCTATTAAACCTTAAAAAACAAACTTTAAATCATTACAAGAAACTTTAAATCATTACAGAAAAATAAAATCTTAGACCCTTAAAATCAATCCACATACTTATTCTTAATTTTTATCCCACCTCAAAATAAACCAAAGCATTTATTTGTCTCCATATTATACACAACAGTTTTTTTATAGACAGATCAAAAAGCCCAGCTATCTCCCCTACAAAGTCAACAAAAAAATTCCCACATGACCAAGGTATCTCATTTTCAGAACAGACCCTGTAATAAACAAGCCATTTTTCTTCTTAAAAGCCAAATTGTAACTCCTTCATGTCTGTCATTTCTTCACCATCTGGATTCTTGCAGTCAGGAGGGACACTTCTTCCTTGATGAATCTCTTCCTCTCCCTTCAGAAAATCCTCAATCGATTGATACATTTTAAAAGCAATATCCTGTACTTCTTGTAAAGTAGCTTGAACAATTTCATGGAAAATCTTGTTAAAGTCAGCAGACTGCTCGGCACGGAGCTCTAAGGTTGTTTTCTTAAGGTCGTCCATAGTTCAAACAGTAAAGTCTGGCACCTTCTGCTGATGTGTATAAACTAGTGAGTTAATAAAAGGCTTCCAGAGGCTAAAATACAGCATCCAAGGCAAGTGAACAGAAAACTAAGAGCTAATAACATCAAATTAAATGTGTAGGAAAATATTAAGTCCTTCAAACTAAATAGAAAAATAATAACAGAGAGATGGTTATTTATTCTCAGTCCTCCTTAAATTTGAATGGAAAGCAAGCTAGCAGCTAGAAAAAAAAATTAAACCTCCTCCAGAAACGTTATTCAGCACCAAGAGATTCGTATCTTCTTGTTGTTAAAAACCTCTCTTGGGGTCCAAGAACTTAAAAACATACAAACTAGGTGATTTAGAAATGAAGAAGGCTCGACCTAATGTCCCAAAGAGGCTGCAGCATGGTCTGGAAATGATGGCATCCCCGACTCCCGTCTCCTCTTACAGGAATAATGCCAACGCTGTTGACGATCTTCAGGTGTGAGAGTCGGGCCACTTACCTGTCTGCCGTCCGATCCGGAAGAGTCCGATCCAGAAGAGGAGCCAGTTTCTGGAAATGGCAGGCTTGGCACGAACCCTGTGGAAGAAACAGAGACGCTGATTGGCAGAGGCCCAGAAGGAAGGACACCTCCACCAATCAGCACGTGCCAAAGGAGAGCAGAGAGGCGGGCAGAGCAACGCGAAGCCCGATTGGGCCCCGCTCTCCCAAGGCGCGAAAAACGGAATAAAAAGCCGGCGTGACTTACCTCAGGTGCCGGAGACAACCGTTCTAACCGTTCTAACAGTTCTACACTGAGGTCTCTAAACTCCGCACCGGACCCTGCTTCCGAGCCTCACCTCACGGCCGCCCCGAACCTCACTCTAGAGCCCTGCTTTACCACAGTCCCTGACCCCGTGAACGAGCCTAGCCTTGTTGCCGCGCCGGACCCAGATTCCACGCCTTGCCCCGCCACCACGCCAAGTCTCGGACCCAAGCCTTACATTGCTCCCGTGCCAAGCCTCGTAACTGAACCTTTTCCGCTCGCCGCACCTCCATCCTTGTTACCTGTGGAAGAAACCAGCATCGGGGTAAGCACCACCACCTTGCCTGCTCCTCTCCTGACTTCCTGAGCCACCGACTCTCCTTTGTTCGCCACTCCGGAGCCAGGAGACGCCGGCCACCAGTGGGCTGCCTTTGTCGGGCCCCGGTCTACCCAGACTCCCACCAGCCCAGATCAGCTGCCTAGCCCAGCTGACGCTGGCCACCAGTGGGTTGCCTTTGTCGGGCCCCGGTCTACCCAGACTATCACCAGCCCAGATCAGCAGTCAAGCCCAGCTGATGCCGGCCACCAGTGGGTTGCCTTTGTCAGGCCCCGGTCTACCCAGACTACCACCAGCCCAGCCAACTCCACGCCCGCGGACACCTTGCCTGTCACCTCCGTTTCGCCGCTGGCTGCAGACTCTGCTACAGAGCCCGTACCCTCTCGGCTCCTTCCTGCCTGGCCAGGAGCATTGCCCGAACTCGCTGCTATCCAGCCTGTAGAAGAAGAAGAGGACTGTGTAAACTGGGCGGCTTGTGTATCTTGTAAATAAAGTTATTTCAATAACGCTTCCGTGTCAGTCTTAGTCGGAACAGGACATCAGGCTACAAGGTGATGTTATGAAGTGCAAATGGGATGATTCCGAGTGTTTTCTGTCCATGAAAACACTCTAGGGCAACAGGACAAGCCTGCCTGTGCCTCCAAAAAGAATCCATGCTGTTAGGTCTGCCCGCTGATCTTGCGAGCAGGGTGTTCAGTTGGCCATCTTCTCACTGGAAGCCAGGAAAACATATTTCCAAAGATTCACCCATTATCATTTCTTCAGTGTATGGCTTACACTATAAGAAATGAAACACTGAAAATTTTCGAAAATCTTGCATATTATTTACTGCATCTTACAAAATGGAATAAGTCCTGTGTTAGCTTTGCCTGCATTGGTAAATTTTGCCCTTAAATAAATTGGTTGATGTAAAGGTTGCATATATGATTTTGTTTGCTTCTTTGTTTTAGTATTGCCTGATTGGAATACTGCATATCATTTTGTATTATTTCTGAATATATGTATCCATATGAAGCTCCTTTCACGTGAAGCACCTTAGTGGCAGCATTTCTTTGAAATACAGTTAGTGCTAGCAGGCACATTAATGAAGGTAATATTTTATCCATGGTGCTTAAAATGTAGTTATAAGGTAGCCAACAACACATAGCACCGAAAAAGTGAGAGAAGTAGAAAGCATTAGAAAGTTCAGACTTGTTGGATTTTTTTGCAGCTTATTGCAACTGGGTTTCAATTGCTGCTCTCTCTCTCTCTCGGTGTTTTTAATATCCCATTAAATGTCTGTCAATGGGTAGATCTGAGCAAAAATTTTAAAATGGTTTAAAATTAATTTTAAAAATAATTGTTCATGGTCTCTCATCTCTACACATGCTGTATGTACAGGGTGTACCAAAAGACAGACCCCATAGGCCAATCACAATATGTGTTTCATTATTTATTTATTTATTTTTCTGAGTAAATGTTACTGTACTGTGGGTTGTTGCTGGCTTTTGGGGTTTCAGGCGCAGAGTAATCCAAACGTATAAGGCTAACAATATTTTATTGTAGCATAAGGCAATAATGGAGATATAGTACATTATTGCAAAAGGAAAAAACAAAGCATACGCAGAGTTCCATCAGCAGATGTGATGAAAAATCATGGCCCATACAAAGGCCAGGCATAGTTACAATTCAGGAACAGAGTACATGGTAACAGGACAGATAGAAGTCAAGAAGAAAGATGGATGTAGACCCATAGTTCATAGCTGAATTATACACTTGGTTCAGCATTCTGATTGGCCATATGTGGGTCAAGACATTTTCAAACTGACAATGAATTTACAGAGTTGTACTTACTATAAATCGCCATGAGATGGCAGTGTTGCACATTGTTGTTCCCTTCGGGGAACGGTTCCCATGGGACAAGGTATTTCTGGGCTGATATCGCTTTGTTTTGGCTATGGAAGGTCACACACCTGTTGTTTACTTGCTTTTTGTTATGGGAACATTGTATGGAAAAATACTAGCTTTACAGGCTGGAAATTCACAGTGAAGGAATCCATTCGCATGAATTCTACATAGAAAAACTCTAACATGTACTTAGGAATGTTCAAAGGCCACACATCAAATGAGGAAGGAAGTATTTAAAAGAAAATGGCAAAGGAGAATTCTTGCTTCTGTTTTTATTTTCCACTCTTTTGGCAGCATCTGACTCCTCTGCAGGAATCAAAGAGGTGCCCCACTCCAGTTCCAATGCACACCCAGGCATCCTCTGCCCCTAAACTCATCAACACAAGCAGACGTTGAAATCACTCCCCTCTCCAGAACTATAATACCCAAGACTGAAGCCCATTTTACTCATACTACTGTATAGCTGCTATCCCTGAGAGAATCCACATAAGAGAGGAGGGCAGAATATTAAGAGGGGGAAAGCTGCTGTCGGATGAGTTGGAGAATGTGTTTGGTGTCCCATGAATGGGTGAAAAATGGTGGTGCAGAGATAAAATACTCATGCAGCATGAACCTTCAACTTCTAACAGTACAATGGGTATACAGTACATGTCTGCTCAGAAGTAAGTCGCACCGGTTTTCATGAATGTATTTCAAGGTAAGTGTGCATAAGATTGCAACTTCAAAGTTTTTACACTGTAAGACTGTTACAGTTGCTCACTCTTGAAGCCTTATAGTGTGCTTCAGCTGGCAAAAAGTGGTTGTGAAGTTTAATGCGGGAAACAAGGATTGTGAGGAAGATAAATGAATTTAGAATCCTGATAATATAAAATCAATTTGAATTGTAATATAATTCCATTACTATTTCAAACACTGAATTGTCTTTCCTACAAATTCAACCCTTTCAGCCTACCCCAACCTTCTGCTCTAGATCTCTTGGTTTTCTATTCACTTGTTCCTAGGCAGCGCACCATGCTAAACTGAGTGGTTAATAAATAATTGATAAAACAGATTTAAAAGAGTATCTATAAACCATCCTAACTGTTTAATTTCTCAAATGTCATGTTGTCATAGAAATATCGCTCCAGAAAGGGGCACCTAGTAATGGCAGTATCCCATTCCTGTTTTCTCTATTAATATTTGAGATAAAGTGATCTGATTTAGTTTTTATGTTTAATACATCGTGTTTTTCATTATTTCTTATCCTCCACACAGTTTTCCATACCACATGTTTAGAGCAAGTTGCTCCGGCAATCTTCAGTGTTATGGAATTGCTAAAATGGACGGTTGCCAATCTAAAACCTATCACCTTCTTAAAGACTACATTTTATTTATTATTTATTTATTTATTTATTAAATTTATATGACCGCCCAACTCCCCCAACAGGGGACTCTGGGCGGTTTACAATAAAACCAAGGTTAAAATATAAATATAAAATTACAATTTTTTAACATAATATAAATAAATGTAAAATCCAATCTGGTGAGTTGATCTAAAATACTAGGAAGGACATTATGGTATTAACCACCCCCAGGAGGAGCTATTACTTTTCCCCTCCCATGCTAGGTGGCAGAACCAGGTTTTCAGATCTTTCCTAAAGGGAGGGAGGAAACCTCTCTCAACTCTCGGGGCAAGATATCCCAGAGGGCGGGTGCCACTTTTCGGTATAAAAATATTGAGCAGTTCCAGTCTTGGATTTGGACTGATGTTTTGATATCTCCAGCTACTGAAGTGGCTGTTGTTGGGAAAGGAAGATCAACTGAAGGAGAATCTGGGTTCTTTGAAAATCTTGTTCCCTACAGCACAACATGCAAATAAACTGGTCAGCAGGTTCTTCTAATGTGAGAAGAATTGTGTAAATGACCTTCAGTTACTTCCAGCATTAAGCAGTAATGCGCATGGAGTGGAGGGGTTAGGATTCCTCTTCTTGGAATGGATCTACATTTTAGACTTTGTCAGCTTGCCCATTCACTTCCTTTGATCCTCTGGGTCCAATCTGTACCATCACTCAGTAGAAGGAATATCCTTCTTGATTCTGCAACTTGTTCAGTCCTTGTGGAAGGTAACTGCATAGGCAGATACAGCAGATAAGAACAGGACTGAGAAACCAATATTGGACCCCAAAAGAGGTATAATCTGGGTAGGTACCGGATAGTGGCAACCTCAGATACTACTCTGGTTAGAAACCAGGAAAAATTGTTCTGACAAATAAAAGCCCTCGGTTTGAACCATCCACAAGTACTTCCTACAGGCCGTTATTTATTTCACTGGCTGTATCCTAAATAACATAACTGTCCATAGGATGGGGCCAAAAGTCCTTATGTGTAATTAGACTCTCCCAGGCCATCTTCAAATCATGAAGGCAGATGCACTTCACTAGTCCTTTATTGCCAGAATCTTGACAAATAATAAATCTCTTGCTTTTGCTGCCTATCAGCAGTGGGAAAAAAATCAAGGGGTCTGTCAAGCCATCCTGTATGACAGGTAAGCTGTCTTTGGCTTGATGGGTTTTAAGGCTGCAACCATTCTGCTCAGGTTTTCCTCTTTCTTCCATAAGCAGAAATGCAATTCATTTTTATGACCCATCTGGATTCATTTTATTAAATGTGTTATTTGCCCTCTTGTTACCTTGGGGTAACTTGTACTTTCTGCTTAATATGGGTAATATTATGATTTGTATAATGGGCCAACCTGTTTGTTTGTTTTAATGGAAAGCCTTTAGCCAAATAGGGACCATAAGGCAGGACCATTTGTCATCACCAGTTTTATCACAGTCTGTTTCCCACATGGCCAATGTCGATTTGTATTTTAATACTGTAAGCAAATACAAACTGTAGCAATTTTTACAAAGTTGGAAAAGGTGCATATGTTGAATGTATTTTGTATTTTCTTCTTAAAATGCATACAAATAGAATCCATTCCTTCTCTGGGTGCTACTTTTTATATAGGTTTATATAGAAACTCTTCACAGATTAACCTCTATAATGCAGTTGTGAGTCTGCAAGATGCAAACATTCAGTACCTAGAATTTATGCAATGAAATCCTTTCATCCTCTAGCAGTTACAACTCACACCTCTCCCAATTTCTGTTGCATATTTTGGGAGCATGACCAGGGCTGAAAAATGAATTGCCCCAAGGCTATTGAACTGATATTAAAAAAAATGACCATGTAAAAATGCACGCACAAACTCCAGTGCAGATTTCATTGTGCTACCCAGTATGGACTGGATATTTTCTTTCATCACCTTCTCCTTCCCATCTTCCCCCACCAGAGCCTAACTTTTTAACAGAATTTTAAGTTCATTATTCATATTTTATCATATTCACATCAAGTTCATATTATAATTTCATTCTAAGATATTCCTATATTATTGACAACTCTCTTGGAGATCGGTCATGCTCAGGAATAAAAGAGAAGAAAAATGTCTGAGTCAAGAAACCATCCCTGGACCCTACCATCCTGGGCAATTTTCGCCCAGTCTCCCACCTTCCCTTTTTGGGAAAGGTGGTTGAGAAGGTGGTGGCGTTGCAACTCCAGAGGATTCTGGAGGAAACGGATTATCTGGACCCCTTTCAGTCAGGTTTCAGGCCGGGATATGGGACAGAGACCGCATTGGTCGCGCTTATGGATGATCTCTGGCGAGAGCGGGATGGAGGGAGTGCGTCCATCCTTGCTCTCTTAGATCTCTCAGCGGCTTTCGATACCGTCGACCACGGTATACTTTTGGGACGGCTCGAGGAGTTGGGGGCGGGCAGCGTGGTTTTGCGCTGGTTCGCCTCCTTCCTCCAGGGCCGTTCCCAGTCAGTGTTGATAGGGGAGGAGAGAGCTAACCCAAGACCCCTGACTTGTGGGGTGCCTCAGGGGTCGGTTCTCTCTCCTCTCCTATTCAACATCTACATCAAGCCGCTGGGTGAGATCATCCGTCACCACGGGATGAGGTATCACCAATACGCCGATGATACCCAGTTATACATCTCCATCCCGGGTGAAGTAAGTGGTGCGGTCAATGCCTTATCTCAGTGCCTGGAGGCTGTGGGGGTCTGGATGGGGAACAACAGGCTTCAACTGAACCCTGGTAAGACGGAGTGGCTGTGGATTGACGCCCCCCCTAGATCCGGGAAGTTGTCATCTTTGGTTCTGGGTGGAGTAGCACTACCCCACTCGGATCCAGTGCGGAATCTGGGGGTCCTCCTGGACTCGCGACTCCTGCTCGAAGAGCAGGTGGCAGTCGTGGCAAGGAGGGCCTTTGCACAGCTCCGAGTTGTGCGCCAGTTACGCCCTTTCCTGGATCAGGAGGCTCTCCGAACAGTCACTCACGCCCTTGTCATCTCCCGTATAGACTATTGTAATGCGCTCTACATGGGGCTACCCTTGAAGAGTATCCGGAAGCTTCAGCTGGTGCAGAATGCGGCGGTGCGAGCAGTTATGGGGGCCAGGAGATCGGCCCATGTAACACCTCTGCTTCGCGAGCTGCATTGGGTGCCAGTTTGCTTCCGGGTCCAATTCAAGGTGTTGGTGATCACCTTTAAAGCCCTACATGGCATAGGACCAGGGTACCTGAGGGACCGTCTCGTCCTGATAACGTCAGCCCGCCCCACCCGTGCATGCAGAGAGGGCATGCTTCGGACCCCCTCAACAAGAGAATTCCATCTAGCGGGGTCCAGGAGGCGTGCCTTCTCTGTGATAGCGCCCACCCTATGGAATAGCTTGCCCCCGGAGGTGAGACTGGCCCCCTCCCTCCTGACCTTTCGGAAGGCCCTTAAGACCTGGCTCTGCCACCTGGCCTGGGACAACAGAGGCGGGAGTGCCTCCTGGTGTTGGCTAGCCCCATAGCAACACTATCTATGCTACGTTCTCTATGTCCCCCGTCTTGTATTTTATCTATTTATATTGTATTTTTTAGACTTTTATTGTATTGTTTTTAACTTTGATTGTTGTAACCCGCCCAGAGTCCCTTGTATGGGAGATGGGCGGGGAATAAATTGAATGAATGAATAAATAAATAAATTTTGTTACAGTCACTCTGGGATTCTACAAAATGATTTGTAAGAATTGATTCATGTAACCTTACATAACAAAAGTGTGGAGGTATGGCTCTAGTTCTAGTTCATTATTATTCCATAGTTTTGTTACATCTTTGCCTCTGCTCCAGTTCTTTTCAAGAAAGAGAATTTCAGAATATCAGTAATGAAGCCTGCAACAAACTACAAGATCTTCCTCTTCACTGTCATCTTTTTAAAGAAATCCCCTCACCCAAACAATTTTCAGCTGTATATAAATAAATAATCTTCTTCAGAAAGACAGCAATGCAACTGAGCTATGGATTGATTGATCGATTGATTAATTAATTAATTGATTCGACTTCCGGGTGTTGAGGTGACCAGTGCGCTGAGCTGAAAGCTCTGCGGTTTTTCCGTTTGCGGCGATTTTAAAATAAAAAAAATCGCTATAAAAAAAATCACCCTCGAAGAGAGGGTGAGCAGAAGATTGCCCAAAGAAGGGTCGCCGGATTCGCTGCTCTCTTCAGAACCCCGTATTTCCACCATGGGGGAAGGGAGATTGAAGCGGTGAAAGGCGGCTGGAACTGTCAAGAAGCTCTGCGGAAACCGTGAATCTGAATAAGATAAGTAGCACATCACCCAACCTTTTAGACACATTTTTTATTTTTAAATATTATTTGCCTATTAACATCTAAGATTTATCTCTGGACTTGATTTATAAATGCTGGTATTTTACTTCTTTCTTGCCAAAGGACTGTTTAAACGGTAGGATTGGAAAGCCAATTGACTTTGCCTGAAACGGATTGAGTGACTTTCTTTCTTATTCTTATTTTGGTTTGTTTTTATTCTTATTGCAATTGGAAGTATTTTTCTTTTGGGATTATCTTGCCTGGATTTTAATTTCTTATGGATTAATGAACTAATGATTTAACATCCTTTCTTTTATCTGTTTGTGATTTTTACTATGAAAGAATTTCCCCCCTTTTTTTTCCTTTTATAAAGTGTTTCAATATTTTTTGGATTATATAAGTTGCTTTATAAAAATTTTATGATTCTTCTGGATCCCCTTTGTACAGAAATTTGATTGCTGAATGTCTATTTCCATGGTAGTTGCTCTTTTTAATTTTTTTATATAGATAATATTTTACTTATTCATGGCTGGACTGAGTGGATACAAGCTGGTGTGAGAAACCTTGGGATTGTTTATCCTTTTTGTTATTATTTTGTCTACAATAGAAAAAAGCCTCCCTGTTCCTTTTTATCTTTTACTCTTACATTTATATGAACATATATTTTTAATGGATTATATTTTAGCTATTTTGACAACTACCTTTAAAGGATTATTTTTATTTTTTGTAGTTTTTATTCCCTCCTTTTCTTTAAAAAAAACAAAACAATTATTATCCCTTTCCCTTTTTTCTTTTGTCTTCCCCTTCTCCTCTCTTTTTTCTCTCTCTTACAGGGAAATTATTTACACTATGGCATCTATGGCACTGAGGAGGAGAGAGAAAGAAAACGAAATAGAACCTGGAAGAACAAATACAGATCTTACAATGCCTGCAGCATCATTGGAGCCTCCCCCATCAGAAATGAAAAAACTCCTGGATGCAATGGCATCACTAAATAAGAAAATGGAAGATTCAATGACACAAAATAAACAGATGGAAGAACAAATTGCATCCTTAGATAAAAAATAGATAAGAAGATGGAAGAAATGAAAAAAGAATTAACTCAGGAGATTAAACAAGAATTTAAAAAGAAGTACAGATAGTAAAGGAAGTTGTGAACACTTTGTCAGGGGAACTTAAAGATATGCAAGGTCAGATGCAAAATTTAGAGACTAAATCAGAAGATGTTACTAAGGAACTTGAATATAATTTAGATATCACTGCATTAGCAGAAATGAGAGAGAAAGAATATATCTTGAGATTGAGAGCAGTTCCAGAACAATCAAATGAAAATGTAAGAGAAAGGATTGTTTCTATATTAGCCAAATTTTTGGAGATAAAAGAACAAGATTTAGATTTGGAAATAGATAAAATTTTTAGAGTTAATTCACGTTATGCTAGAGAAAATAAAGTACCTAGAGATATATTGATATATTTTGTGAGAAAAGTTATAAAAGAGCAAATTCTGAAGAAGCATTATAATACTGGATTAAATATAGAAGGAAAAGAAATAATTGTACTAAAAGAAATACCTTTGAGAATACTAAAAAGAAAAGACTATTCCTTCTTTACAGAAAAAGTAAAGCGAAATAATATTTCATTTAGATGGGAGAGATTAGAAGGGGTATCTTTTATGTTCAAAGGGCAAAGGTTCAGGATAACTTCCATTTTAAAAGCTAAAGCATTTTTAGAGAAATATAAGACAGATATGAAAGATGCATCTGGAGACTTGGAAGAAAAAGTGGAGACACCAAAAGATAAAGAGATGAGTGAAGACTTATCTGGGTTGGGAGCTGCAGGGCTGGACTGGAAAAAAGGCTTTTAAACATCAAAACACTTATGGATTATAAATATTTGACATGGAACATTAATGGTGCCAATTCCCCACAGAAGAGACGAAAAATTTTTCATTCTCTGAAAAAACTGAGATTGGATATAACTTGCTTACAAGAGATACTAAGTATTTGATTTGTAAACAACTTGGAGAAGAATTTATTTCGGCTGGACTTAAAAAAACTAAAGGGGTAGTTTTGTATATACAACCAAAGTTAAATCCAAAAAAGATACTAGTTGATGATGAAGGAAGATACATTGCAGTTGAAATTAATATACAAGGAACTAAAACATTAATTGTTGGACTTTATGCACCAAATATGGACAAAGGAGTATTCTATAAAAACTTAATGGATAAACTTTTGGACTTACCGTATGAAAATTGGTGTTTTATGGGTGACTGGAATGGGGTTATTCACCCAATGATGGATAGACACTCACAAAAATAAGTGAAACATGCACGTGGAAAATTACCACAAACATTTTTTGATTTGAAAGAAATGTTGGATTTACAAGATATTTGGAGATTGATGAACGGGACTTCAAGAGAATATACATACTACTTAGAGAAATTTAAATCCTCCTCTAGAATAGATATGATTTTGATTTCTAAAAGTTTAATGATGGACATTGGTAAAGTTTAAATATTACCTAAGACTCTTTCAGATCACAATCCTGTAATGTTGATTTTTAAAGGAAAACGGAATGTATTTAGATGGAGACTGAATGAGTCAATCTTTCAGAAAAATGATATAGTTGATGTATGTAAAAAAAGGTTAAGAGAATATTTTCAATTGAATTTAAACAAAGGCACGAATATTCAAACTGTATGGGATGCCAGCAAAGCATATATTGTATGAGGGGTTATTTTATCCAATATAATGCTCAAATGAGGAGAAAGAAACAAGAGAGAATTCAATTGATTTTAGATGAAATTAAAAGCAAAGAGTTATGTTTAAGAGATAAGCCAATGGATGACACTGCTTACTCAAATTAAATTTCTACAAAAACAAATATCAATGATATTGACACAAGAAATAGAAACCCAAATGAAATTTACAAAGCAAAAATACTTTGAACATGCAAATAAACCAGGGAGATGGTTAGCTTACAAATTGAGGAAACAAAGACAAAAGAATTCAATTGTTAATATACAACATGAAGGGAAAGCTTTGGTGAATAATATAGATATACAAGAAGCCTTTCATGATTATTACTCAAAATTATACAAAAAACAAGATGTTAATCTAGTTGATATTGACGAATATCTGAGTAAACAAAAGCTAACTGTTCTTAATGATCAACAAAGAGTAATACTAAACAACCCGATAACAATAGAGGAAATGGTAAAGGACTTTAAGAAAATCAGTAGTGGAAAAGCACCTGGACCTGATGGCCTGTCAGCAGCCTATTTTAAATGCTTCGAGGATGAACTATGCTTACCCTTGCAGAATACTATGAATTCGATTCTGGAAACAGGAAACATGCTAGAGACTTGGAAAGAAGTGCACATAACATTGATCCCAAAAGAACAACAAGATTTGACTTTAACTAAGAATTATAGACCAATATCTTTATTGAACAATGGCTATAAGATATTTACAACTGTATTGGCAGAAAGAATGAAAAATATCCTTAAGAACTTTATTCATCAAGATCAAGCTGGATTTTTACCTTAGAGACAAATCTGAGACAATGTCCGAAATATATTAGATGTGCTGGAATATTTGGAACAACATTATGAAAAACAAGCTGCCTTGTTTTTTATTTTTATATAAAATATTTATAGATGCTGAAAAAGCTTTTGATAATTTAAATTGGCCTTTTATGTTTAAAGTACTGAAAAATATGAATTTTGCAGGAAATTTTATTAAGTGGATTAAAGCAATATATACTCCCCAATTTGCAAAAATAATTGTAAATGGAGAATTTAGCAAACCATGTGAAATCCAAAAAGGCACAAGACAAGGTTGTCCATTATCTCCACTTTTGTTTATATTGGTACTAGAGGTTTTACTTAGAGACATTAGACAAGATGATGGTATTCATGGTATTAGAGTTAAAAAAGAAGTTTATAAATTAAGAGCCTTTGCTGACGACTTAGTCATTACTTTGGAGAATCCACTAGATGGAATTGAATTATTGATACAGAAATTAAAAGACTTTGGGTCATTAGCAGGGTTTAGAGTGAATTTACAGAAAACAAAAGTCTTGACTAAAAACATGGATCACTATCAACAAGAAAAATTGAAAGGAATAACGGGATATTCAATGGAAGAAAAAGTAAAATATTTGGGAGTATATTTGACATCTAAAAATGTTAAGTTGTTTAAAAACAATTATATCCCACTATGGATAGATATTAAAAAAGACTTGGATCAATGGAAAAAATTACAATTATATTGTTAGGTAGAATTTCAGTAATTAAAATGAACATTTTGCCACAAATTTTATATCTTTTTCAAACACTACCTATGATAGCATCAGAAGACCCTTTTAAACAATGGCAACGGGATATTTCCAAATTTATTTGGCAAGGAAAAAAACCAAGAATAAAATATAAAGTCTTGCAAGACTCAAAAGAAAGAGGCATACTAGGTCTACCGGATTTGAAGTTATATTATGCTGCTTGTTGCTTGGTATGGATTAAAGAATGGATAGTTTTGAAAAATGAAAAATTATTGAATTTGGGGGGTCATGAATTAAGATATGGATGGCATGGATATTTGTGGTACAACAAAGTTAAAGTTAATGTGGACTTTAAAAACCATTATATTAGAAGATCATTATTAAGAATTTGGAATAAATATAAACAAACTTTATGTTATAAAAGACCTTTATGGATTTCCACGCAAGAAGCATTTCATAGAACAGAAGTAAGAAATAAAGATAAATGGCTGACTTATAAGGACTTCTTAAAGAAAGAACAAGGACAATATATAATTAAAACAAAAGAAGAACTTGCTATAGAAGGATATACATTCCAATGGCTTTCATATATGCAACTTGTAGAAAAATTTAAATTAGATAAAAAAAAAATTGAACTTGAACAAACTAAATCGGAATTTGAGATACAATTATGTGAGACAGATGATCATTTAATTGCTAAAATGTATAAATTATTGTTAAAAGGAGAAATGGTAGAGGAACAAGTCAAAGATTGTATGATAAAATGGGCAAAAAATATTGGACATAATATACAAATGCAGCAATGGGAAGACATGTGGAACAAAGGGTTAAAATTTACTTTGTGCTATAATTTGAAGGAAAATTTTTATAAGATGATGTATAGATGGTATATGACCCCACAAAAACTTGCTAAAATGTATGGGAATGTTTCCAACTTGTGTTGGAAATGTAAAAAAAAAAAAAGGGGGGGGGGTCTTTTTACCATATGTGGTGGACATGTGAAATTGCAAAGACGTTTTGGACTCAGATACATTCATTGATGCAAAATATTTTACAAATTCGAGTCCCATTTAAACCGGAATTATTTTTACTGGGAATATGGGAAGAACAAATGGGAAAACAATTTGTAAGAATTACGCAATATATGATTACAGCAGCACGACTTGTATATGCCCAAAATTGGAAAAATCAGATTTTACCTACGATACAAGATTGCATGTTAAAACTTATGGATATGGCAGAAAATGACAAATTGACATGCTTATTAAAAGAAAATTCAAACTGTTACTTTCTTAAAGAATGGAAACCATTAATGGACTATTTGCAACATGCAGGTGGGGCGAAGCTTATCTGGGGTTTTGAAGACTAAAAATATATATAAATTGATATATTAGACAGGAAATGTTTTTGTATATTTTATATAGAGCTAGCATGTAAGAAAAAAAAAAATTTTAATTACTAAGACCAGAGATAAATCGGACTTTTTAACCCAGGAAAATCTTCTCAAAAGTCGGGGGTCGTCTTATACGCCGGGTGTCGTCTTATACGCCAGAAAATATGGTACTCGCCGTATAAGACCTCTCCTGGCCAAGTGCAGCCGCTCGCCGGAACGCAGCCCCCAGGGAAGAGCAGGAGGACGAGCGCGGGGCGGCGTACTGCATTGGGTCCCGTCGCTCCACAGAGAAATGCGGGGAGGGGGGAGCGAGCTCCGTTCCCTCGGAGCAGCCTTGGGAAGGGAGGGGGCAAAACGCAGTGGCTCCACGACGGGCTCCAAAGTCGCTCACAACACTCAACGGGCGCCTCGCTTCACCTCACCTCGCCTTGCCTTCCCTTCCCTTCCCCTCCCAGCCACGCTTTCAATGGAGCGGGGCCCCAGAATTGGCCGTGTTTCCTACCAGGCTTCCCTTTCCCCAACCGCTGCTCTTGCTGCCGCTGCTTTTAGCGTCGCTGGTGCCGCTCAGCGAACTACCTTTTTCCCCGGCAGCCTGAAGGCACGTGAAGTCCCGAGGGCTCTTTTGCTCTCCCCGTTTGGATCCCGGGCCATGGGTGTCCATGGGGGTGGGGACAATAAATTCAAGATGGCAGTCAGAACTCTGGGATCGTGGCCGTTCTCTTGCCTTTTTCACACACACACATGTACATCGCTGCTTGTAGATTCAGTTGTGCTGAGTGAAGGTGTCCAGCTCACATCCAGCCAGTGAACTTCCATCGTTTTTTTGTTACGTAGTTCGCTGAGCGGCACCAGCGACGCTAAAAGCAGCGGCAGCAAGAGCAGCGGTTGGGGAAAGGGAAGCCTGGTAGGAAACGCGGCCAATTCTGGGGCCTCGCTCCATTGAAAGCGCGGCTGGGAGGGGAAGGGAAGGGAAGGCGAGGCGAGGTGAGGTGAAGCGAGGCGCCCGTTGAGTGTTGTGGGCGACTTTGGAGCCCGTCGTGGAGCCACTGCGTTTTGCCCCCTCCCTTCCCAAGGCTGCTCCGAGGGAATGGAGCTCGCTCCCCCCTCCCCGTGTTTCTCCGTGGAGCGACGGGACCCAATGCAGTACGCCGCCCCGCGCTCGTCCTCCTGCTCTTCCCTGGGGGCTGCGTTCCGGCGAGCGGCTGCACTTGGCCAGGAGAGGTCTTATACGGCGAGTATATCCCAAACTCTATATTTTAGCTGGAAAAGTTGGGGGTTGTCTTATACGCCCAGTCGTCTTATACGCCAGAAAATACGGTAATTTCTATGCTTTATCTTTTTCTTTTTTCTTTTCTTTACTTTTGTATACACTTTTACTTCTTTCTTTGATTTGTATTTCTATTTCTTTTTCATTTTCACCCTTTTAACTATGTATATTCAAAATTCTAATAAAATTTGGGGGGGAATTAATTAATTAATTAATTAATTAATTAAATTAAGGAAAGGCACATCTGAAAAATGTTTTCTTTTGCTTTTTTAACTCTTTTCCACTTCTTAATCAGAAATACTGCTGATGCAGTTTTAGGGAAAGTAGCAAATGCAGACTCCAGCAAAGGAGATCGTTACCTTGTTGTGGTGCTGGAGCTTGAGCACCTCAATGACGCCATGAGCTAAACCATGAAGGGACACCCAAGATGGGAATGTCATGGCAGAGAGGTCAGACTAAATACGATCCCTGCGGAAGGTAACGGCAACCCATCCCAGTATTCTTGCCATGAAAACTAAATGGATCAGTACAACCAGAGTGTCGTGTGTAGATGCAGAAATAACACGCCGAGGCCAGGAATCTAGTCTCTAGTGTTTATTGCATACCTACAAGCAAAATCCCGCTAAACTAACAGTGGCTGAAGATTCCCCAGAATATCAGTTCACCCTAGGGCGGAGCTTTCTTCTGATGTTTGGGAAAATAGGCTAGGCTCTCTGAGCTACGTGCTCGCTTCTTATCTATAGTCCAGCCTTCTTCTCTGCTCTGTAGAGTCTCCCTGACACCACCACCTCTCCTTCCAAAAACTCCATAGCAACCCCCTCCCCTCCTTCGTCCTTGGTGTCAGGCACAATCCCGTGTGAAAATGTGTCCATCTCCTCCTCCTCCTCCTGGGAGCTGGGCAGGGAAGGGAGGTCATCCATGAAAGGAATGTCAGGGGAGGGCTCGTGTGTCTCTGTTTGATCTGATAGTCCGGGTGCAGCTGGCCTCTCCTGAAAAACAGCTAAATCATTAGAAAGGTTCTCCCTCCCCCCTCCTGGGAACTGTAAACCAGAGGTGGAGGGATGCGAATCTTCCTCCTCCCCCCTCGCTGGCTCTGGCGGGGGGAGCAGGAATGGTTGCTGGCAACTTACGAAACTCTCAGGCTGGCCGGACTCCTCGTCTTCCTCTGGTGGCTGTAGCTCTGGGAGTCGCGCTGGCCGTGGCTTGTGAGGGAAAATCTGATGAAACCTATGCACTAGCAAGGGTGCGTGAACGTCTTTGGCATTTTCCCAGGAGCGCTCTGTCTGAGAATACCCCTTCCAGTGTATTAAATACTGAATTCCCCTGCCCCTCCTTCTGGAGTCCAAAATCTCTTGCACATCGTACTCCGGTTCCCTTTGGACAAGTACCGGAGGTGGGGGGTGGTATGCGACCGCAAGGCACTTGGAGGGGACTCTTTGACTAACAAGGACTTGTGAAACACCGGGTGAATCCTCATGGAGTGTGGAAGCTGCAAACAATAAGCCACAGGGTTTATTTGCTGTAGCACATGAAAAGGGCCAAGAAACTTAGAGTCCAGCTTCTTGCAAGGTCTGTTAGTGGGTAGAAACTTTGTAGAGAGCCAGACCTTGTCTCCTGGTGATATGGGGGGTCCTTCCTGTCTGTGTTCATCTGCGTTCCGTTTATAGGCTGCCTTTGCCAGCTCCAGCTGCTCTGCTAACAGCTGATGGGCTGCCTGTCTTTCTGCCAGGAAATCCATGGCTGCAGGCACAGCTGTTTGTTGTGAGGAAAGGGGCAACACTCTCGGGTTTGTGCCATAGAGAGCCTGGAAAGGGGACATCTTGGTTGAGGAATGTACTGCATTGTTGTAAGCGAACTCTGCCATGGGGAGAAGTTCTGGCCAATTGTCCTGTCGGTAGTTAATGTAACATCTGAGATATTGCTGCAATAACTGGTTAGTTTTCTCTGCTTCGCCATTACTGCAAGGATGATTCGCAGAAGACAAGTGTATTTTAACCCCCAACGTCTGGAAAAGCGCCCCCCAGAACCTGGATGTAAATTGCGAACCGCGATCTGAGATCAAGTGGTTAACCATACCTCTATATCGGAAGACATTGTCCAAAAAGAGCTGTGCTGTAGTTTGTGCTGTTGGTAGGCCCTTACAGGGGATAAAATGCGCTATTTTTGTAAAACAATCTACCACCACCAGGATGGAAGTGAAACCCTGTGCCTGTGGCAAGTCAGTGATAAAATCCATGGAGACAGTGTCCCAAGGTTGGGGGTGTGTGGGTAGGGGTTGTAAAAGGCCTGATGGTTTCCCTGGAACAGTTTTAGCGCATCTACATACGTGGCAAGAGGCCACGTAAGTCTTAATGTGTGCTGCCATCTTGGGCCACCAGAAATCTCTGAGTGTTCTGTGCAGCATTTTGAACACACACACCCGTGTCCTGCCGTTGGGCTATCATGACAAAGCTGTAGGACTTCTTCTCTCAGGGTCTTGGGAACATAAAGCCGCCCACTATGCCAAAGGGTCCCTACCTCCACTGTGAACGGGGACGGTGCTCCGCTCTGGGCCCCCTCTAGGTCCTCCAGCCTAGCCCATGCATAGGGGTCTTGTTGCTGCTGAGCCTTGATTCTTACAAGGAGGTCATCTGCTAGTCTGACTGCTGCCAAGGTCTCTATTTGGTCCCCTTCGGGAGGTTTCTCAAAGTTTTGAGGTTGCAAGATCGTGGCTTGGGTGGCTTGGTCAGGTTCTGCCTTTTCTTGCGGCTGCCTAGACAATGCGTCAGCCAGCTTGTTTTGTTTGCCATATCTGGTGTTAAAAGCCGTTAAGTATTCATGGCCTGGCTTTATTCTGATCAAATTGTAGGCATTCCTGAGGTCCAGCTTGGTAAAAATATGGGCTTTTTGCAGGCGATCTAGCAATTCAGATATAACTGGAAGAGGGTAGTGGTCTCTAATGGTGACTGCGTTGAGTGCGCTGTAGTTATGCACCGTGCGCATGGGGGGTCCCTTATCACCAGCCTGTGCCGCAGGGGCGAAAGGGTCGGGCTTTTTAGGCATGAAGAAGGTAGGGGCCGATGCTGGTGATGTCGATGGCCGAATGAAACCCTTCTTTAGGTTGGTATCCAAATATTCCTTTAGGATAGCTAGCTCCTTAGGGGACATTGCATAATGCCGTGCCGCTGGGATCTTGGCTCCAGGCTTCAAATCCACTGTGCAGTCGAACGATCTATTGGGAGGCAATGCTGTGGCCTCTTGCTCTCCGAAGATGTCTGCATAATCTCCATACTTTGTTGGCAGGGAAGCCCTCCCTGCTTCCCTGCTTGCAGCTGCCGGTTGGGCTTGGGTAATGCCCTGCAATTTGTGGTGCTGACAGTCCTGAGAGGGAAAAGAAATTGCTCCGGTCATCCAGTCCAAATTGGGGTTGTGAAGTCTCAACCAAGGTGCCCCGAGAATGACCGGGACTTGCAAGGAAGCAGTAACATGCAGTTGGATCCACTCCGTGTGATCTGCGATGGTTAGCTGAATTGGCTGGGTGCAGCTTTTAATGTCTCCTGCCTTGAGAGGTTGCCCGTCGAAGGTTTCAACCTGCATGGGGTTTGGTAGTGCAATTGTTGGAATTTGAAACCTTTCCACCGCTTCACTATCTATAAAATTGGTTGTCGCACCAGAATCTATCATTACGTTTACCGGTAATAGGTGCTTGGAATCTGTAGTCAGCATGGCTGGAACAATATAAAAATATTGGCTGTGATCTGCCGCCTGAGCCCTTCTCAATTGTTGGATGGCCTCCCTATGGGGCTCTAGCAAGGGGGGCCGTTGGAGTTTAACTGCTGGGAAGAAGCGGCTGGTATGCGGGCCTGCTCTGTGCCTTGGGTTGTAAATCTCACCGGGGTTGTCTGGCGTCTGGTCGGGCACTCTCTTGCGATGTGCCCTGGACCCCCGCAATAGAAACAAAGTGCATTGTCCCTTCTCCTTTGCCTCTCGGCTTCAGAGAGCCCCCTTCGTGTCGCCCCTATCTGCATAGGTTCCTCTGCGCTCAGGGGAGCAAACGTGTTGGAGGGGGTAGCAAAACCTGGAAAAGCCGGTCGGGTTCCTGCCCTGTTCCTCCCTGGCCGAAACTGTCTTAACTCTTCCAATCGAGCATCTATGACGACTGTTAACTGGTATAGGTCTTCCAATGTCGCTGGCGTGCCCTGCCGCACTAACTCCATCTTAATCTCTTCGTCCAGTCCTTGTTTGAACTGATCCTTCAATGCCACCTCATTCCAACCCAAATCTCCTGCCAGCAGTTTGAAATCTGCGATGTACGCTCCTACTCTCCTGTTCCCCTGTCGGAGCCGTCGGATCTCTCGGCTGGCAGTGACTTCTCTGATTGGATCATCAAAATGGGCTCTGAAACGGGCCATAAAGTTCTGGTAGTTGTCCAGAATTGGGTCATTAGCTTCCACCATGGGGATGGACCATCTGGCGGCTGAGCCTTTCAGTAAACTTAAAATGAATGTGACTCTGGACCTCTCCGTTGGGAACTCGGCTGGTCTGCTGTCGAAAAACATAGTGCACTGGGCGACGAAGGTCCTGAGCTGTGCCGTCTCTCCCCCAAATTTCTCTGGTAAACACCCTGGGGATCGCAGGACGACTGGTGGGGGTGGTGCCACTGGTGCTGGCTGCTGGGCTCCTGGAGCTGGTTGTTGCATCTGCTGAAGCATCGCCGCCTGTAAGTTATTAATCTGGTCGTCGACCTGCTGCTGATGTTGTGTCAAGGCTGCTGCTAGCTGGATTATGGCCTGCTGCAACTCCTGTGTCTGAGAAGCCATTCTCCTGGTTAATGTGTTCCTCCCTCTTTCGATGGGAGTTGAGGTTTAGCAGGATTGATGTCGTGTGTAGATGCAGAAATAACATGCCGAGGCCAGGAATCTAGTCTCTAGTGTTTATTGCATACCTACAAGCAAAATCCTGCTAAACTAACAGTGGCTGAAGATTCCCCAGAATATCAGTTCACCCTAGGGCGGAGCTTTCTTCTGACGTTTGGGAAAATAGGCTAGGCTCTCTGAGCTACGTGCTCACTTCTTATCTATAGTCCAGCCTTCTTCTCTGCTCTGTAGAGTCTCCCTGACATAGAGATATGTCGGTATACTATCGGAAGATGGGACTCCCAGGTCGGAAGATGGTCAAAATGCTACTGGGGAAGAACAAGAGGATAAGTTCAACTAGCCCCAGATCCAGATGTGATGACACAGCTAGCTCAAAGCCGAAAGGATGGCTAGCGGCCAACGGTGCTGGTGGTGAACGACGAATCCGATGTTCTAAAGATCAACACACCATAGGAACCAGGAATGTAAGATCTATGAGCCAGGCCAAATTGGATGTGGTTATTGGTGATATGGCACGATTAAATATAGACATTTTAGGTGTCAGTGAACTGAAATGGACTGGAATGGACCACTTCACATCAGATGACCACCAGATCTACTACTGTGGACAAGAGGACCACAGAAGAAATGGAGTACCTTCATAATTAATAATAAAGTGGCTAAAGAAGTGCTTGGATACAATCCAAAAAAGGATAGAATGATCTCAATTTGAATTCAGGGTAAGCCATTTAACACTACAGTGATCCAAATATACGCCCCAACCACAGATGCTGAAGAAGCAGAAGTAGATCAGTTCTATGAGGATCTGCAGCACCTACTAGATAATACGCCAAAAAGAGATGTTATTTTTATTACAAGAGACTGGAATGCTAAGGTGGGTAGTCAAACGACACCTGGAATTACAGGTAAGCATGGTCTGGGAGAACAAAATGAAGTGGGACATAGGCTGATAGAATTTTGCCAAGACAATTCACTGTGCATAACAAACACTCTTTTCCAGCAACCTAAAAGACGCCTTTATACATGAACTTCACCAGATGGTCGACACCTAAATCAGATTTTTTTTATATTTAAATTTATTTCATTATTTAAAATATATATTAAACACATATAAACAATTATACATATACTTACAGTGTGTACAACATATTTACATTTCAGACATCTTTACACACAAAACAAAACAATAAAAGGAAGAAAGAAAGAAAAATTAGCAACATATACAGTATTATAGACTTTTAAAATACTTCCAGTTTTCTTCACGAAAATTTTTTGTTTCATATTTATTTACATAGCTTTTCTTATTCCTTCCCCCCTTTTTTATCCCTTTCGTATTTCATTTTTATAATTATTTCATTACATTTCATAAATTTCAATATCTTATTCATCTAGATCTTCTATACATTTCCTTTTCTCTTATTTCTTCTTTCACTTATAATTTTATACACTTAGTTTAATCATGTATTCCTTTTGTATATACTTTAAAAAGGGGTTCCATAGCAATTCATAGTCCTCCAATTCTTCATCTTTCATTAAATTTGTTAGTCTGTCCATTTGAGTGATTTCCATTAGTTTTATGATCCATTCTTCTATTGTCGGAGTACATTCTTGTTTCTAATATCGTGCAAAAGTAATTCTTGCTGCTGTTGTTAGATATAATAATAGTTTTTTGCTGTTATTGTTCATCTTTTTTTCCATTAATCCCAGTAGGTAGATTTCTGGGCTTTTTCCCATATTTGTTTCCAAGATTTTACAAATACACAGATGTATTTTATCCCAATATTTTTTTGTTTTCTTACATGCCCACCACACATGATACATTGAACCAACTTTTGTTTTGCATTTCCAACATAAATTTGAGTTAATATGTTTCATTCTGAACAGCTTCTCAGGAGACATGTACCACCTAAACATCATTTTGTATATATTTTCTTTTAGATTATTGCTCAATGTAAATTTAATATTTTTGTCCATATATTTTGCCAGTCTTCATAGCTAATTTCATGCCTTAAATTTTCTTCCCATTTTGTCATGTAATTTTTTATTTTTATGTCATTAGTTTTTATTTCTATTAACTTTTTATATAATTTAGAAATCAAATGCTCGTTTTCATTCCATAATACATTATCCCATCTATTTCCTCTTTTCTCAAATTTAAACTTTTTTTTGTCTAATTTAAATTGTTCTTTTATTTGGAAATATGTAAACCATTGACATATGGAACCCTCTTTTTCCAATTCTTCTCTTGTCTTAAATTCATAATTCTGTTCATTAAATTTTAATAAATTTTGGTATCTCAACCATTTATTGTCACTTCGATTTTCCTGCCTGGCAAATGCCTCCTGAGGCGATGTCCACAATGATATAATTGGTAATAAAGAATTTTTGTATTTGTTCCATATTTTTAATAATGATTTCCTTATAATATGATTACTAAATGCCTTATTAATTTTACTTTTGTTATACCACATATATCCATGCCAACCGAATCTGATATCATGCCCTTCTAAATTTAATAATTTCATGTTTGCCAATGTTATCCAATCTTTTAGCCATACTAATCCACATGTTTCGTGGTATAATTTTAGGTCTGGCAATCCCAATCCTCCTCTTTCTTTTGCATCTTGTAAATATTTTAATTTTATTCTGGGCTTTTTCCCTTGCCATATAAATTTTGCTAAATCTTTTTGCCATTTTTGAAATGTTTGATCTGTTATTACAATTGGTATCGTTTGGAACAGATACAAAATTCTTGGTAATATATTCATTTTGATGGTAGCTATTCTTCCCAATAAGGATAATTGTATGTCGATGAAGGTTCTCAGTCATCCAGGTGGAATTGTCTGTAGCTTGAATCATGTCAACTGGATTTCTATTTTCTCAGTGGAAACGTTTCGCTCCTTATCCAAGGAGCTTCTTCAGGACGAAGCTTCTTGGATAAGGAGCGAAACGTTTCCACTGAGAAAATAGAAATCCAGTTGACATGATTCAAGCTACAAAGATAGCAAAATTTATATGGCAAGGGAAAAAACCCAGAATAAAATTAAAATATATGTGTTATAATTGTTTTTAAATAAATCAATATTTTTCGAAGTTATCTGTATTCCTAGGTATTTTATTTGTTTTACATTTTGGAATCCTGTTTTTTGTTCTAATTCAGTTCGATCTTTCTTTGTCATATTTAAATTTATCATTTTAGTTTTTTGTTTATTTATTTTAAATCCTGCTACTTCACCATATTCTTGTATTTTTTAATTTAAATTATCTATAGAATCTGTGGGATTTTGCAATGTTATAACCAAATCATCTGGAAACACTTTTAATTTATATGTTTCTTTTTTTATTTTAATTCCTTTTAAGTTTTCATCTTTTCTAATTTCTTCCAATAGATATTCCAATACTAATATAAATAATAGTGGAGATAATGGACATCCTTGACGGGTGCCTTTTTCTATGTTACAATCTTGTGTTTCTTCTTCATTTATTATGATTTTGGCTTTTTGTGTTCTGTATATGGCTTGTATTGCCTTTATAAATTTATCTCCAAAATTCCTGTGTTCTAATGTTTTGATTAAAAAATCCCAATTGACGTTGTCGAAGGCTTTTTCTGCATCTAGAAATAATAACATTATTGGTTTTTCGTTATGTATGTGTGCATATTCCACCAAATTTATAACTGTACGTAAATTTTCGTTTATTTGTCTACTTGGAAGAAATCCGTTTTGATCTTGATTTATTAATTTTTGTAATACCTTCTTTAATCTTTCTGCCAATATCATAGTAAATATTTTGTAATCGTTATTTAATAGGGAGATCGGTCTGTAGTTTTGACATTCCGTTGGATCTTGATTTTCTTTTGGGATTAGTGATTCTTGCTTCCGTCCACGATTGCGGTATTTTGTTTCCATCTAATATTAAGTTGAATAAATTTTTAAGTGGCTCTATAATTTGTTCTTTAAATTGCTTATAATAACCTGCAGAGAGTCCATCTGTACCTGGGGTTTTGCCTGTTTTCAATTTTTTAATTGCATCCTTTATTTCTTGTGTTGTAATCAAATTATCTGTTATTTCTTTTTGTTTGTTGGATAATTTTTTTAATTGACATTTCTGGATATATTCTTCAATTTTTTCCAATGGTATTTGTTGTTTTCTATATAATTTTGTGTAATAGGTATGAAAGGCTTTTTTAATTTCCTCATTGTGAATTAAATCAACATTATTTTAGAAATTATTCATTTTTCTCTTTCTTTTCTTAATTTATACGCCAGCCATCTGCCTGGCTTGTTTGCTTGTTCAAAATTTCTTTGTTTTATGTATTTCAATTTTTTATCAATATCTTCTGTCATATAAATTTTTAGTTGCAATTGTAGTATTTTGATTTGTTTTAGAATTTCTTTTTTATTTTTGTTTTTGTTTTGCAGTTCTTTTTCTTTTTCCTTAATTTAGTCTAGAATTGTTTGTAATTTTTTTTGTGCTGATTTTCTTTGATAATTATTTAGGGATATAAACTGTCCCCTCATAAAAGCTTTACTAGCCTCCCATACTGTTTCTAATTTTACTTCTGTATTTATATTCCATTGGAAAAATTATTTCAATTTCTTTTGTAGATCTTCCAGATTTTCTTTATTTTTCAGGATATTTTCATTTAGTCTCCATCTATAATTTCTTAAATTTACCTTCAGAGTTATTTGCACTGGATTATGGTCAGATAAGGTTTTTGGTAAAATTGTTACTTCTTTAATTTTATTTTCTAAATTTTTTGATATCCATATCATGTCTATTCTGGATAATGATTTATGCCTATTAGAATAATATGTGTAATCTCTAATTGTTCTATTTTTGCTTCTCCAGGCATCTATCAATGTTAAGTTGTTTATCATTTCAAAAAATTCTTTAGGTAGTTTACCTTGATATTTATTTGTCTGGATTATAAGTTTCTCTATCTATTTTTGGTGAGACTACTCCATTTAGGTCTCCCATTATAATCCAATTATTTTGAGTATATTCTAAGAGGGCATTTGATAAATCTTTATAAAATTTATTTTGATTATTGTTTGGGGCATATATACCAATTATCAATGTTTTAGAATTCTGATTTTCAATTTCAACTATAATGTATCTCCCTTTGTCATCTTTCTGTATTAATTTAGGTTTTAAATAGGATTTTATATATATGACTACTCCATTTTTTTTTTGTTTTAATTTGCTGTTATAAATTCTATTCCTAATTTTTTATTTATTAAATAGTTTGTTTCTGTTTTTTTTATATGAGTTTCTTGGAGGCACGTGATATCTGGTTTTGATTTATTTAATAATTGAAATATTCGTTTTCTTTTAATTGGAGAATTAGCTCCATTGATGTTCCATGTAATTGCTCTAAGTTCACTCATTTACTAGTAATGATGTAAACTCCCTTGTGTTGGATACCTCTCCTTCTTTCTGACTTAAAGTTTCTTCTTTTCTCCCTTGTTTCTGTTCTTTGGGGTTTGTTTGTTCTTTTTCAAATCTTTTTAAAAATTCTTTAGCTTTTAAGATTGAGTTCAGTTTAGTTCTTTGGCCTTTAAAGGTTAAGGTAAGACCTTTAGGTACTTCCCATCTGAAATCTATATTATTTTTTCTCAAAATATCTGTTAAGAATCTATATTCTTTTCTCTTTTTTAATATTTTTGCTGGGATTTCCTTAAAATTGTGATATCTTTTCCTTCAATTTCTATTTTTTTTTGTTATAGGATGCTTGAATTATCATGTTTCTTTTTTTTTTTTTGAGAATTCTATTAATATGTCTCTGGGTTTTTTATACATAATTGCATATTTAGAGTTAATTCTATACATTTTTTCAATCTCTTCCTCTAATCTTTCTTCCTCCCACTCTATTAAGTTTGCTAGCATCTGTATAACAATTTCTCTTGTATTTTCATCCTTCTCCTCTGTTACTCCTCTTAGTCTAATACAGTATTCTTTTTCTTTCAATTCTAACATAGTTATTCGTTCCTCCTCTTTATCTATTTTCTCCTCACATTTTTCAGTTTGTTTCTTCACTCCATGTATTTCTTCTTTCAAACTTTTTTCTATTTTTCCTATTTTTTGTTCCAATCTCTTTTCTAAACCTTCTAATTTTTCTTCCAGAACACGTGTCACTGTTTGCGTTATTGTTTGGGTTGTTTTTATTGTGAAATCTTCAAACAATGACTTTAGCCATTCTCCCTCCCCTGTCTCTGAACTTCTTCTTGCTTGTGAAGCCAGCATTCCTTGTCTTCTTGTACTCATACTCATACTCATTTTTTCCCTTACCTTTTTTCCCCCTTTTTCAATTACTTATATTTATCACGTTTATCCTTATTTACTTATTACCTTATAGAGTATTACTTTTCTTCTTAATTTCAGATTCTTATATATCTCTTACTAATTACTTTAGTTTATTTATTAACTACTTAAACAGAATGTACTTAATTATCTACTTATTTACTTATCTTCTTAACAATATATATTTATTACTCTAATTTACACAATTATATCTATAGTAAATGCAGGCAACACAAAAATAAAATTATATTTCTAAGCTTTAAATAAGGAATTCATTTTGCAATCACAGTCTTACAGAAAAACAAAATGGCTTGTTAAATTATTAATTAAATCAGTCCTTTTTTTAAAAAAAAAAAGTTTTTACAAATAGGAACTATGAATCTTCTCACCAAACATTCTCTCGCTTTTTTCCCCGTTCAGAATCTTTGGCTTTTAATCTTTCTTTAGTAGTTCTTTAATCTTGTATCAGTGAGCGAAAGCGGCATTTGTCTATTTCCAGACACTGCCACGCAGCTCCACTTTCTCTTTCAGGCTCCCCAGCTTGTTCTTTTTCTTTGCAAGTCACTTGGAACATAAAACACTGACAACACTTAACTCGCCGCCTCCGAAGCTGCTGAAATTCTTTTTTCTCAGAGAAGCCAATATCCCGCTCTCTCTGCCGTTGTTCGCTAGTTTTTTTATTCCACGAAACCGGCTTAAAAGCTGCGTGGCTGTTATTTTTGCTACGGAGCTTCTATCGAGTTCTCCTAGCCGCCATTCGTCTCCACCTAACTCAGATTGACTACATCCTTTGCAGCCAAAGGTGGTGGACATCTATACAGTCGGTAAAAACAAGACCTGGAACTGACCGTAGTTCAGATCACAAACTTCTTATTGCACAATTTAGAATCAGACTAAAGAGAATAGGGAACAAAAAGCGTCCCAAAGAAAAAGAAAACCAAGAAGGCAAGATGGCTGTCTGCTGAGACACTGGAAGTAGCCCAAGAAAGAGGAAAAGCAAAAGGCAACTGTGATAGGGGGAGATATGCCCAATTAAATGCAAAATTCCAGAGGTTAGCCAGAAAAGATAAGGAATTATTTTTAAACAAGCAATGCGGGGAAGTGGAAGAAGACAGTAGAATAGGAAGGACAAGAGACCTCTTCCAGAAAATTAGAAACATCGGAGGTAAATTCCAGGCAAAAATGGGTATGATCAAAAACAAATATGGCAAGGACCTAAGAGAAGCAGAAGAGATCAAGAAAAGGAGGCAAGAATATACAGAAGATCTGTATAGGAAGGATAATAATATTGGGGATAGATTTGAGGATGTGGTCAGTGAGTTAGAGCCAGACATCCTGAAGAGTGAGGTTGAATGGGCCCTAAGAAGCATTGCTAATAACAAGGCAGCAGGAGACGACGGTATCCCAGCTAAACAGTTTAAAATCTTGCAAGATGATGTTGTCAAGGTGATGCATGCCATATGCCAGCAAACTTGGAAAACACAAGAATGGCCATCAGATTGGAAAAAATCAACTTATATCCCCATACCAAAAAAGGGAAACACTAAAGAATGTTCAAACTATCGAACAGTGGCACTTATTTCACATGCCAATAAGGTAATGCTCAAGATCTTGCAAGGTAGACTCCAGCAATTCATGGAGCGAGAATTGCCAGATGTATAATCTGGGTTTAGAAAAGGCAGAGGAACTAGAGACCACATTGCCAATATCCGCTGGATAATGGAGAAAGCCAGGGAGTTTCAGAAAAACCTCTATTTCTGTTTTATTGACTATTCTAAAGCCTTTGACTGTGTGGATCATAACAAATTGTGGCAAGTTCTTGGTGGTATGGGGATACCAAGTCATCTTGTCTGCCTCCTGAGGAATCTGCATAACGACCAAGTAGCAACGGTAAGAACAGACCACGGAACAATGGAGTGGTTTAAGATTGGGAAAGGAGTACGGCAGGGTTGTATACTCTCACCCTACCAATTCAACCTGTACGCAGATCACATCATGCGACGTGCTGGGCTTGATGAATCCAAGGCTGGAGTTAAAATCGCTGGAAGAAACATTAACAATCTCAGATATGCAGATGATACCACTTTGATGGCTGAAAGCGAGGAGGAGCTGAGGAGCCTTATGACGAACGTGAAAGAAGAAATAGCAAAACTGGGTTGCAGTTAAACCTCAAAAAAACCAAGATTATGGCAACCAGATTGATTGATAACTGGCAAATAGAAAATGTGGAGGCAGTGACAGACTTTGTATTTCTAGGTACAAAGATTACTGCAGACACTGACTGCAGCCAAGAAATCAGAAGACGTCTACTTCTTGGGAGGAGAGCAATGACAAATCTTGATAAAATAGTTAAGAGCAGAGACATCACACTGACAACAAAGGTCTGCATAGTTAAAGCAATGGTATTCCCTGTAGTAACCTATGGCTGCAAGAGCTGGACCATAAGGAAGGCTGAGCGAAGGAAGATAGATGCTTTTGAACTGTGGTGTTGGAGGAGAATTCTGAGAGTGCCTTGGACTGCAAGAAGATCAAACCAGTCCATACTCCAGGAAATCAAGCCAGAGTAGTCACTTGAGGGAATGATATTAAAGGCAAAACTGAAGTACTTTGGCCACATAATGAGAAGACAGGATACCCTGGAGAAGATGCTGATACTAGGGAAAGTGGAAGGCAAAAGGAAGAGGGGCCGACCAAGGGCAAGATGGATGGATGATATTCTGGAGGTGTCGGACTCGACCGTGGGGGAGCTGGGGATGGCGATGGCTTACAGGAAGCTCTGGCATGGGCTGGTCCATGAAATCACGAAGAGTCAGAATTGACTAAATGAATAAACAACAACAGCAAATGCAGAAATACTTTGTGAGTACCTCCACATCTGAAGATACATCTTTTGTTCTCATGTGGCTGAACATTGTGAGACGTGAAAAGTAAAATTGAAGTTCTTTATTATTTTTTTAAAATGCATTTCTTTCAGTAAACACACTTTATCCACTCTCAACAGGATATAAATTTTAAAAATCACTAAGTATATCATATTTCTCCTCATACCATCTGCGTTAACAGTGTTATAATGACCAGATTCTATGATTGAAGTATTTCAGACTGGATATGTGGGATACTAGAAAAACACACAGTTGGTTTAGCAAGCTACAAATTGGTGCTGTCTTCATGCTGTCATATATTCTGAAGCACCTCTTCTGAATCAAAGCTGAAGCATTGCACCACCCAACCAGATGTATACACATTTTTTCCTAAAGCTCTCTCTGATAAAAGGCAGCCAATCAGAATTATTTCCGAGTATTTTAATCTGCTTTGATTTCTAGCTAGTTAGAGTGTCTCTGGAATGTGCAGAATTTCCTTTACGCCTACACCAACCAATATCACAGTCAGGAATGTTTTCCTTTTGCTAATAAGGAAAAGGATAAACTCAGTTTCTCAAAAGCAGCAATCTCCTGATCTATGTTCTATTTCTAGAAAAAGTGATTTCAGAGTCAGTCTCAGTAGAAACATGATCCTATTCCTACATGTAGAGCCTTTATAATTATTTACTTATGCTTCAGAAGTTATTTACTAGCTTTTTTTAGAAGTTAGATTGGTGATTTGCAACTCTTTCAGACTGTGGGAACTATCATGTGATTCCCGTTCTCCACCCCCAATTGCCAGCATTTCATAAATTTTGTGAAGTTTTCACAAAATCCTAGATGACACAATGAAAGGAGTAGAGGCTGCTGTAAGTGTGTGAGCACCTTGCAGCTGTGTAATGCTTCAGATTTTGTTTGGCTGCAGAACACATGGGGATAGAAAGGAAGCAGTTTATAGTGGTATTTGGATTGACCACTTAATGGTCAATCTTTCAAATTTAACCAAGCCTCTTATCACATGCGAAATAAACAATATGTAAATATTTTATAATGCCACTTTCAATGGAAATGTAATTTTTACTCCCCATCATCTAAAATGTTTATTGGAAGATGGAGAATTCAGAAATCCCACCTATATAAGACCTGTGGGCACCCCACCTTAACTTCTGCAGAAGAAAAGAAATCAGTTTGTGTAAAGATGAATTAAGTCTTTTTCCTTCTTCCACAGCCTGGTTTTTCTTAATATACTTCTGCCAAGATCATAAAAGATTTTTTTTATCATCAGAATACTGAAATGAGCTTAATCATCTTAACTAGAATCACTAGTTCTTTAAACATGTATAAACATATTTTCATAAATCACCATCTAGGAGTCTACACAGTTCGGTATCACCTGCAGATACATAAGAATATATAGTCTGAAATCCAGTAGATTAAAGAAATTTAGGATTTAGAAATAATATTTAGGGTGTAAAAACATATCCAGAAACTGATAATCCAGTTGTAGCAAAATGAGGATAAATTGAAAATCAACAGAAAAAAGAACAAAAATATGAGAACCGATCAGAAGAAACAACCAAAGTTATTGTAGAAGTAAAACCAGATATAGACATTATTATTAAAGAAGTAGAGGAAAATGTTAACAGGGATGATATGAATGAAAACTGGAAGATGGCTATGTAATTGTTACAAATTACCAGTAAGGGGCGTGGCGGCTCAGCGGGTAAGACGCCAGGCTTGTTGATCGGAAGATTGCAAGTTCAGAGGTTCGAATCCCTAGCCCTGCCTGCGGAGTGAGCTCCCGCACTAGCTCCAGCTCTTGCCAACCTAACAATTCGAAAGCATGCAAATGCAAGTAGATGAATAGGTACCACTTCGGTGGGCAGGTAACAGCGTTCCGCGCGTGTCATGCGGCCACATGACCGTGGAAGCGTCTTCGGACAACGCTGGCTCTTCGGCTAACAAATGGAGATGAGCACCGGCCCCTAGAGTCGGACACGACTGCACAAATGTGCGGGCGGTACCTTTACCTTTACCTTTACCTTTACCTTTTTACCAGTGAAAAGCTCACATTGAAAGTGGTAAAGAAAAAGAAACAAATGATAAACAACATAATAAGCTAATAGAAGACATAAAATAAATAATAATAAATAAGGAAAATATAAAAAATATATTAGAAAATCAGGAAAAACTGATCTGCAAAATAAAATGGATAAATGATAAGTATATTTAAATCCAAATACTGGAAGCTAAATATGCAAAAAGCATAAGAAACAAATAAAATTATACTGTAGGTGCATATAGATCCTGAAATGTCAATATACTAAGAGAGAAACATAATTAATATAAAAGAAAAACTACATACCTACAAAGTACTGTATATATGGAATGAATTTTTAATGACATATAAACTTTGATATATGACCTTCTATGTGTAAAGAAGTTTGTTGTTGTTCAGTCGTTTAGTCGTGTCCGACTCTCCATGACCTCATGGACCATAGCATGCCAGGCCTTCCTGTCCTCCACTGTCTCCCGGAGTTTACTCAAATTCATGTTTGTTACATCAGTGATGCTATCTAACCATCTCATCCTCTGCTGTCCCCTTCTCCTTTTGCCTTCAGTCTTTCCCAGCATCAGGGACTTTTCCAGTGAGTCCTCTCTTCGCATTAGGTGGCCAAAGTATTTGAGCTTCAGCTTCAGTATCTGTCCTTCCAATGAGCAGTCAGCGTTGATTTCCTTTAGGATTGACTGATTTGACCTCCTTGCAGTCCAAGGGACTCTTAAGAGTCTTCTCCAGCACCACAGTTCGAAAGCATCAATTCTTCGGCGCTCAGCCTTCCTTATGGTCCAACTCTCACAGCCATACATTACTACTGGAAAAACCATAGCTTTAACTATGATATTAAGATCTTTCTTGTATAGTTCTTCTGTGTATTCTTGCCACCTCTTCTTAATCTCTTCTGCTTCTGTTAGGTCCCTGCCTTTTTTGTCCTTTATCATGCCCATCTTTGCACAAAACGTTCCCTTGATATCTCCGATTTTCTTGAAGAGATCTCTAGTCTTCCCCATTCTATTGTTTTCCTCAATTTCTTTGCATTGTTCATTTAAGAAGGCCTCCTTATCTCTCCTTGCTATTCTCTGGAAATCTGCATTCAGTTGCTTATATCTTTCTCTTTCTCCCTTGCCTTTTGCTTCCCTTCTTTCCTCAGCTATTTGTAAAGCTTCATCAGTCAGCCACTTTGCTTTCTTGCATTTATTTTTCTTTGGGATGGTTTTAGTTGCTGCCTCCTGTACAATGTTACGAACCTCCATCCATAGTTCTTCAGGCACTCTGTCTACCAGATCTAATCCTTTAAATCTATTCCTCACCTCCACTGTATATTCATAAGGGATATGATTTAGGTCATACCTGAGTGGTCTAGTGGTTTTCTCTACGTTCTTCAATTTAAGCCTAAATTTTGCGATAAGAAGCTCATGATCTGAGCCACAGTCAGCTCCAGGTCTTGTTTTTGCTGATTGTATAGAGCTTCTCCATCTTTGGCTGCAAAGTATATAATCAATCTGATTTCGGTATTGACCATCTGGTGATGTCCATGTGTAGAGTCGTCTCTTGTGTTGTTGGAAAAGAGTGTTTGCTATGACCAGCGTGTTCTCTTGACAAAACTCTATTAGCCTTTGCCCTGCTTCATTTTGTACTCCGAGGCCGAACTTGCCTGTTATTCCGGTTATTTTTTGACTTCCTACTTTAGCATTCCAGTCCCCTATGATGAAAAGGACATCTTTTTTTGGTGTTAGTTCTAGAAGGTGTTGTAGGTCTTCATAGAACCGGTCAACTTCAGCTTCTTTGGCATCAGTGGTTGGGGCATAGACTTGGATTACTGTGATGTTGAATGGTTTGCCTTGGATTCGAACTGAAAGCATTCTGTCGTTTTTGAGGTTGTACCCCAGTACTGCCTTTCCCACTCTTTTATTGACTATGAGAGCTACTGTACTCCATTTCTTCTAAGGGATTCTTGCCCACAGTAGTACAGTATATACTGTATAATGGTCTCCTGAATTAAATTCACCCATTCCTGTCCATTTTAGTTCGCTGATTCCCAATACGTCGATGTTCAATCTTGTCATCTCATGTTTGACCACATCCAGCTTACCTTGATTCATTGATCTTACATTCCAGGTTCCTATGCAGTATTGTTATTTACAGCATCTGACTTTCCTTCCACTTCCAGACACATCCACAACTGAGCGTCCTTTCGGCTTTGGCCCAGCCGCTTCACTCTTTCTGGAGCTACTCGGAATTGCCCTCCACTCTTCCCCAGTAGCATATTGGACACCTTCCGACCTGAGGGGCTCATCTTCTGGCGTCATATCTTTTAGCCTTTTGATACTGTGCATGGGTTTTCTTGGCAAGGATACTGGAGTGGTTTGCCATTCCCTCCTCCAGTGGACCACGTTTTGTCTGAACTCTCCGTCATGACCTGTCCGTCTTGACCTGACTTCATTGAGTTACGCAAGCCCCTTCACCACGACAAGGCAGTGATCAATGAAGGGGGTAAAGAAGTTACATAAGCATAATAAAACATCAGAAAACAGCAGACGGTGGAACCTGACAGTGCCTCTGCAGAAATACTAAAACAAATGGACAAAACTGGCATAGATGTTTTAATGAAATTGTTTGGTATAATCTACAATATAAGAATTATTCCAGCTGGCTGGCTAATGTCTATATTTATTATGCTATCTGAAACAAACATTGCAAACATGCAGTGAATACTATACATATTTCTTAAAATAATGCACAACAGGATTTATCAGAAATGCAAAGCTGTTCTGAATATGAGCTATTTTGAATACATTTTGTAGAAAAAAATCTAGTAGAAAACTGCAGAGATGTGAATATGGATGTTTATGCATATTTTGTTGAATACGAAAAGGCATTTCATTAAGTGAACCGTGGCAAGTTTCTAAATATTCTGAAAACTATAAGTTTGGATAATAGAAATAATAATATGCATTATTATGAATTTGCAACTGGAGGCAAAAACAAGTAGGAGAAAAAACAAAACTATTTCAAATATTCCATGAAGTGTGACAATGCTGTGTATTATCACCTTGCTATTTAATATATATTCCGAAGCTGTTTTCAAAGAATGTTTACAACAGTGTCAAGAAAGTTTAAACATTAATAGCATAATAAACAACTAAAATTATACAGATGGCATCATTCTATTAACAAGTATAGAGCAAGGTTTACAAATTTTACTTCAATACATCACTTGTGGGCTAAAAATAAATCAGAAGAAAACAAAAATCATGAAATCAATTAATATAGTTAGTATGTATATATATATATATACACACACACACACAGAAACAATATATAATGTATACGTTAGATGATAGAATGATAGATGGAATCAGCAGGGAAATAAGGAGCAAAAATGAGTAAGCTTGTTTGCTGTCAAGATTTAAAATTAGTACTCCGCTGACGACTGAGGTGAAGAATGAGTAGACCGGCTGTTCAAACCTCCCTGGACAAGGAGAGGGCTTGAGATCACCCACAAGTGCTCCAGACAGCTCCTCCTTGTGAGGAGACCGCAAGGCAGACGTCTCCAGGGTGTTAAGAGCTCTGGGAGATGAGGGAATAGCCATCTTGTTCAAACCACAGTCAACGCCTTTGAAAGGACACTAAGTTCACATGCCTCCTTTTCTAATCACTTTTGAAAATTGCTTGTTAACTGCTTTTCAGCTTTTCGGAACCTTTGGATTGACACGTTTTACAGCACCGGGTGAGTTTCCTTCAATCCTTAGCAAAAAAAGTTTTAACTACAAGTTTAAGAACTTTAAAAAATGTTTCTTTTCAATAAACAGCAAAAGGGTGATTAAAACTTTGATTTTAGAAAGTTACAAATGGACTAAGGGTTCAGATAAACTTGAAATAAGATTTTGGAATTAATTATAAAGAATCCTTCCCATGGGAAAATGCTTTCGTTTTGAATTTTTAAAAAATATATAATAAGATAAGACTTTAAAAATTGGACACTAGAGGGAACTAGAAGGAACTAAAGATTACAATTAAAGGAGAAGAACACTCAAACTCAACTTACAATTACAGAATGAAGCAAAATATTTTAACATTGGACATATTGAAGGATATTTTTGAACAATGGACCCAGAAGTTAATTTTAAGAGTGTCTGCCTCTATAGATAGACTATGTTTAAAAGATGTTATAGAAGAGGAACATGTTTTACCTGACAAGATTGAGACTGATTTGAAAGTGGATTTTAAAATGACAGGCTATAAGAATGACATGGAAAAAAAATGTTACACTGGATACAAAAAAGAAACCAGTTTGATGTCTTAATAATTAAAGGGGATATGCAAATAACACACCAAGAGAGTAACTTGGATAATTTTCCTATATTGGAATTACAGAAGAAGCTTGTTAAAGCTTTGAAGAATTTTGTGAGAAGGGACAAAGCAAAAATGAAAAGAAATCAAGATCTAGGACATTATTTGAAGGGACTAAAGATCAAGATTGTTAGAAGTAAAAAAAAGGAATATAAAGTTGGTTTATTTGATCAAGGCTAAACTAGATATGATTGAAATGATGAGGCTTTAAGGATTTGTTTATAGATAAGAGATGGGATATGGGAAGAAGAGATCATTTGTTATATTTTAAGAGAAGGTGGGTCCCCTATTTGGGGAGATGGGCAGGGAATAAATAAATAAATAAATGGTGACAAGTTACTAAAATTGTTTATACTTATTGTGAGGAAGGTGGGAAGTCACTTCTTTATATATTTCTTTTATTCTTTACTATATTCTTATTTTTTCTTTCTTTTCTATTTCTATTTCTCTTTTTTCCTTTTTTATTTCTTTTCTACACCTTCTATTTTTTCTTTTTATTCTTTTAGGTTTTTTCAGTTTGTATTAGTTTTTACTGTTGTAATTATAATTCTTAATAAAATTACTATTAAAAAAGATTTAAAATTAGTACTTTATTAGTGGCTTGTATGCTATTGTCTTGCAAGTTCTTGTAGAAGCATAGACATTGATTCAAATGACAATCAGGAGAACAGAAGCCTTTGAGATATGGATTTGCAGAAAACTTAAAATATCAGGTGTTGAACATGTGCAAAATAAGATGGCCCTCCAAAGAATGAAGAAATTATTAATACTATCAAAAAGAAAAAAAATGGAATATTTAGGACACATGATACATAACAAGAAACATCCACTACTTCAGTTAATTATACAAGGAAAGTTTTAAAGGAAAGACAACACTGGAAGACAATACATCTCCTGGCTGAAAAATCTATGTACTCTATATGATTTGCAAAAAACCCCACCACATCATTGTTTTGGATAGTAACATCAAAGGATAAATAACACAGATGGTTGCAAACTTCTGGTAGGAGAAGGAACTAAAAGAAGAAGAGAGCACTGGCGCTTTCATCTCCCACTTCAGTCACTTCTCTTGGCATTAAAAATCAAGGAAACTATTCATGCTAATTAATATTGCTGACCAGAGATTGGGCTTCAGGTTGATTGCTACTGATTGCAGCAGGTGACTTCAATGTACTGCCTATGTCATCCTTTCTCTAGCATGATATTATTGACTCTATTTACATTTCCTGGATCTCCTCCAGTTCTATTAATGAATGCTCCTGTATAGGCTTTTATAAACATTTGGTCAAAACAATGATATCTGACTGACAAGAAACAAAACACATGCTACTCATAGTAAATAAAACATATATAAAACAGCTCCTTCTTGAACATTCGCCGACAACAATTTCTTATCTAAATGTAGCAACATTTAATTTTTAATGAAGGAACAATATCTGGGATTGCACACATATTCAAACAGGACATGTATTTATTTATTTATTTATTTATTTATTTAATTTTTAATTCAAAAGCATTTCAATTGATTTTTCAAATCAAATTGACTTTCCAAATCAAATTTGGACAATCACAGTTGCTGCTTTGCATGCACAGAAATTGATTTTTACCAACCTATTTGATAATCCTGTTCAGATATTCAAATCAGACTGACTTTTGGAATTGATTCAGATTGTCAGACTGAATTGATCTGATTTTCTGTATTAGTGATTTGAATATATTTTGCACAATTCGCATAGGCTTAATATGATCCATGTGGCTTATCCCACTCCCCTTGGATTGTATAGCATAATATACCCTGTGTCCCATATCATATTATGGTGAACTTTTCCCCAACTCCCACAATCTTGGCAGCAAAAGGTAAAATGAAGACAGGGAAATAAACTTTAATGATGTCAGGACAACAGTGAAGTTTTATTTCACATTACAAGTTGGTGAGGAAATTTCAAGGCTATACTGCTATTTTCTGCTTCACTCCTGAGCTTCTGATGGCTAGCTCTGCCATAAATGATTGTAAACCACATAAAGTCCATGGACTAAAGGGCACACAAATATCTGAATGAGCAAGGAAATAAATATGAAGTGGCTCAGAATTGCATTTCGTTATTAAAACTGACCATGTTATAGGGTTCATTCTTGGTTCTGAGAGAAAAGAATTCTTGAATTCAAAATTAGCAAAAATGAGGGTTGGAATGATTGTGCTAAGTTTCTATGAGGCAAAAAACCCTCCCCCCTGCAAAAAAAAATAGGCTAGATTTTCTTAGCTATGCTAAATCATGCTACTTGTGAATTTTGGAGACCAAAGCTAATAGTTTTTAAAGGTCCAGGCCTTTGACCAAACACCACGGTACATGAATCATAATAATTCCAGGAGACAAGCTGCCACAGACATAGCCATTCTAATATCCAAGCTAAGTTGCACATGTATTGATTACTATTTTAGGTTGGTTCTTTTACAATGGCTATGTGCTGCTACAGCTACTTCAGTTTAACCTGGGCTACAGTTACTTTTGAAGGGGCATGGTGGCTCAGCGGGTAAGACGCCAGGCTTGTCGGTCGGAAGATCGCAAGTTCGGAGGTTTGAATCCCTAGCCCTGCATGCGGAACTCCCTCACTCGCCCCAGCTCTTGCCAACCTAGCAATTTGAAAGCATGCAAATGCAAGTAGATGAATAGGTACCACTTTGGTGGGTAGGTAACAGCATTCCCCACGCGTCATGCGGCCACATGACCGTGGAAGTGTCTTCGGACAACGCTGGCTCTTCGGCTAACAAACGGAGATGAGCACCGGCCCCTAGAGTCGGACACGACTGCACAAATGTGCGGGGGGATCCTTTACCTTTTACAGTTACTTTTAGTCAGCTATAAAGCATTTTTTAAAAAAAAGGGGGGTGGAGGAGGGAAATGTAGTAATTTTTCTACTATTTGTATTATAAGTTATCTTTCATGGAAGCCATTGCACTAGGTCTACTGATTACTTATTTCTGCCAGTGCTATATTGTTACAATTGTTCACCAGCACAATTGTTTCCTGGCATGATCTGAAGCATCTCCATTCCACGGCTATGCATGCAATAAAATAATTATATAATGATAGCAAAAACTCTTTCAAGAAGTATCTGTTTAAAATAAATATGTAGCTTCACCGTTATTTACAGCTCGTGATGATGAAGTCTGACTGATTGAGTTAGTGTAGTGTAAAGGTATGGCAACCGTATTGTTGTACGGTCATCCAGGTTTGACTTGCATATTATTACAGTATTATAAATTAGCAACAAAGTTCAAGATGCAGGTGAATGAGTATACGATCAGGACTCTTCATTTTCTTCAACTTGTCCTGGAAGGATTTTTATTCCTCCTTAAGGATGAGGAATCTCCAGTGACTAACCAAATACAGATAAAATATTTGGATCAGTTGCAGCAAGGTCACCTTATACGTCCTGCACTATCCTGAAATCATGGAGTTGTGCAAAGAATATAATAGATTGCAATCCATTTTTCTATGATCAGGGAAACATTTACTTTTTATCTGTGGGATCGATGTCATGCATTTCCTCCAGAAGCTTGAGGCATAATGCTTTCTCTCCCAATTTTACTCCAAAACAAGCATGTGAGATTGGTGGGCGGAGGGAGGGAGGGACTGGCCAAAGTCACTCCACGTGCTTCCAGGGCTGAGGTGGGGGATGTGGGGTGGGGATGAACTTGGGTCTCCCAGATCTTATTCCAACATTTTAGCCACTACACCACACTGGCATAAACTACATTTATCTTTGGGAACATTTCTTTCTTTGTGGCTATGCTTAGATCAGGGGTGGGCAACGTCAGGCCCGTGCGCCGTATAAGGCCCGCGGGGCTCCTGCCTAAGGCCCGCGGGGCTCCCGCCCGCAAACCTCACCCCTTCCACGCGATTGGCTCCTGCCCGCAAACCCCGCCCCCAGTGCTTGTGATTGGCTCCCACCCGCAAACTCTGGCCCCTGGTCTGCGGAAATCCCAGAAACCCCACCCCCCACCCCCACCCGGTCCCTGGTTATAAAAATCCAAATGGCCCTTGGCAGAAAAAAGGTTCCCCACCCCTGGCTTAGATCATATCAATTTGTACTCCTTTGCATTCAGGTCACAAAGGTGATTTTTGGAGAACATAACCAAATGAAAGCACCTCATATAACAGGTAGAGATAGTAAAAGTGTATTATATATTATGCATAAACTACCACACTGTTATGAATTTGCATCTCTATACAAGTTCTGTGAACTGTAGATATAACAAGGGTGATGTAATGAATGGGATGTTTGTTTTGCACATCTCCTAGTGATCTTCAATCACTAGTCTGAGAAAAATCTCTTTGGCTAGCCTCATAGGATGGGAAAATAAAATGTGAAAACCCTGAACCCCATAGAGGGTGGGCAGAATTTAAAGAATTCATAAAATAAGTGCCAATTTAAAGGAGTACTTGTCAGCTTTTTTAAAAAAAATTCATTTGATTTCAGATTAATGTGTTGCTCTTTTCCCTAAAAGGCTATTCTCTGGATGTGCTTTCTGGATTAATAAAAAGTGAACAGTGGCTATTACTGTAGCACTCACCTGTGAAAGATGAAGGGAGGAAAGAGAAGTGAATTATTGTTCCCCAGCTTATGAACATTCCGTTACCATTGGAAGATGCCACAAGGAATAAAAGAGATGTGACAAAAATTGGTTTCTTGTCCTTTCTGCATAGAGACGTTGTCTCTACCCTACCCTACCTGTGACCTTGTGAGAAAAAGGTTCTTAGCAATCCCCAAAGCATAGCTATACAAAGGGTACATACTTTGTGACAAAATTGAAAACAAACTCACAAACAAACAAGCCCTTTCCTCATACATTGTTCCTCTATAAATACTCACTTCAATATCAGCAGTGTCTGTTGTTTAAAAGGCTCCCCCATCCCTATGATAGATTGAGGTTGCCACATAACTTGGATGGGACTGGGGTAGCTCATAGGTTTTCTAGTCCAAATTCTAGGTTCATATCCCTGTTAAGCCAAGCGGTTTATAGAGTGACCTTGGACCAGCTCTTCTTTTTTAATTGACATACATTATAAGGTCCTTGCAAATATGAACTACTTATGGCAAGACTATGCTTCCTTGAGTTCTTTGGAGTAAGGATGGAGGAAAAAGTGAGTTTTGGCACAAGAAGGAGTAAACGATTTAAAGGTCAGAAGTAGTAGGCCTTCTAGCCCTTATATTGGCAAGCTAGGATGAGAATCTGAGAGGTTTCCATCTGTCATGAAGTCTGAGAAAAGAACCAAAATCACTATCTTCTTCTCCTAGCTTGATCCTAGAGTTTAAGACCCCTGCTCAGTGTAGGAATCCAAATTAAAACATGCCAGATAGATGGCTGTGTATCCTCCACTTGGGCATATCCAATGAAGGGGAGTTCACCACCTCTCTGGGTAATCGGTTGCAATATTAAGATGTTCAATGTTAGGATTTTTTTAAGAATCCAACTTCCTGTAACTTAAATCCAATATTTGGTGTCCTGTACTCTGGAATGAGTATTTCAGGTATGTGAATAGTGCTATCATATATTCCCCCCCCCTCTCTTTCTATATATAAGAAAAGAACATGTGAAGGCACCTCTAATCTTGTGTGTAAAGTTGTTGAGGCCTGTGATGGTGCTGTTGCTGCAAATGTGGGGGAAGAGTAGACATCTTGGTTTGTTGCAGGATCTGGTTCCTGTGTTAGCATCATTGTTTGATTGTTTTATGTTGCCTGTGAGAATCTGCTTCAGGTTTGGTGAAATCTGTAAATTGTCATTTTAGAACCATGAATATATGCCAGTATTAGAGAGCATGACAGACAGCCAATTTTTTTTTATTTTCTATCCCACCTTTATTATTTTTATAAATAACTCAAGGTGGCGAACATACCTAATATTTTCTATTTTCCCCACAACAACAACCCTGTGAGGTGAGTTGGGCTGTGTGTGTGTGACTGGCCCAAGGTCACCCAGCCGGCTTTCTTTCTTTTTTTAAATAAATTTTATTACAATTTTAAAATACATAGTTAAAAGTTAGAAACAGAAAAAGATATAGAAATACAAAATAAAGAAAAAGGAAAGAAAAAGTATAGTAAAGTAAAAGAAACAAAAAGATATGAAAAATAGGTAACTTCCTATCTCTGGTCATGTAGATAAAAGAATCTGCCTTAAATGTTGGTTTTTCATGCAATAGATAGAAATAATTCTTTGTCTAATATACCCTATTATGTTTACTCTAATCTTCAAAACCCCATGTAAGCTTCACCCCTCCTGCATTTCGCAAATAGTCCATCAATGGTTTCCACTCTTTGAGATATTGACAACTTGAGTTTTCTTTCAATAAACAAGTCAGTTTATCATTTTCTGCCATGTCCATCAATTTTAACATCCACTCTTGTATCGTTGGTAAAGTCTGTTTTCCAAAATTGTGCATAAAGAAGTCTTGCTACTGTATAATTCTGACAAAATGTTTTTCTATTTGTAAATCCAATATTCCCGACATAAATAATTCTGGTTTAAACGGAATCTGTATTTGTAGTATACTCTGCATCAACATATGTATTTGGGTCCAAAATTTCTTTGCAATCTTACATGTCCACCACATGTGGTAAACCGACCCCTCTTGTTTATTACATTTCCAGCAAATGTTAGAAACAGTCCCATATATTTTAGCGAGTTTTTTGGGGGTCATGTACCAGCGATACATCACCTTATAGAAATTTTCTTTCAAATTATAACACAGAGTAAACCTCAATCCTTTAGACCTCATATTTTCCCATTGCTGCATATGTATATTATGACCAATATTTTTTGCCCATTTAATCATACAATCTTTAACTTGTTCTTCCACCATTTCCCCTCTCAGCAATAATTTATACATTTTAGCAATTAAATGTTCATCTGTTTCACAGAGTTGTATTTCAAATTCCAATTTACTCTGTTTAAATCCAAAGTCTTTTTTATCTACTGTAACTTGAATTTCTCTATTAGCTGCATATAGGAAAGCCATTGAAAAGTATATCCTTCTGAGGCAAGTTGTTCTTTTGATTTAATTTTGTCCTGTTTTAAATCCTGGGTCAATTCTTTTTTCACGTCTTCTATCTTTTTATCAACCTGTTGACCCAGTGCTGTGATTGCATCTAAAACCCTTTGCATCTCCATCAAAGACCCTTCTGTTGGTTCTAAAGAGGGTCTTCTGACATCTTTCTCCTTTTCTTTCTCCTTCCTCCCTCTTGTGGCCATTGTAGAAATAATGTCACTGTTATAAGAGTTCAAAAAAAAAAATCATGCCTAAGGCAGGACTAGAACTCACAGTCTCCTGGTTTCTAGCCCATTGCCTTAACCACTAGACCAAACTGGCTCTTCATATACATCAAAAGTTCTGGCTCATACCTCCATTCAGCAAGGCCACATTGAGAAGACTGTGGGTTTGGTCAGAACCTATTGCTCGCATGCATAGACCGTTTTTACCATGAAAGTATAACAAGATCTTCAATGAAACTCATATATATCCAGAACTACAATAAACTGTAAGCTGTTTTTATATTACTTTACATTAATGTGTGAAGTGTGTTTATTTTGTGTTTTTGAACTGATTAAGCCTTGTGCAAGTTACTGGCACACTTCTGCTCTGCTATAAACTAATTAAAAGCTGCGTGGATTTCTGTTATTAGCATTTCAGAATTCCTACAAATTTAACCATTCCATGCATATAATAAAGTGACCTACAGCTCACAAAAACATGCTTTTTAAATAAATTTTCTAAGTCAGAAAAGGTGCTACCAAACTCCTGATTTTGGGCTACCATAGACTAACACAGCTCTCTTTCCACAATGTCAGTCTTAGTTAGGAAATAAAAAATGGAGGAAGCTGTGATCTTATCCCAGAATATGTCTGATGGTGAAGAGGAAAAAGATGAATAATTCATAATGATTTTTTAGCTTGAGAATTTAAACCTATAAATATTATTAAGCTTATATTTATTGAGGAAAAAAATGAGAATAAGCATAGTACAGGCATATAAGTAAATGACTTGGTAATGAATTGATCACGATTTTCAGTTCTAAATAGAACAAAGTTTATTGTTTACATAGCTACCATGTCAGGTAATTTGGATTGAATTTACTAAAATGCATATGTTGAGTCCCTACCCAGCCAATTGTTAGGGCAATATAGTATCCATGCTTATGCTAGTATTTCTGTAATGTTGAGGTTACACTACCTATTCTGATTACTCTTTAGCATATCATAACCACTTTCATTCATTGGCGATCACTCGTAGCTGAGTAAGATTGTCTTCCAAAGGTAAAATTTTAACGGTGGATCCGTAAGTGGCTATAAAGGCCAATTCTGGATCCGCGCAACCTCCCACAATGAGGGCATAGGTTTCCGGGCGGGAGATGGTCATGATGAGGGTTTGCCTGACGTGCCTTCCTTTTAGCTCTTTTCTCCTTTTCGCCCTGTACTCGTGCTTCTTCAAAGTCCATAGCGCCATTAATAAAGGCTGACCTCCAATTGAAACGCTCATGAGTTAGGGCTTCCCAGTTCTCAATGCTGATATTACACTTTTTTAAATTAGCTTTGAGAGTGTCTTTGAATCTCTTTTGCTGTCCACCAATATTCCGTTTTCCATTCTTAAGTTGGGAGTAAAGTAGCTGCTTTGGAAGACGATGGTCAGGCATTCGAACAACATGACCGGTCCAGCGAAGTTGATGTTGGATGATCATTGTTTCAATGCTGGTGGTTTTCGCTTCTTCTAATACGCTAACATTAGTCCGCCTATCTTCCCAAGTAATTTGCAGAATTTTTCGGAGGCAGCATTGATGGAATCTTTGAAGAAGTTGGAGGTGGCGTTTGTAGAGGGTCCATGTTTCACAGGCGTACAGAAGGGTTGGTAGTACAATGGCTTTGTAAACAAGCATTTTGGTCTCCCTGCGAATGTCCCGATCCTCAAACACTCTACGCTTCATTCGGGAGAAAGCTACACTCGCAGAGCTCAGGCGATGCTGAATTTCAGCGTCGATGTCGGCTTTTGTAGATAGATGGCTGCCGAGATAAGAAAAGTGATCGACATTTTCTAGTGACACACCTTTAAGCTGGATTGATGGCGCTGCAGAGGGATTGGTTCGAACTTGCTGGTAAAGCACTTTGGTTTTTTTAATGTTAATTGAGAGGCCGAGTTTTTCATATGCTTCTGCAAAGATGTTTAGGATAGTTTGAAGATCTTCCTCGGAGTGTGCACAGACTACGTTATCATCAGCATATTGAAGTTCTATAACAGAAGTTGCAATTACCTTATTTTTTGCTTTCAGCCTACTAAGATAAAAAAGCTTTCCATCTGTTCGATATATAATTTCTACACCAGTAGGAAGTTTCTCTTCAACAAGGTGCATAATCATAGCGATGAAGATAGCGAATAAGGTTGGAGCAATAACACATCCCTGTTTAACGCCGGATTCCACTTTAAATGGATCGCTTAGAGAGCCATTGTTATTCAGGATTGTTGCCATCATGTCGTCATGGAGTAACCGCAAGATGTTCACAAATTTATCAGGGCATCCGATTTTCAGAAGGATGGTCCAGAGAGTAGTACGATTTACAGTATCAAAAGCTTTAGTCAGATCAATAAACGCCATGTACAGAGGGCGGTTTTGCTCCTTGCATTTTTCTTGAAGCTGTCGTGCAGTGAAGATCATATACACTTTTCCCCTGGAAGGGTGGAAGCCATTTTGCGTTTCAGGGAGGATGTCTTCTGATACAGATAGGAGATGGTTTGCAATGATCTTTGCCAGGATTTTGCCTGCTGTGGCTAGAAGGGAGATGCCTCAATAGTTTCCACAGTCTGTTCTATCACCCTTTTTAAAGAGAGTGATAATTATGGCATCCCTAAAGTCTGCTGGAATCTCCTCCCTCATCCAGATTTTTTTGATGAGCTTATGAAGTTGTTGTGTAAGTTCAGGCCCTCCTTCTTTAAAGACTTCAGCAGGAATCCCATCAGGTCCACTAGCTTTGTTATTTTTCATTTGTTTAGTGGCTTTACTGACTTCCTCCAAACTAGGGGGTACTGCAAGCTCATTTCTTATTTGTTTTTGCGGGATTTGCAAGACGACTTCATCAGCCACAGTAGAGTGACGATTAAGGAGATTGTAGTAATGCTCTTTCCAGCGCAGTGCAATAGACTCTTTGTCCTTTAGAAGTTTAGCACCATCTACTGAGCGTAAGGGATTTGTACCATAGTTTGTTGGTCCATAGATGGCCCTTATGGCATTAAAAAAGCCCCATGCATCATGAGCATCTGCAAAATGTTGTGTTTCTTGGGCTTTTTTTATCCACCATATGTTCTTAAGTTCTCTAGTTCTTCTTTGGACTTCTGCCTTTGCACTGGCGTAGATTTTTTTCTTATTGGCACAGTTAATATCTTTTTGCCATATCTGGAAGGCTTTCCTTTTCTTGTCAATAATATGTTCAATCTCACTATCGTTCTCATCAAACCAGTCCTGATGTCTCTTAGTCTGGTATCCGATAGTTTGTTCACAGGCTGAAATAATAGAGGTCTTCAATTTAATCCAGTGTTCCTCAACATTTTCAGGAAGTTCCATAGGCAGATGTTCCCGCCCTGACTCAAGGATCGAGGCATAACCACTTTACCTTACTGTGGGCCACAGCTTCACTCTGTAGGCTAGTTCAGGTAAAAAAGAGCCACTTCCCAAGGTACTGGAGAGGATACATGTAATGAATCCTCTTATTGGATAAACAGTTCTAGAGAGCTCAATAGCTTATATACTTTTTATGTCAGTTTGGTTGGTCCTAATGAAGGTATTACCCAATAATATATAATCAGAATCTATGGTTGGGTAATACCTTCATTAGGACCAACAAAACTGACATAAAAAGTATATATTGAGTTCTCTAGAACTGTTTATCCAATAAGAAAAAAAATCCTTTTTCATCATGAAAGCTTGTATATTCCTTTGTGTCATTTGGTTAATCCTAATAAAAGTATTACATAGGGATTTTGCATCATTCTTAAAATGAAATGGAATTCTTTTTAGTCAAGAGGGTTGGGTTTTGTGACTACAATTCTATATTACTAAATGTGATTAGGATAGATATTTTATTGAAATTTCAGTGAAAGATTTAATGGACGTACAAATCAGGAAGATAGACATATGCAGAACAAAACCAATAAGAACAGTCCACAGAACTGAATGAGGACTCCACTGAAATATAACTAAACCTAGTGCTACTTCATAATTAAACTAGGGTACACAATCATCATCATCTTGCTGAGGATCACATTCACACAGAAGTACACAGGAAGACAACCCTGAATTTCTAAAAGCAAAGATTTCCTGTTTCCACTACTTCCACCCCTTTTCTGTTTCCACTACCTACATTCTCAGGCAATCTAAAATGCCTGTCCCATTCCATAGATCAATTATTTGGGGAAAATCTCTATTCTTTCAGGTAACTACAGTAATTTGTTTGAGCCACACCCTATGTTAACCACACAGGATTTCGGAAAGGCTTTAGCTGCTAACTCTGAAAACACTGGAGCTTACACTGCCATCCAAATTCTTCCACAGACTGCCTTCTTTCTCAGTATTTGAGTTATGAAACAAAAGGCAGAGGAAATGTTTAATGAATTCATCAGCTCTGCTTATACCTGACTCAGTATCAGCCAAATCATGCTTCTCCTTTCTCCTTACTTTCTGAAAAAGAGAGGTAAGGAAAACATTGCAAAGGCTCTTGTAACTTGAATGCAACAAACTGATAGGTGATTGACACATTTTACATTTAAAAGTTAACAACACTGGCAGAATTATAGTACCCATCACCTGGTTATCTACACATCTCTGATGCTATACAGCCCAGCTTGTTGTTGTTCAGTCGTTCAGTCGTGTCCGACTCTTCGTGACCTCATGGACCATAGCACGCCAGGCCTTCCTGTCCTCCACTGTCTCTCGGAGTTTACTCAAATTCATGTTCATTACATCGGTGATGCTATCTAACCATCTCATCCTCTGCTGTCCCCTTCTCCTTTTGCCTTCAGTCTTTCCCAGCATCAGGGTCTTTTCCAGTGAGTCCTCTCTTCGCATTAGGTGGCCAAAGTATTTGAGCTTCAGCTTCAGCATCTGTCCTTCCAATGAGCAGTCAGGGTTGATTTCCTTTAGGATTGACTGGTTTGACCTCCTTGCAGTCCAAGGGACTCTCAAGAGTCTTCTCCAGCACCACAGCTCGAAAGCATCAATTCTTCGGCGCTCAGCCTTCCTTATGGTCCAACTCTCACAGCCATACATTGCTACTGGAAAAACCATAGCTTTAACTATACGGACCTTTGTCGGCAAGGTGATGTCTCTGCTTTTTAATATGCTGTCTAGGTTTGCCATAGCTTTCCTTCCAAGGAGCAAGCGTCTTTTAATTTCATGGCTGCAGTCACCGTCTGCGGTGATCTTGGAGCCCAAGAAAATAAAATCTGTCACTGCTTCCATTTCTTCCCCTTCTATTTGCCAGGAAGTGATGGGACCAGATGCCATGATCTGGGTTTTTTTAATGTTGAGTTTCAAGCCAGCTTTTGCACTCTCCTCTTTCACCCTCATCAAGAGGCTCTTTAGTTCCTCTTCACTTTCTGCCATTAGGGTGGTATCGTCTGCATATCTGAGGTTGTTGATATTTCTCCCAGCAATCTTAACTCCGGCTTGTGATTCATCCAGCCCGGCATACATACATTGTATTTTACATTGTATTGTATACATTGTATTGTATACATTGTATGTATTCATACAGCCCACCTAGCACAGCATAGATTCCTGATTTCAATGGGCAAGTCTGATCTGGCCCAAGGATAAATAAAGCTTAGTAGGCATTAGCTCCTCATTCTAATTTGCAGCATCTCCAAGTGCAGTCACCACGAGTCAAGCTCAAGTTTGACGAGGCATCTCTACAGTGTTAAAGTAGTGTGACTTGTGCAGAATGGCAAAGCAAGCTGTGACCTGCTTGGATTTTCTGCAGAACTGCAAGACAAATGTCTTCAGATTGGAAATTAAAAGTTAAAAGGAAACATACTTTGTAAAGAGAACTGGTAGGTTATTTTCATAATTACAGTAACACCAAAACAACTTGGAGGATGGGCTGGGGGATAAAAGACCCAACTGCTTACCCCCCCCCTTTTTTTTTTCCGCCGATAGTTCACTGCAGAGATGGTAGGATCAACAAGCACTGAGCCTGAGCTTTTAAGCTTGGCTGAACTCCTAATTCAGCTCAGCCAGTGGTAAATTGATCAATCCTCAAGGGAATTTGGGAAAAGTGATAGGAGCCTGATAGCTACTGTATCTCTGGTTCATTCTGAAATCAATGAAGCTTTAACAAAAATGTATTTGTTTGTTTGTTTAATTAATTCAATTTGGACAGTGCCCAACTCCAACGGACTCTAGGCTGTTCACAAATAATAACACAATGACCAATACAAACCAAAACCCAGATGGTTTTTGTTTGGTGGTTGTTAGCGAACGGACTGTAATCACCTAAAACTTTTACTCCACCCGACCCTCCCCGGTTCACAATGGTCCAGGAAGAGAATCCAGAAACATAAAAGTTCCGTCTCCTGATTATAGGAGGGGAAGGAAAGAGCCGCTACACTTGCTTGGGCGAAGCAGCCCACCCGTCCGAGCCCCCACGGCCGGCCTTAGGCTGAGGGAGCCACGCCAGTCCGCAGTTTCCAGCAGATGAAGTGTAGGGGCGGAGGGGGAGAGCGAGGCGGGGAAGCCAGCCAGCCCAGGGCCGTGACGTCAGGAAACTTTCCCTCAGTGGCTGAGACCAGAGGCTGAAGCCAAGGAGGCGGCTGCGAGCGGCGCTTTTCTCTCACGCCGCGCGTGTGTCCGCTGTTCCGAGTCGCGGGGCCGGCTAAAGGCAGGCGGCTGTCGGGGCTGCAGCTTTCGCCCCTCGTCGCGAGGGGCCCTGGAGCCGTCCTCGGCTGGCTGTTTCGCCGCATTTGCTCTCCAGCGCCCTCGCGCCCGTTCCCTCGGCCCAGCGCGCGCGCGCGGAGTCCGGGAAAATTCCCTTGCTGGAATTCGGTGGAGTTGGGCGAAGGGAGAACTTGATGACTCGGCATTGGCTTCGTAATTCCTTTCGGCGACTGACAGTGGGAGGAGGAGAAGCAGGAGCGGAGGAGGAGAGGAAGGAGGAGGAGAAGGCGGGCGTCGAAAGAACTCTGGCTGGGTCTGTTCTTTTACTTTGTCTTTTTCAAGGAAGGGAGGCAGGAAGGGGGGAGGGGGGAGGAGGAGAGGGAGGGGGTGGAAGAGCTTGAGAGAGTAGAGAGTGGCTCTGCTTTATTTTGTGACGGCAAAGAGCGTGCGTGCGCTCGTGGCCCGAGGGAAGCCTGTTGAACGCCGCGTGGCTTTGCCAAGGATGCTGCGGAAGAAGAGGCGGAGGGAACATCCCCGGCCGCGGGGGTTTGCGTTGTTTCTCCTTAGGCGCAGCCCCGGTTTAGAAGGCTCGAAACTTTCGGGCAGGGCGGACGCGGCGAGCTGAAGGCTGCCCCAGGGAGCTTTTTCTGGGCAGTGTAACCCGCCCGCAATTCACTTTGGTCTCTGCGGAGTCCTGAAACTTCCCTTGCCTCCTTATTGCTTCTCTAATCGCTGTTGGCATTGTAGCCGTTCTTCTGACACCGGCGTCTTGCCCTCCATTAGAGCAGGCGAAAGTTGGCACTGTACTTTTGCTTTCCGAAAAAAGGAAGGCGCGCTCGGGCAGAGAAAAAGAGATGCATGCCTCAAAGCTCAAATCCCTAGGCTTTTCTTAGATGGTTTGCTTTAATTCGCCAATCTCTCCATCTCTCCAATTGTTTTGCGTGGCTCTACGAGTTCCGTAAAGTAGCGGACCGCTGGGCCAGCACTCGCCCATTTTCGTCCAGGAGCCGTTTTAGACTGCGGTTGTGTGGCGCTGCCTTCAAGAGCAAGCCCCCTTGTATTAAGAGAAACTTACTCTTGAGTAAACACACGTGCGACCGGGAGGTCTTGTGTAAAGGCTCTCTGTTGCCTTTGGTCGCTTTTGTCCTGTCCCTCAACTTCGTAAGAGGCGCTGAGCTTCGGCGCGGTGCTTCTTCGTCTGGCACTAATTGGGGCGCCGAGTCTGCTTTTCGGTTGTAGACCCCGCGGCGGCGTTTCCTGCTGCTTTGCTTTTAGGTCTAGACTAAAAGGTGGGTGGTAGTTATCTGAGATAGTAATCAGTGGATTTCTATGTTTGCAGGCTGCAGTCGAAAGCCAGTGTCAGCAAGTGTCAATCAGGTGGATTTTTCTGCCCAAGGGGATGTTTTGGGGCGAGTAGAAATACAACCGATAGAGCGAAAAGCATTAATTGAGTAACATGCAGCACATATAGGAAAAGCCTTGAGGAAGGGGGAAGTTTCAAGACAGAAAGCTCTTTATTTAGGTACCATTTGGACCATACAAGTTTTTTTTTTAAAGTCAAGCAACTGGTGGTGATTTTAGGGTGCAATCCTATGCCTAGTTTCTTCAGAGGAAACATCCTGAAATTCTGTAACCTACTACTAATATCTAAAATTAAAATTGCCTGCAGCTCCTTGATAATGCACTGCTGGAGTTCATTTTTCTCAAAAGATCCTTTGATGGGTTGGTGGGAATGACTCCTACTTTATTTATTATTACATAAATTTGCATACCACCCTATCCCAAGACTTACAGCAATAAAGCATATAGTAGGACAACATAAAGCAACCCAAGTAACCTTAATTCCTAAGTGTCCAGTGAAACAGAACTGTTTTAATCACTTCGTTAGGATTTTTTAAAAATCCTAAGCTGTTTTACAGGAGGTGATATGTTGGATATGTTTCTAAATATCTATATTTTCATTAAAAATCAGGTAAACTGTTAAATATTTTCAGTAATATTATCTAATGAATTCTTAAGGATACAACCTACTTCTTAAACTAACAAGAAAACGTCAGTTCCTGGGAGTGAAGGTTGTAATAGTTATAGTACTAATACAAACATAATTCATCTGACCTGGAATTTAAAGTAGAAAAGTTTCCTGTGTTCTCAAGATACAAAGTATATTTGGGAATCAAATGAAAGATAAATGATTTTAGCTTTTGAGGTCCCACAAAAAATGGTGGGATGCTGGTTCAGCCAAAGCACTTCATTCTCTGAGGACAAACCTGACATTGCAAAGATTAATGAACACAGAATAGTTTTGCAAAGTCATCTGGTTTTTTGGACAAAAACATACATGTGACTTAATTCCTTAAAACATAACATATGTGGAGGTGGGGCAGCAACATCAGATTTTCATTTAAGAAGGGCTGCAGTAACAGCTTGAACTTTATATTCCAAAACTGCTCTCAGAACAAATGAGGGAGAGGAAAAAAATAAAGTGAAGTTTTGTAAGATTTATTCAATTAGTAGCTGACATGCCTTCTTTAATGCTAATTATTTATGATCTAGTGAATTATACATAATACAAGACTATTTAAAATTCATTTTTGATATGAGAAATGTCAGTCAGGACAGAGGGGTTTAATTTTGTTCTTGAATGCTTTAGCATTAACTATTTCCCTCTGTCTAAAGGCTAACACTGGAGAATGACATATAAATGTGTTGCTGTATTTATAAAATCACCTGGTTTTCTTTTTTTTCTAATAGTAGTTGTTATTTTTATCATAATTATTAACTCAATTGCATTTAATTTTGTGTTGCTGGAGTGCCTGTAAGTCCATAAACACTATCTTGGCTATTTTGAAAGAAAAAGTCCATGGAGTGTGCCAAATTGTTCCAGAGAGGACAAAGTAGCCAAGTCTTTGTGAAACTTACTTACAACATCTGTTGAAGACAAGAATTACTGTTGCTTACTTGTTAATAACATACCATGAAGGCCAGCTTCTTTCAGCTATAGCATTACCAGGCACCATACCTTCCTTCCTTCCTTCCTTCCTTCCTTCCTTCCTTCCTTCCTTCCTTCCTAATTTAATTTAATTTAATTTAATTTAATTTAATTTAATTTAATTTAATTTAATTTAATTTAATTTAATTTAATTTAATTTAATTAATTTCTATGACCGCCCATCTCCCCCTCAAGGAGGGACTCTGGGCAGTTCACAACTAAACAACATAATTAAATTACAAGAAATACAACAATAAAAATAAAATACAATATAAATACAATAAATACAATAAAATCCAAGTGGCAGATGGTTCTTATAGTGACACTAAAAATATTTAAAATATTTAAGGCGGCTCTAAGAAATCAGCCATACCCAAGTGTGACCACTTTCTTTCATGCCCCAGGCGAAATCACAGAGCCAAGTTTTTAATTTTTTCCTGAAGTCCAGGAGTGAAGGGGCCTGTCTTATCTCTGTCTTATCTATACCATTAGGTGCATGTAATGCTGTTAATTAATAGAGTTGCTAAATTAATAGGTGGTATTGCTTTTGCTTGCACTTTGGAATGATGATATTTAGCATGCATTTGCTCAACATTTCTCATGTTTTAGTATATGCTTATTTTTATTCAATAGCAGGAATTTTGAAGCGAGAATAGGAAAAACTATGATGATTTGTCGTGCTTGCTTTGAATAAGGGCAGGCAAGTAACCAGACACTAGTATTCTTTCAAGGTGATGGTGGGATTGAGTGTTATGTTTTATACTGCCAGTGTGGCTGCTTTCTGATTCTGACTCAAGTAGATGAACTATGTTACAGGTAGCAGCTACCAGCTATTGAAGAAACATTCAGTTAATGTTCATTGAGGAAATATCTTTCCTAATAACTAAACAATTCAAAAAAATGGTAACCTTACTTGATGGCTTTGACGTTTTCTTCTTTGCAGTGGTAAAACCAAAACCGTAATTGATCATTACAAATATGAAGCAGTAGTGTGCTGTATCAAACATTACTACTGGAAAACAACACAGGATGTTAATGCAAATGACCAGTAGCTCCTATGGTTCTGTGACCATTGTGGGATCATTTACACAATTCAGCCTCTATAGTGAAGGTTTCTCATTCAGTCTTGCTCTTCCATTCTCAATAAATACCTAAATTGCTCTCTGTATTAGTTATTTTCAGTGAAAGTAGGTTGATTAGTGATGGCCTAGTAATACATTAGCCCTGTTACTTTGCTCAGCGTTGAACCAGTTGCCAATTCTGTTAGACACGGAAAGTACAATCATGCTTAAAGAAAAACTCCTTTGAAATTAAATTATACTGATCAAATAAATAATCTGTTTAAAACTAAATAGGTCATTAGAAAGCCACACTTGTTTTTTTCTGCTAAAGCAATAGTGATTTCACATACATATTTAAGCCTAGGTAGGGAATAGGGAAAGTGGTGAAGCTTGTTGTCATGCTTTATTTAAAAATGGCCCTTTAATTTGATTGGCTTTGTTGAAGATGTGTTCAAAGTTACAACTTCACATGGTGCCCTTCTAAAGTCTTGTGTCCGGAGTGTACGTTTCACTAAACCTCCCCACCCCCGCTGATACCTAATTGGTACTCAATGCTTGCAAAGCCTAGGTACATAGATGAATTTCCAGCTCCTGTTATTACCTATTTTCCAAGAATGACTCTTGGCTTAATTATAATTTCTGTATCTATGGGATATGATGGATAATTCAAAGATGGATTTTTTCTCCTCAGATACATAACAAGACTGCTTGAAATAATTCTGACTTCACATAAATGCTAAGAGAGCTGAGACTAAATATGGTATAAGTATAGGTTTTGGAGATTTTGGAATTACAATCTAAATTTCAAAGAAAGCTGCAGCCTTGGGGAGGAAAAGAGGAATTTAATTTAAGGAATTATTATTTTATTGGTATAAAATAGCATGTATTAATTCTATTTCATACCAATGCCTACATTTTACAAGATACTGTAGGGATGGAGAAAGTTCAGAGGGGAGCTGTTAAACTAGTTAATATTATTTGTGGAAATAGCATCAGGAGGGCTCTTAAGGTTGGGAGGTGTTTGCTAATTTAGAAACATGACAGGGCAACATAAAGTAATACATTATACAATCAATGTGGACTGACAGGTTCTGCTCAGTTATTCATGCCTTAGTCAACTCCTGAATGGGCTGCTGCAATGTGCTTGATCGGGGACTGCCCTTGAAGAGCATCCAGAAGCTGCATCTGGTTCAAAATGCAGTGGTGTGGGCAATTATGGGCACCCCTCGATCAGCGCTTATTAAACTTCTGCTCCATGAGCTGCATTGGTTGCCGGTGTGCTTCCAAATTCAATTCAAGGTGCTGGTAGTTGCCTATAAAGCTCTTCATGGCATGGGGCCAGGTTATCTGAGAACTGCCTTTCTCCATCTGTGTCTACCTATCCCATCAGATCTGGCAGGAGAGGAATGCTATGGGTCCCATATTTTAAACAGTGCCCTCTGGTGGGAACCAGGAAGAGAGCCTTTTCTGTCCTGGTGCCTGCTCTTTGGAACATAAAAAGGTAAAGGTTCCCCCTGCACATTTGTGCAGTCGTGTCTGACTCTAGGGGCCGGTGCTCATCTCCGTTTGTTAGCCGAAGAGACAGCATTGTCCGAAGACGCTTCCACGGTCATGTGGCTGGCATGACGCGCATGGAACGCTGTTACCTTCCCACCGAAGTGGTGCCTATTAATCTACTTGCATTAGCATGCTTTCGAATTGCTAGGTTGGCAAGAGCTGGGGCGAGTGCGGGAGCTCACTCCATCACGCGGGACTAGGGATTCGAACCTCCGAACTTGCGATCGACAAGCCTGGCGTCTTACCCACTGAGCCACCACGCCCCTTTGAAACATAGTCCCCTCCAGATATTAGATTACCCTGATAGCCTTTTGTAAGACCTTGCAAACTTGGTTCTGTTATTGGGCATGGGGGTTGGGAGGCATGGCAGAGCCTGTGGGATGGTTGTGGTGATGATTGTAGTGGTTATTTTAACTTTGGCTGCCAGTTTGTATTTATTGTGACATTATTGTGATATTGTGTTTTAATGGTTGTTAGCCATTCAGAGTCATGATGTTGAAATGGGCAGCCATATAAATTCAAATAAATGCATAAATAAATGAGGATGCTTGTGCCTCATGGGGATATTAAAAAAAGAACATAAGAGAAACACCACAGAATCAAACAATAAATCTATCTAGCATCTTATTTCTCACAGCTAGAACCAGATTCCTTTGGGAATACTGGAAGCTGTTTTATTCTGGGCCTTACCTAGCTTAGCCTACCTAGCTTAATATGCATTCTATAGTTTACAAACTGTAGCCTTACTTAGAATACCTGTAGATGCCATAGATCAAATATTGTAGTTCTTTTAGCACCGTGGATTCTCAGAGATATGAAATGGAAAATTCATGCAACGTAAGACATCTTGATTACTAGAAAAATAGGAAATATTTTTCTTAAAACATGGGGCAAGAAGGTTGCTGTTGTTTATTCGTTCAGTCGCTTCCGACTCTTCGTGACTTCATGGACCAGCCCACGCCAGAGCTTACTGTTGGCCGTCGCCATCCCCAGCTCCCCCAAGGTCAACTCCGTCACCCCCAGAATATCATCCATCCATCTTGCCCTTGGTCGGCCCCTCTTCCTTTTGCCTTCCACTTTCCCTAGCATCAGCATCTTCTCCAGGGTATCCTGTCTTCTCATTATGTGGCCAAAGTACTTCAGTGTTGCCTTTAATATCATTCCCTCAAGTGAGCAGTCTGGCTTTATTTCCTGGAGTATGGACTGGTTTGATCGTCTTGCAGTCCAAGGCACTCTCAGAATTTTCCTCCAACATCACAGTTCAAAAGCATATATCTTCCTTTGCTCAGCCTTCCTTATGGTCCAGCTCTTGCAGCCATAGGTTACTACGGGGAATACCATTGCTTTAACTATGCAGACCTTTGTTGTCAGTGTGATGTCTCTGCTCTTATCTATTTTATCAACATTTGTCATTGCTCTCCTCCCAAGAAGTAGACGTCTTCTGATTTCCTGGCTGCAGTCAGCGTCTGCAGTAATCTTTGCACCTAGAAATACAAAGTCTGTCACTGCCTCCACTTTTTCTCCGTCTATTTGCCAGTTATCAATCAAGCTCGTTGCCACAATTTTGGTTTTTTTGAGGTTTAACTGCAACCCAGCTTTTGCACTTTCTTCTTTCAACAAGAAGGTAGAATACTATAATGGATACAAAGAGCTTAGGCATCAATCTAAGCCAAAATATGGTTGGTTTTTATACATGATGTGACCCAGCTATTATGATTCATAAACTGTAGTTTATGACTGAGCATATTGTATGAAGCCAACAGTAACTCATTTAGCAAACCCTGGTTAAATAAACTATGGCTTAGTGGGCTATGTGAGTCAGTTCAAAGGTTTCCTGTTATTAGATAACTTGAAAAAGGTACACTTGGGACGTTTCCCTACTGCCAAATTACAGTGCTAGCCACCCATTCTTGAACTGGGAGAAAACAAACTGGCATTAAATTTACTATCCTCTTGAGTGATCCCTCTTCAGCCTCTGTTGGCAATTACTGCTAATCACCTGATTCACCTTCAAGGTGTCAAATTTTATATGCTTCAAGACTGCCCTTGGACAGGGTTGGAATAAGGGGGGAATAGCACTACAGATAAAGATGATTTAAGCCTTTCCCATTCATGGGCTGGGCTCAGCCTGAAGGCAGAAAAAAGTTGTCGCCAGGACATGTTTGTGCAGTGCGAAAATCACACATGAAATGGAATGTTTAAATGTTAATGTGGGTGATGTCTCCTGTTCACTCATATTCTAGTCCAATTGTGATGGTTATTTCTATTAGCAGGCAGAAATGTGTTTTTATGCTTCTAGGATACAAACTGAATTAACTAGTAAAATTATGGACTAGTAGACTGGATGAATCATTGTTTTGTTTTCTTTCATAATATTACCACAAACAGATATTGAAATTATTAATAGGGCCAAGGCAAGCAAAGACTCACTATCCAGAGTTCCCTGTTGGGGGAGATGGGCGGTGATATAAATTTAAATCTCTCTCTCTCTCTCTCTCTCTCTCTCTCTCTCTCTCTCTCTCTCTCTCTCTCTCTCACACACACACACACACACACACACACATATATATATATATATATATATATATATATATATATATATATATATAAATCCACAATTCTTTGATGGATAACTTTAGTTCAGAATGTGTTGATGTGTTTTAAAGAAGAATTATTGGGTGAGCAAAGCTATCCGTTTGGTCTATGAAGGTTCTCAGTCATCCAGGTGGAACAGTCTGTGGCTTGAATCATGTCAACTGGATTTCTATTTTCTTAGTGGAAACGTTTCACTCCTTATCCAAGGAGCTTCTTCAGTCAGACTGAAGAAGCTCCTTGGATAAGGAGTGAAACGTTTCCACTAAGAAAATAGAAATCCAGTTGACATGATTCAAGCCACAGACTATCCGTTTGGTGTTCTCTCATATTCAATAGTTTTTTTGGGTTTTTTAACACCAGGTCTTTTCTGTCTTGCTTATGATGCAGTTTGTAGATGTTGGTAATTTTTTAAATCAAAAGTATTGAATAAGTTTCTCACCCAGCCGAGTACACACATCGACATTCATGAAGGCTAATATAATCAGTGGGTGTTTACCTGAAGCCTGAAAAGAGAACATTCTTATTCCAAAGCAGTGCATCTTCTTTCTGAGTCTCACAAACAAAACTCAATAGAGACTACCTGAGGTAGTCTCTGCCCATGAAGGAAAACAGATGCAACCCCAGAGATGTATAGTCTGATGCAGGAAGGCTGTTCTTATATTAAAAGAACAGCTTTTGGAGATGCTGCACTGAAGCTGTAGTGGAGTTCTTTACATCTTCGGGATCACAGCTTGTATATTTCTGGCTTAGCTATAGTTTCTTGCCTTGTGACTCAGTTGAGATTAGAAACACAGTCCTCCAAGTTCTAGCTCATGTTTCTTACCACAGTGTTTATCAAAATACATTTGTGCCCCTAAAAAGTTAAAGCAGTCAGATTCTAGAGATCCCCTGAGATATCTTCCATGCTAGTCCTGAATTCTTCATGAGTCTCTGCCTTTATTCCTTTATTACCTTTTCTCTGCTCTTAGTGCTAGTATCCTTGGTTTTCTTTTCCTTGTTTACAACTGATGAGAGGAAGAGAAGTAGTCATCTCTTTGAGTTTTCTACCAGCAGCTGAGTGGGAGCAGTGATGAATAACCATAGCTTGGATATCTTAAGATAGGCAGCTCTTGGTATGCTCACTGCCTCTTCAGTAACACCATTTCTCTCCTTGGCAGAATGGTACCACAAGGAGAATGTTTTAATATAATGTTTTTTCCTTCACAGCCTGTTGAAATTTCATTCATTTCCAGTGATCTGAAATCTAGCTACTCACCAGATTGATTGGTGTGTGTGTGTTATAAAGGAGAATAAAGGGCTGCACAAGTTATGGTAGAAATGTAGCTAAGGAGACCAAACCCGTAACAGTGCCCCTTAATCTGTTTCATATGTGCATAATTTAAAGCAATAATGTCTCTTTGTCTCCTTTTTTTCCTTTCATTTTGCTCACAAGGAACATCGTAATGGAAGGTACACATTTCAACATTAATATTTTAATGCTGTAATGGCGTACCTGTTTGCAAATAGTAAGGAAGGAGTTCATAAAAGCTATTTGTTCAACCAGAATGATACTAATACTCATATCATTGCATGCCAAACAATAATTGTTCTTTATTATTAACTATTGTTTCTGCTCTCTGTTATGATACAGTGTTAGAATGTATTGCTAAATGACAACATATGTGTGTAAAATGTGGAGGTTCATAGATGGATAAAATTTCTTATCTAATATTCAAACATTACTTTATGTAAATTGCCACTAATGGGTATTTATCAATTCAAACAGCCTAATCTTAATTTACTTATTTAATTAGCTTAATTTTCAAATTTGTTTCCTCCCAAGAGAAGTTCAGAACAGTTTACCAGAAAACAATAAAAAAGGACTTAAATGAAACTATATAAATAAAACCACCACTGCTTATATTCAGTAAATACAAAAAATAAAGAAAATTCATTTAAAATAAAAACAAGAAAAGCAAAGGCTTTCTTAAAGGGTCTGTTCCTGGAATAGTTTTTAATCTCATAAATGCCTGGGTGAAAAAGTATGTCTCCATTTTTTTTCCTGGCAGGATGTATTATTATTATTATATTTATATCCCACCTTTATTTTGTATAGCTCAAGGTGGCATATATAATGCTCCCACCTCCTGTTTTACCCAACACAACAATCCTGTGAGGTGGGCTGGACTGAGAGAGAGTGACTGGCCCAAAGCCACCTAGCTACCTTTTATGCCTAATGGAGGACTAGAACTCACAATCTTCTGGTATCTAGTCCAGCACCTTCACCACTACAACATACTGGTTCTCCAAACATTTATTGGTGGGGGAGGGAAGCTCATAATTGGGTTGCTGTTGCTAGGAAGGCCCTACTTATTCATGACTGTGAATCAAATTCACTAGTGGGACTGTGAGTAGAGCCTCCCCAGTTGAATTAAATGCCCAGATGGTATGGCATTATGGGAGTTCCAGGATTCTTAGCCATTTAGGGGAGCAGGACAGGTGACACAAAACAACAACATCCTTGTTCTGTCTTTGCAACCTAACATGAGATAGAAACTCTCTCAGTTAACTCTAGTCCCCCCCCCAAATTAGAATGTTCAGAATGTGTTTTAAATTTAACTGTAATTTCAAATAAAGTTTTGCTTATAGGTTGAAACTTTTCTCAGCATTTTGAGTCTCTAACATAATTAAAGAGATCACAAATCCTGGAAATGAATATAATGTAAAACTCTCACAGATTACTGCACCTCTGTACACAAGTGCTGCTTCAATTTGGAATCTGGAAAAGAAATAACCCTGCTTATTCTCTGAAGTCAACTATAATTCTCTTAAATGGTTGCAAGGGAATGGAATAATTGGGCAGCATTATGCTTGCCCAAGTGCTTTTATTTTTTGCATCACTATGAAACAAGCAGGGATGTTTTGGGGCTCCCTCATTTGGAAAGAGTGCTAGTCTTCTCTGGTTTGTTGACTTAGGTTTCAATATTACCTGTTAATACCTGTCTTTCATAATTTCTTTACAAGATGGAAAAATGTAAGAAAAGGTACTCTTTCTTTTTCTTATATTTCAGCTTTTTGCAACTTAATGGTGGATATTGTTAAGTTAATTAAAACAATCTATATACTTAGCCCTAATCTTAGGTAAGGTGTATTAAAGGTAAAGGTTCCCCCCGCACATTTGTGCAGTCGTGTCCGACTCTAGGGGACGGTGTAGATCTCCGTTTGTTAGCCGAAGAGCCAGCATTGTCTGAAGACGCTCCCACGGTCATGTGGCCAGCATGATGCACACGGAACGCTGTTACCTACCCACCGAAGTGGTACCTATTAATCTACTTGCATTTGCATGCTTTCGAATTGCTAGGTTGGCAAGAGCTGGAGCTAGTGCGGGAGCTCACTCCGCACGCAGGGCTAGGGATTCGAACCTCTGAACATGCAATCTTCTGATCGACAAGCCTGGTGTCTTACCTGCTGAGCCACCATGCCCCTTTTAGGTGTATTTTAAGGTGTATTACAAGTACAATATTATATAAATCACTGCTAGAATCAACTTTCCATTACCTTTGATACAAAGTTTAATCTTAAAAATGAACTTCAGAAAATATGGACTTGTTTGAAATTTGATAGAAATTTAATTGGAACAAAAAAAATAGTTAACAAATATCCATATTAATACTGACTAGGGTGCAGCGCTGCTGAGTAATATTGTTTACAGATTAAAACATGCAAATGGAGATCCAAATGGCCATGACCCGGTTAGCCTTTTATGAGTCTTTAAAGACCTGGCTGCTCCCCAAGGAATTTGGGCTGGGAGGTTGAGCAACCTCTGCTGCTTCATTGGTTTTAATTTTCTGTAATTGGAATGGTTTCTGTGACCTCAGACACTTGTTATTTGGATTGTTGATTTTTTGTGTTTTGATCCTTGTATGTCACTCAGAGTCATTGTCATGAGATGGGCAGCTATATAAATCATATACATCAATGGATAAAACATTATTCAAGTTTTAATCTCATAATGCCCAAGTCTTAGCGAGACTTTGGATAAAATAGTTAAAGTCCTTGAAATAACACACACACACACACACACACACACACACACACACACTTATCCAAAAGGACGAGAAGCTATGAAATAACTGAGATGAGCAGATTCACTGGATTGTATGCATTCAACAGTTAACTATCAATCTTAACCTAATAAACAGCACATGCATGAATGGTACTCTTCTGGAAACATTCCCCTTCAGTCACTTGGCTTATCCCTTTGCATCTGCAAGAGAACAAGACAGGGAACTAGTGTTAATTATACATTTTCCATTGAATATGAGCAAGATACTGTAACTAAATCCATGATGTCCATTAATATAGCATATACTGTACTGGTTTCTCTAAAAGTTGTTGATAATAGTCCCTTGTTCAGCTATAATGAGAAAAGGTGATTAAGTTGAGTTTCTTGTTTGATTTTGCCACTTGAATGAAAGGAGGCACAAAACAGTTGGAAATGGGATGTATGGAATGTTTATCCAGGATTAATAAATGAGGATTAGATTTAAAGGAGAAATGAAATTTGGCCTTCAGCTTCAGTGCAAGTCAAATGTTATACTACACGGGAAAACTTACTATAATTTATTCAAAATGTTTAATGTTAATTGATTTTTTAAATCAGTTTTACTTTTTGAAGTGAGTAGATAGTACAAAATACAGGGATCACCTGATGCCTGTCTTGAAAGGTCTGTACTGATTGCCAGTTACCTACCTGGTGCATTCCATTATTAATGTTCCATTTTGTATAGTTTAGAAACATTTGTCTTTTTCAGTCCATTATAATTTTGTTGAAGTTAGAAATAAAAATGGATTCTTTCAAGGTATTACTTTTAGCTATGTGATTTATTTTTTCAGTATGCACAGATGGTATGTTTGATGTCAAATCTGAATTACACAACTCTAAGTCCAGGGGAAATAAGTAGATCCTTGATGAAGATGAAGGATTTGTTTTGATCTTCCATCCTTAGGAGACTGAAGAATGCAAAAGGCTTTCTTGATTTTCAGAGTGATTTTTCTGTGGCTAAGGCTGGCAGGTTACCACTAGGGATGGGCATGATCATTGATAAGATTGGTCCTATATTATTTATTTAAATTTATTGGCCTCCCAACTCCAGTGGACCTCTTAACCAAATCACAATGTAGTGTATTGCAGGGCTGTGCATGCTCTAAAATGATTTGGAAGAAGTATTTCAGACCATGCATCATCACAGCACATCTGTGTTATTCACTGAAGCTGCCAAACATTTTTCAGCTTTCCATGTGAGCCTGAAAAAGAAGTGCTGCTATTAGATTAATGGAATCTATTAATTAAAGTCAATGCTACCCTTAAAATAGTGGCACTTTTTTCATGCTTGTGAGAAGCTTTAAAAAGGCAGGCATTAAGCACTTCTTCTGAATCATTTTCAAAGCTTGGACAACCCTTGATATGCTGAAGAGATGGGGATGCTGAAAAAAATTAGACTTTAAATTTTGTGTTTATGACACATTTTGAAAGTTAATAATGAATACAAGAAAACAAAGGAAGAAAACAGCTTCAGGTTTATTTTAGTACTTCACCACTACTATAGGCACACGTAGTGTTGTCAACTGAAACATTTCAAATGGTGAGGGGCTTATTAAATATCTCGAGGTTCAGATGATGAAGGCCTTGAAGACCTGCTGTGGCAATTTATATTTTGTGAATTAAATATTCATATTTGTGACAATTGAATTCTTTTGTAAACAATAAAAAATGATGTGGATAACATCTTTTTGATCTGCTATATATATGCTATTCAGTTTATGCCAACCTGTTGATATGGACAGACCTAGTTGGAGGATTGACACTTACTGAACATTGTGGACTGTTAACTGTTGAAATTGGTCAGAGTTGGCCAAACTTTTTGGACTTGAAAGAAAACTAGTGCTTCTCTGAATGAGTTGGTAGTTCCCTTTACTCTTGAGAAAGATTCCACCTATAGGTTAAAAAAAAAGAACTTGAGCAAGGACAGTATCCATTCATTTTGTAACATGACCTTTTACAGATAATGACCTCTCAAATTATTATTGTGGTTTCATTTTGTTGACTATCTTGCCTTGCAATGATTTAGATGAATACAATAAACTTATGAATGCTTCTTCTGAAACTTCTTTGTATTAAACATTCCTCTGTGTTTGAGAGAACAACTGTGTCTTGGCTTTATTATTATGTGGGAGAATGGAGACTATGTATGTACTGTATATTTTGAAAAGATATTTCTTCATGCAGTGGAAGCAAATGGGAAAGAAGTGAGGGAGGAATAAATAGGGACATGATAATATTCCCTATCCTGGCTTTCTAGTTGTAGATTATTTAGTTATACTGTCCACTTGCCCAAAGGACTCGAGGCATTTATAATGACAATAATAACTATTAAAAACAACAATCATTTAATCTAATCCAATCAGAGGCAGATTTAGTGGCATCAGCACCCATACACTCTGCATAATATTTTTTAAGGCTCTCTTGACAAGCCACTGCATTTTGAAACAGCTGAACTTTCTGAGTCACATTCACAGTCACCTCTGTGCAGACTTTTAGTCCAGTTTTGCTCATACTTGAAGAGTTACATAATTAAGATGATCTTATTTAAATTTGTCTCTCATTCCCACTGTTTCAATTTACTGTTTCATTTATTGTTGCCCTCCTTAATTATGTGACAATGTATAAAATGTTTTTCAAGTGATAATACAAATGTATCACCAGACTTCGGAGGTAATTAGTAACATCTCAGTTACAGAAAAAGGAAATCAACACTATTTTTGTCCTCTTTGCTATTTCTTATCTTCATTACTGTTTCTTAATCCATTACCGGTAGTCTTCAGTTAAAAACAGTAATTGGGACCAGGAACTCCATCACTAAGTGATGTGGTTGTAAAGTGAAAAATAATGTGACCGTGCCAACTTATGATGGCAGTTCCAGGAGGTCTGTTTGCAGTCATTAAGCGAATCGCATGCTGTCGTTAAGCTCAATGTCAAATGACCATGACTGCGACTTCCTGCCGGCTTCCCCATTGACTTGGCATGTTGGAAGCTGGCAGCGAAGATCACAAATGGTGATCACGTGACCGCGGGATGTTGTGACCATCATAATTGCATGACAGTTGCCAAGCACCTGAATCGTGATCATGTGACCTTGGGGATGCTGCAGCAGCTGCAACTTTGAGGACTGGCCATAAGTCTCCTTGTTCACTGTTGTAACTTCGTATGGTCACCAAACGAGTGATCACTAAGCGAGGACTACCTGTACATTAGATGTCACAATATTTTATAGTATTTCTGTAATGCAACTGCTTATAGTATTTCTAAATGTATTCATTAACTTTGGAGCATATTGGATGGACTGTAAGTGGCCTAAATAATTATCATGATTGTCATCCTATATAAGGATTAAGTAGTAGAACTCTGGATATTATGTTATAATTTGGATTTTAAGTATTATATAATATTTTTAAAGTAGAACAGGGCTTTCCAAACTTTTCATGTTGGTGACACGCCTTTTAGCCATCCATAATTTTGTGACACACTAATGAGTCCCCGCCCCCCGGCCCCCGTGATTGGCTGCTGGCTCCAAACCCCGCCCCCGGCCCATGTGATTGGCTGCTGGCTCCAAACCCCACCCCCCGGCCCATGTGATTGGCTCCCCGCTCCAAACCCCACCCCACGTGATTGGCTGCCGGCTCCAAATCCCGCCCCCCGGCCCCCCAGTCTTGTACTGTATGTATTGTATTGTATGTAATTGTAGATCAGAGCTTTCCAAACTGTGTGTCGTGACACATTTCTGTGTCGTGGCAAGGGCCCAGGTGTGTCGCAGGGGAACCTGGAAGAGGAGGCCATGCACCACGTGGAGCCCCGCCCATCCCTTGCCGCGCCGACAGGTCCCTGCTCTGAAGCCAGCTCCTCAGCTCTCGCCGCAGAAGCCAGGTAAGTTAGCAGCCCGGTAGGGCTGCAACTGGGGGAGAGGGTGCAGGGACGCGACTAGGCTGCCGCGCTGGGGTGGGTGGGGGTGCAGGGACCACGAAGTGCGGCGGCCAGAGACATGGCTTTTCTCTCCCAAGAAGTGCCATCGGCCTGAAAGCCGAGAAAGGGATGGGGAGGCGGCTCCACTGCCCGCCTCGCATGGCCCCCGCACCGTCTGCATCTTCGGCTACCCCTTCCCCTTGGCAGCGGCCCCAGCTAGGCAGAGGCAGGACTGGGCGGGCGGACAGGTGGAGCTCTCCGCCTCCGTGGCCTGGCCTGGCTCGCCGCTTCCTCCCATCACCAACAAGCGGAAGATGGCGAGTCGAGGGAGCCTGCCGGCGGCTCCGGCCCAAAGACAGGGCTCCCGGCACTCCGGGGAGACCCAGCGCGGGTGGCGGGGACGGGGCAGAAGCAGAAGGAGAGGAGCTGGCGGGAGCGCGGCACAAGGAGTGCCTCGTCGGTGCCTGCCCGGCTTCCACCACACTTCATCGGAGAACTGGCGGGCGGGTGGCTGAGAAGCAGGCGGGCGGGCAGGCAGGGGGTCACCTGCAGCGGGCTCATCTGACCATCCTTCCTGGAGCTGCTGGGGCCGAATGGAGCGGTGGGGGACTGGGCATCGCTCCTTCCAGCGGGCGCTCCAATCCCAGCTGTTCAGCCATCGATCAAGGATCGATCAGGCCCGGGGTCAGGGCTGGCCGAGGGGCTCAGGGGTGAAGAGGGAAGATGGGTCCCTGTTGCCTGAGACATCCTCACGCATCCTCCCCTCCCCCCACAATATGGCAGCAATAACAACCACAGCGACCACCACCTGCCGCGAAGGCTCTGGCAGAAATGGATCCAAGTGCGGAACGCTCTTCTGGAGAGTGGAAAGTGCAGGATCCCCACTCTTTCTTGGGGCTTTCCTTCTCTTTCGGGCCCTGCCTTTTATTGTTGCCATATTGTGGGGGGAGGGGGGGGAGGATGCGTGAGGATGTCTCAGACAACAGGGAGCCGTCTTCCCGAGCCCCTCGGCCAGCCCTGCCCCCGGGCCTGATCGATCCTTGATCGATGGCTGAACAGCTGGGCTTGGAGCGCCCGCTGGAAGGAGCGATGCCAAGTCCCCCACCGCTCCATCCGGCCCCAGCAGCTCCGGGAAGGATGGTCAGATGAGCCCGCTGCAGGCGACCCCCTGCCTGCCCGCCCGCCCCTCAGCCACCCGCCCGCCCGGCATTTTACCTTCTCCGATGAAGCACGCTGGAAGCCAGGCAGGTGCTAGTGAGGTGCTCCTCTCCTTCCGCCCCGTCCCCACTGCCCGTGCTGGGTCTCCCCGGAGCACCGGGACCCTTCTCGTTGGGCCGGAGCCGCCGGCAGGCTACCTCGGCTCGGCCCCAGCTCAGCTCTCCCGGGTCGCGGGCTGCGCATCAGACCGCTGCCATCTTCTGCTTGTAGGCGACGGGATGAAGCGGCGTGCCAGGCCAGGCCACGGAGGTGGAGAACGGCCAGAGACGCGGACAGCGCGGGCGGCGCGGGGGCCATGCGAGGCGGGCAGCGGAGCCACCTCCCCGTCCCTTTCTTGGCTGCCAGGCCGCTGGCACTTAAAGCTAAGTCTCTGGCCGCCGTGCTTCGCGGTTCCTGCACCCCCCCCGCGCGGCAGCCTAGTCGCGTTCCTGCACTTTTCCCCCCAGCCGGGCTGCTAACTTACCTGGCTTCTGCAGCGAGAGCTGAAGAGCTGGCTTCAGAGCAGGGACCTGTCGGCGCGGCAAGGGATGGGTGGGGCTCCACGTGGTGTATGGCCTCCTCTTCCGGGTTCCCCTGCAACACACCTGGGCCCTTGCCGCGACACAGAAATGTGTCGCGACACACAGTTTGGAAAGCTCTGAAGTAGAAGAAGAAATGTGCAAAGACCATTCCATTTCTCTGCAGTCTCAAATGGTACAGTCCACAGTTCTATGCAGGCTAAAAAGAATCCCAGCACTTGAACTCCTAAGTGATCCAGGAACTCATAATATTACCAGATGATGAACCATGGCCAAATATAAAATTTCTAGAAAATTTTGAAACATTTTTAAGTGTAAGAATACAGTATATAGTGACTTATCCTACCTCACTTATTTATGGAGTCCTTGGTGCTCTCTGAGCTTGGTTGCTTGCTTGTTTTATTACCCAACTAGGTAACATCATCATTGTGAGGTTTGCTCCGTCTCTATATAAAGTAGTTGTATATTGATGGCTGATCAATAAACACACCCAACAGCCATCAACAGACACACAGAGATAAACCATATTTATACATCATTCAAAAGAGAAAAAAGCTAAGAAGGAAACAAAAGGACCAGAACACATCCTCTCCAGCAGCCAACACCCAGATAAGCAGGGATTAACACCAAGCAAACAATCAAGCAGAAAACAATACCCTAATCAAGGAACTACCAAGGAGAAAACCACACCCCCACCAAAACGGGCAGGGCAAGCCACTGTATATAAACAGGAAGCAAACCCCACACTCACTAGCACTGATGATGTTACCTAGTTGGGTAATGAAATGTCTGCAAGGAAACAACGAAGCTCAGAGAGCACCAAGGACCCCACAGTTCAACCCTGAGCTACATACTGTATATTCTCTTCAGTTGGAAACACTTATTTATCCATTCAATACAAAAAGCAAAGAGTGGGGGAAATGGGCAATTTTCTCAATGGTATAAAGTAAGAAGAGTCCCACAGGGATCTGGGCTGGGACAAGGGTTTTTTAACTTCATAAAATTTTATTGACTTAGGGCTAAGCAGTGAGCAGGTCAAGTTTGCAGAAGATACTGTACCAATCTATTCAAGTGATCAAAACTAAAAGTGACTGAAGAGTTGTAGATGCATCTCTCTAAACTGGATGAATGGTCAGTCAATGGCAGATGCAGTTTAGTTTCAGCAAGTGAAAATTGATGCAAATGAAAGGTAGATGGAAATCTTAACTTCAAGTATCCATTGATGAGGTCTGAGCTGTGTGTAACTAGCCAAGGAAAATATAATGGATAGCAAAATGAAAAAGTTTACTTAGTGTACAGCAGCTGTGATAAGAGCAAATTCTATGCTAGGGAAAGGGATTGAAAATAAAAATACCAATATTTACACTGCCTTTTTAAAATTTATAGTACACACATATTTGTCCAAAATCGGGGGGCTTGGGCAATTTCCCTATGAGAAAAGGCTAGACCATCTGGGACTCCTTAGTTTGGAAAAAAATCAGCTAAAGGAAAGCATGATTAATGTGTATAAAATCATGCATGGTACGGGGGGGAAAAAAACCTAGGGACTTTTTTCTCCTCCCAAAATACTGGGATGAGGTTCTATCTCAGAGCTTTCCAAACTATGTGTCAGGACACGTTAGTGTGTCGGCTGCAATCTCTGGGTGTGTCGCGGCTGCTGCTGCCTCTGAGCCCTGCCAGGATTCCACGCAGGTCCTAGTGCCTGCCTTGTGCCTTGCTGCCTCCAAACCTGCTGTGATTCCGTGCAGGTCCTAGTGCCTGCCTTGTGCCCTGCTGTAAGAGTGTGTTGCAAAATAATGCATGTCTAAAAAGTGTGTCACCAACATGAAAAGTTTGGAAAGCTCTGTTCTATCTAATAAAGCTGAGACAAAAGGAAGCATATCATTGTGCAGTTCATAATTAACCTGCAGAAGATGCAACAACTACTACCTGGGTGGCTTTACCTGGGGTGTTCATGGAGAACAGGTCTATCAAGGTCTATTGGTCTGGAAGACCAACCTACTCTGGATTGTGGGCAACATGCTTCCAAATATAGCATATCAAATTTAGTGTATGGCCTGCCTCATGCATTGGGCCAGATTCCAGCTGGGACAGGTCCATGTTTGTCAGAGCAGACATAAGATCCCAAGTGATCTCAACACAGATACTGAAGTTCCCCAGAATAAGTAGTCAATGGCAGTCCACTGCCACATAAGAGAACACTCCAGCAAGCTCAGGAGGACAGACTGTTGGGCAATGGGGTGGCTGGCATACTAACAGTATCCCAACAGTATTCTGACTACCAGATGCAACAGCAATGGACACTCAGAATTGGTCAGTGAAATAAAATTTCTGTAGACTCTGGTCACTGGAGGACAAAGCTGGGAGAGATTTAACCCCCTCCCTTAGTCTAGGAGGAAGGTATGTGTTGAATGTTGAGATGCAATGGCAGGTACATGACTTATTGTTATTGTTGTTATTCCCTTAGGATGCTGTTTAGATTTTTTTCCTGGTGGGTTTATATTTCTTGAGGGTTTTTTTTTCTATGATGTTTGTGATAGCTACTCAGAGTCTTTGGGAAGGAGAGGCATGGAAATATTGCAAATAAACTTTTTGTTTGAATTTTCCTATTTTACAGTATCTGCTCATTGATTTAAGTACCAGAGTTTCTTAGTTAGAAGTTTCCAGCATAAACCATTTTTATGAAATAACTTCTCCCAAAGCAGCTTTACTGTAGTTAAAAACGAGTGCTTGACAGACAGACAGACAGACAGACAGACAGACAGACAGACAATTTCCTGTTAAAATGGTTCCGGATTCTATGCATGATATGTTAAAATATTCCTTCTAGCAGTAATGCGGTATTGGGAGGATCTACTTGAATGTATCAATAGATTGTTTTATATAGACTGAATACAGATAGGGTACAGAGTATTAGAACTGAGGGCAGTAGCTTGTATTTGCATTTTTATTTGGCCAGTTTCTGAAACAATCTTTCTATCCACCTTTCAGTAGTCAGCAGAAACATAGTGTGAACTCATCTGTCCCTCAGCTGTTCTCAAGCCAGCATTATGTTGGAAAAGTTGCACACATCTGTTTGTAGATGTCTCAAAGGCATTTAGTGGTCTAGTCAGTGCCATTAAATCTGATACTTAAAAATAATATGTTCACAGTGATTTGTCTCTGAATTATTGCTTAGAAGAGAATTGATACACTGTTTATATATAAATTATAACTTCTTATGAGTTAAAGATAAGCATTATTATAGTAAAGGGAAAAAAAGGGCTTTTTGGGTAGGAGATGTGATTTATGAAGGATCATTTCATTTTTTTTCCTCTCCATACCTACATATATTACATATACTGTAATATATGTAGGTAATTCTGGGGATAATGTAATCTCATCAAGCTATGATAAATATTCTGAATGTTTTCTTTAACACAATTTATATTCCCACATTATTCTGTTTTAAAGTTTCAAAAATATTGCTGTCAGTTTTGTTGAGGAAAATGGGAGAGAAAAAGGCTTCAAATATGGGGGGGAAATGTATGCAGAACTATCCTATATCTGTAATGCCCAAAAGTTAGGATTAGTGAGATAAGGATGCATTGTTTGGAAGAATCAAACTTTGCAAATAAATATAAACCAAAGAAGACTAATGCAGCTATATCAATAGAATGCTAACTGAAAGGATAATACTCATCAAGTGTAGCTATTGCATTTCCTAAGAGATAGTGGTATATAATGCAAGTAATCAACGTTTGTGTTTGCAATTAGCATGTTTCTAATTTAATTTGCAGCCTCAGGTCTTTGATCTTAAACATGGGAAGACTGTTAATGCATTTTATTTCCTTGGATCACAGTGGCAAATTTCCTTCAGTGTTGAGGCATACTTTTTGATGTTTTGAACTTCTAATTTTCCACAGCTGAACTTTCCCCTTTTTGTTTCAGTACTGCAATACAGCTCAGTATTGATTCTGAGACATTTGTTCTAAGATTGTTTCTTAAAAGAGCCTTGAGTCCCAATTATCTGGATTTATACAGGAGGAAAAAAATCTCTGTAAATTATGAATCTGTCTGTAGTCCTTGATAAACTCCATAGTGGGAAGGTAGGTGCAAGAATGGGAGATCTTTTTAGGAGGAGACCTACAACTCCTGCAGGACTCTTTCTTTATAGTGTAAATAGCTCTGTTAATTAGGACTCAAGTGTCCAGATTGAAAAAAAGTTGCATATAGTTTAGCAAGACTAGTAAAACATCTTCCAGTCCAGTATATGTGTGTACAGATATAAGATGAATATACTGTATAAATGTTAGCCTCAGTATATAGGTCAACAATACCACTTACATATGAATAGTACTTATAAATAGGAAGGTGGGGAAGACAGAGTACTAGGTTCAATATTAAAATAAAGACTGTTGAGTGTAAACAAGAACAAAAGAGGAAACATTAAAGTTACTCAGTTTTATTTATTTACAGTATTTTAAGCTGATATTAAGACCTGAAACTCTGCAAATTTAAATAATATGCAGTATATATTATGTTATATATACTGCATATTATTTAAATCATATTATAAAAGCAAATCTTTGAAACCAAGAGACATCTATTAAAACATTTCCCATTCATTGCATTAAAATGAAATACAGTTACAGATAAACTCCCCAAATGGAAAAATAAAAACCGTTCAGATGACGGATTGAGAGAATGGGCCCTTAGGGTTTTTTGAAAAAGCAGGCAAAGATGGGATCTGATGAATTCCAGATGGCAGTTCATTGTGAGAACATTTGAGAAAACCCTCTCTCTTTTATTAATCAAATCCTTGCGTAAGTGAGAAGGGTCTTTGTTCCTGATCTTGAAGTGCAGATTTGTAAGATGCAATGAATAAGAAACACAGTATTATAACATTTCAATGGCAGTGATTCTGTAGAGTTTTATCAGCCAGCTCTAAAATTAGAGTCGTGGTTCAATCAAACACTTACAGATGTTAGCATAAATTAAAATAGAGTGACATATATGCACACACTTTTGTACACACACACTTAAAAACAATTGCATTTATAATCAGCATTTTATTTATACAGGAGCAGTGGTGTTCTAGGCACTGATATCAAGGATTATGTGTTATTAGGTGGAAGAAAGGTAGCAATAAGACATTGGGCTTGGTAAATATAACAATTGTTTGACATAGGGATTAACCTCTAATTCTGTCTTCCTCTCAAACTGCCATTGATCTCAACTTAGAGATCTATTAACTATCATTCCTCTAGTTCTGAAGTAACAGCAAATTATGATTTGGCATAAAAAATGAAGTCAGGGTGACTCTTACAGTAAATGACAGCATGAGAGAGCATATGAGTCTAAAATATTTTTTAACAGTGCTCATCATGTCATGGCTTTACACCTGAATCCTGTATGTAAATTGCTAATATAATGTGTGGTCAGTCTGTACTAAAGCTTTCCTCATCCACAACTTAATTGTGGATGAGAGACACACACATTTTGGGCCAGAGATAACTTGGGATCAGGTCCACAACTTAATTGTGGATGAGAGGGGTGATCTTGCACTACTGAAACCTGGCTAGGTGCAGGGGTGGGGGCTTGTTCCCCGATTCCCCTTTCAAAGGTGTGCCCTGTTGGGTTTCCTGAGTGACACCAGCTGTGACCCCATGATAGGGATGTAGCTATTGCTATCCAAGAAACCCTGATGGCTTCTAGGGATATCTTGTTTGTGAAGTTGGGCTGTAGGGATCAGAAGGGATTGTTGCTAGTTTACTAGCTTCCCTGCTGCACAGCAACCTCCCTAACTGAGCTGCTTGAATCCATGGCCATATTGGTGGTGGAGATCCCCAGGCTTATGGTTCTGGGGAACTTTAATCTGCCAGTCCTGGGTGAAAACTGGGAGGCAGCTCAGGAGTTCTAAGCAATCATGGACCTGACCCCAAGTTATCTCTGGCCCAAAATGTGTGTGTGTGTGTGTGTGTGTGTCACATGTTAGATTTGGTTTTTATCTTGGGGCAGTGATGGCATGATCTGAAATGGGGGATATCATTAGTCCCTTGCTATGGATAAATCACTACCTGTTGGCCTTGGAGTTCTCCAAGGCTGGACCCCACTGTAAGGAGATAGGATCTATTTGATCAGTCTGCCACAGGTGACTGGTGGACCACATTGGGTTCCAGAGGGAGCTTAGTGATCTTTGTGAGATGGGGTGGTGCCACATGCTTTAAAAGAGGCAGTTATCCTCCTCTCCTCACTGGACCCAACAGAATTTTCATCCAAACTCCAGCCTTCCCTTTTTAGAGAAGGTTGTTGAGTTTGCAGCTCCAGAGGGCCACGGAAGAAGCAGATTATTTGGACCTTTTCAGTATGTATTCAGACCTGGTTATAGCACTGAGGCAGCATTGGTTGCACTTGTGGATGACCTCTAGCGGGCTCAAGAGGGAGGTAGTGCATCCATCTTAGCCTTCTTCCATCTCTCAATGACTCTCAGTGCCATAATTCATGGTAGCCTTCTGGACCAGCTCAAGGAAACAGTGGTTCTCCTCCTTTCTCTAGGGCTGTTTCCAATCAGTGGGGGAGAAATCAAGCCTGAGGCCCCTCCTGTGTGGGATTTCTCAAGGCTCTATCCTCTCCCCATTCCTATTTAATACACTCTGGGGGAGTCATCCATTGACATGGGGCAAGGTATCATCAGATGATGATGACATCTAACTATACATCTCTATTCCAGGCTGACCAAGTGATACTGTCAAGGTTCTTTGTCTGCAGACTGTAGGGGTCTGGATGGGAAGACTGAGTGGCAAGACTGAGTGGCTGTGGGTTTTGAGGCTTCCCAGATCCAGAGACTTTTCATCTTTGACAGTTTCACTCATGCCTGTCAGCCCCACTTGGTAGACCAGACCAGGAAATCAACTCCACGAAAATACTAAAACTACCTTTATTGACATTGTTTATAATAACAGAATCTTGCAAGTCTGATTGTGCTATACCTCCTCCCCCTTCTTATGCTCCAGTGAATTAGGGAGGCGTCAGCCTGAGCCACTTCTGAACGTTACGCCAGTGCTCTGGACTTAACAAATGTTTCAGCCCCTTTTGCTTAGGTAATGGCTCTTGCAAATTTCCATCAAGCTCATCTTCATTACTTTCACCTCCCTTTTGTATTATTGTAATGCCTTTAAAGAGCATTCAGAAGCATTCAGTAACTGGTCCAGAATGCAGTGGCATGGGGAATTTTGGGCATTTCTTGATATGCTAATGTAGCACCTCTCTCTATGAACTGCGCTGGCTTCCAGTAGGTCTCTAAGTGCAATTCAAGGTGGTGGTTATTACCTATAAAATCCTATATGGCACAAGGCCAGGTTATTTGTATACTCTGGGTCCCCTCTATTAAACAGTATCATCTTGTGTGACCCAGGAGTCATGCCTTCTCTGTCACAATACCTGCCCTATGGAATGGTGTTCCTCCAGAGATCCAGATGGCCCAGACCTTGTTGGCCCTTCATAAAAGCCAGTTGTTCCTTCCAGCATTTGGGTTGGGAGGTTAAGCAAGCCTGTTGGTTGTTGTTAGTTTTTGTCTTATTGATTAGAAGGGGATTGATCTTTTAAACCTCAGGCTCATTTCATTTTATTCTTTGGGGGTGTTTATTTTTACAAACTGTTTTGCTGTTCTTGGGTTTAATCCTCTGTCTGCTGTCTAGAATCACTGCTGTGAGACGAACAGCTATATAGATTGTTTAAATAAGCAAACAAATAAAATATATTGTGCACATAAGTGTGTATGTGTATGTATAAAAGGTAAAGGTTCCCCCCGCACATTTGTGCAGTCGTGTCTAACTCTAGGGGCCGGTGCTCATCTCCATTTGTTAGCCGAAGAGCCAGCGTTGTCCGAAGACGCTTCCACGGTCATGTGGCCGCATGATGTGCGCGGAACGCTGTTACCTACCCACCGAAGTGGTACCTATTCATCTACTTGCATTTGCATGCTTTCGAATTGCTAGGTTGGCAAGAGCTGGGGCTAGTGCGGGAGCTCACTCCGTCACGCGGGGCTAGGGATTCGAACCTCTGAACTTGCGATCTTCCAATCGACAAGCCTGGCATCTTACCCGCTGAGCCACCATGCCATGTATGTGTATGTGTATGTGTATGTGTATGTGTATGTGTATGTGTATGTGTATGTGTATGTGTATGTGTATGTGTATGTGTATATGTATATGTATATATGTTTTGCAATATTTATAGCCCTCATAATCCTGATGGATTTTGGATAAGGTACAATGAAGTCAAAAGCAAGATATAAAAACCTAATACAAAGAATTAAAATAAACTCATCAATAATCAGATAAACATCATAAGCATCCTAGGTGCCCAATAAATTAAATTACACAAAAGACCAAACACATGCAGGAAGAAAACTTTTACTACTTTTACCTGTTCATGAAAATTGCTTTTACCTGTTCATGAAAAAGCAAGTGGGTTAGCTTAAGGGCTTTAAACAGTGATAACCAGCTGTTTTAATTGAGGCCGGAAGCTATGCAGTGGCTTCAAATCATTGTTATTCTACCCTGATAGAATTCTCCCATCATTCTGGCTGCTGTATTCTGTGCCAGTTGAACCTTCTGTATCATCTCCAAAAGCAACCACACATAGAGCAATTTAGCTGCCTGGGATCAGGTCAGAGGCAAATAACGTAGAAGCCAGAAAAACTGGCTTCTCTTCCAGCAGCCTATCTGTTGCCCCCCTTCATCATATTCCCCTGCCTATCAAGATTTCAGTTTGGGCCACTGTTTCATCATTCCTGGGAACCACCCTCACCCTATTCCCACATCCTTCCAGTATACTATAATCATTCGTAAAACCAGCATATCCACGAAGTGCAGGTAGGGCACTTTTGTAGGCATAGTTAGCTTAGAAAAGGGGACATACACTATCAATATAATTGGGTAGTAGAGTTATGGATAGTGAGTTTAGAGGGAAATGATACAGTAACTTTTTGACAAAACATTTACTGATTATAGCACAAATATCCTGCCATTCAGTAAGTTAATTGCTAAAACTATGTGATGTCTTGTGAAGATGTTATGCTTTCATCAAAGCCATGTTGAGGCTACTCTGTTACTGTAAATGGTGCCCAGTACTTATTGCATGCTCTGCATGGCTGACTCACACTGAATCAGCCACTTTGAGGTTCTACAGCAATCTTCTTCACATACATGCATGTAGGTTGAAAATGCTTTCAGTGGCATGTTTGAGAAAGTGCTGGCTGAAGTGAGGTCAACTGCCTTAGCATGACTGAAATTGAGGGAACTCTGTACAGTGGTTCTGCTTTACCCAGGCCTGCTAATTAACATGCAATGTGAGATAAAAACCATTATCTTGATCCAAGCTAAAGTATGAGACTTTGGTTTCTTGGTGAAACTGACCTTGGCTGATTTTGAAAAGATAAGCAGGGTAGGATTTGGTTAATATATGGAGGGATTCCACCAGGATATTGTCATGGCTTTATAGACTTAGAATTTGGCAGACTTATCCTGGAAGAAAACAGTTCTACATTGTTGCCAAGAAAAGCACATGTCCATGAAATTGTTAGAAACTGAGTTTAACTTGAGGGAGAGTTACCTTAGAACAGCCTTTCTCAACCTTTTAACCCTGGAGGAATCCTTGAAATATTTTTCAGGTCTCAGGGAACCCCTGCACATTCAGGCTCAAATATAGGCCAGAAGACACAAAATTATTATATTTGTTTCATATGCGGGCCTGTATATATGCATTAACAGTGTTCTTAAACTAAAAATAAAGAATGAAATTTACCTCTTTAATGTGAAGTTGCCCGAATTTGAAATAATTTTTTTAGTAAACCGTGATCTCCCACGGAACCCCTAGTGACCTCTCACAGAACCCTAGGGTTCCACAGGACCCTGGTTGAGAAACCCTGCCTTAGAATTTTCATTCTAATCTTTGTCTGAAATTCATGCATTGCTCCACATTTCTTATTCCACACTCTGAAACATTGACATTCTAGTGGAGAATGTCCTGTCCTTAGTTTGATTACCTATACTGACCTTAATGCTTTTATCTCTTTCATCACCTTTTTTTCCACATGCTTTTTTCCTAAATCAACTCTCCCTCCCTTTCTTTATTATTTTGGAAGTCATATCCTTCCAACTATGGAAGTCCTTCCAAGTTTTTGTCTCCCAGATGACAGTGATTGATCTTGACACCTTCTGTTTTGCACTCCATCATTGAGCTTGCAATCATGTTGAATGGAATTGCTTGTTTTCTTGGATCAATTCAGCTGCAATACACATTGTTTTACAAGATACCTTGAGGAAACTGAGACATGGATTTTAGTAAATGGGAGACTGGAAAGTATTTTTGGCCAGCCTGCCTGACACTGAAGGGAGATAATGCTACTTTAGGTAGATTATTAGTATATTAGGTTTATTAATGCTGTTTTCACTGGATTCAATTTGCAGGCATAATTGTATCTTTATATACTATACCTTCTGTCAAGTCTCTGGCCTTGTTTCTACCTTCAGAGTCTTTTTGAGCCAAGGGTTCAATGAAGCATAAAAAGCATTTAGTGTTTTCTATACTTCTAATTTCGGATGGGATTTTCAGAATAGCAAATACCAACATTATTCCTATGTGTGACTGCCTGGTTGTGACTGAAGTTTATTTTAGCTTTATTTCATTCACTTGGAAATAATAGCAAACCTGGAAAGTATATATCTTCTTCATCCCCAAGTGAACATATTACTGCAAAAGCTTTATCTGCAAGAATTCTAAGAGCGCTAGATCAAGTTCCCCCAAATATAGGAAACTTGGAAGTTGTAGCACCATTTCTGGATTTTTATAGAGCTGGGAATTATTTGGATATTGGATAGGCAATGCTTTTGCCTATCCCCCCCCCCCCCATCTTGAGAAAAAAAGTAAAACCTATCAGAGTTTGACAGAATGTTGGTCTCATGTGAATTGGAAAGGCAGATCTGGTATATATTGTGGGAGTGAATATAGTTCTCTTAGTAACAACTCAAATGTAGTCAAAACAGCACCTTTGTTGTTCAAGAGGGAGGTTTGGAGTAATACAAACAATAAAAGAGAGACTGAGAATTAAGAATATTCAGTGGCCATGGAATTCTGACTAATGGAAGAGGTAAGGGAATGTCATATTTTGGGAAAGAGCTTGGTCAACTGCAGAATATATTAGTTTTGGAGAGCCATTGTTAGCTTCCCCACTGAATAAGGGCAACTTGTGCCTTCTGTTGTGTTAATCATCTATTACACAATTATCCAGGCTGCTGGCCCTGTTCTCAGCCTCAGGCATAGTGCTGCCTTCATATCCAGGAGTGAACCTTGAGCACCAGAGCCAGCAGTACTACCATGTTCCCTAGTAATCATATCAGGCCCCTATCATGCATGAATGGGTCTTCTGTCTGCCATGACTAGTGGATAAATGGATAAATAAATTTGAGCTGTATAGTGCTCATCAAGATAGTGTGTTTTTCAGATTTTGCATCTCAAGAGGAAGTGTTTCAAATTAAAGTGAAGGATCAGTAATCAGTTAGGAAAAAGATGGAAAAGCTTCATGAGTTGAGAAGACATCTGTAAAGAGCAGCCCCTGTTCTGTTTGAACTTCTCTAGTTTATGTATAGTTCCTCTTGAGCTTATATTTCATGAGGTCTGTACCAAGGAAACAGCAGTTTTAACCTACCCTGTGTGAATAGAGGGTTCTTAATCACTGAATTTTGCAAGGACAGTATTTTAGTTGTTGATCAGACAAAGAAGGGAGTTAATAATCAAAGTGAGATGGATCACGGTTGAGTTGAGTTGATGGATCAGCTTCCCAGCTCACTGTAGTAATGAAGAGAAGCCTTCTAATTATGACATACTCTTCTTTGTAGCATTGTAACAGCTTGCCAGTCAAGTCATTTCATTAATGAGCACCTTGATGGTGGTGGTGGTTAAATAGTTTCTGCTGTAGTGTGTTGTTAAGCCAAATTCAATTCCTTGGCCTGGTATTTGGCAGCTAGGCTCTGATCTATTTTTGCAGGAGAATGAGGCAGGAGAATGGGTTGTATTATTTCGAGATGCGGATGGGAAAGGTTTCTTTTTTATTTAAATGATGCCCCTCCCCCCAGGAGACAGCTAATGCAACAGAGTCCTCTCCTGAGATGCAGTTTTTAGTTAACAGAGGCATGTTTTTTTATGGGCAAGCATTCAGTCTTTATAATCTGAAGTCTCATGCTAAGAGTAGTTTATTCTACTCACATTACTTTGCATATGTAAGCCACATCTCTGCCTCAGTTGCTAGGGATCAAGATAGGGTAGATGAAGAAGTGTAACAATGTTACTGGCTGTTCAGGCCATTTTAAAAAGTACTACAGACGTCCCAAGACCCCTGAAATGTACTTGATAGTCTTGCCTGTCATAATGGTTATTTTCCAAATACTATAATAAGCGGTTTTTGAGCACTTTTCTCCACTTGGTTCAGAGCAGATTAATTATCACCACTCTTAGAGCCCTGTGTTCTCTGAAACATTCTTTTACTGAGCTCTGATTAAATAATGTAGAAACATTATGTATATTTTTCCTTCCTCTCAAAACAGTGATTGTACATTGTGCTATAATCATCTTCCATTGAATTTCATTGGCGATCACTCACTATATGAGTCTCCTGTAAGCATATCACATCATGGTTTAATTTCTTCAAATAATGGGAAAAAAATTTCTTTTGTGCGGGGCATTTGCCCCATTCACATTCCAAGTAAGGTAAGTGCAAGCTATGATTAAGCAGACATCTGATCAAAGTCCTTGGATGTAGCACCCATGTCTACATCTTGTAGAGCAGATTCTTGGGGTCTAGTTCCAGGTACTGTACATTCTCATCTTCATTGACGATCACTCGTAGCAGAGTAAGATTGTCTTCCAAAGGTAAAATTTTAACGGTGGATCCGTAAGTGGCTATAAAGGCCAATTCTGGATCCGCACAACCTCCCACAATGAGGGCATAGGTTTCCGGGTGGGAGACGGTCATGATGAGGGTTTGCCTGACGTGCCTTCCTTTTAGCTCTTTTCTCCCTTTCACCCTGTACTTGTGCTTCTTCAAAGTCCATAGCGCCATTAATAAAGGCTGACCTCCAATTGAAACGCTCATGAGTTAGGGCTTCCCAGTTCTCAATGCTGATATTACATTTTTTTAAATTAGCTTTGAGAGTATCTTTGAATCTCTTTTGCGGTCCACCAATATTCCGTTTTCCATTCTTAAGTTGGGAGTAAAGTAGCTGCTTTGGAACAGTGGATATGATCTTCACTGCACGACAGCTTCAAGAAAAATGCAAGGAGCAAAACCGCCCTCTGTACATGGCGTTTATTGATCTGACTAAAGCTTTTGATACTGTAAATCGTACTGCTCTCTGGACCATCCTTCTGAAAATCGGATGCCCTGATAAATTTGTGAACATCTTGCGGTTACTCCATGACGACATGATGGCAACAATCCTGAATAACAATGGCTCTCAAAGCGATCCATTTAAAGTGGAATCCGGCGTTAAACAGGGATGTGTTATTGCTCCAACCTTATTCGCTATCTTCATCGCTATGATTATGCACCTTGTTGAAGAGAAACTTCCTACTGGTGTAGAAATTATATATCGAACAGATGGAAAGCTTTTTAATCTTAGTAGTCTGAATGCAAAAAAAAAATAAGGTAATTACAACTTCTGTTATAGAACTTCAATATGCTGATGATAACGTAGTCTGTGCACACTCTGAGGAAGATCTTCAAACTATCCTAAACATCTTTGCAGAAGCATATGAAAAGCTCGGCCTCTCTATTAACATTAAAAAACCCAAAGTGCTTTACCAGAAAGTTCAAACCAATCCCTCCGCAGCGCCATCAATCCAGCTTAAAGGTGTGTCACTAGAAAATGTCGACCACTTTTCTTATCTCGGCAGCCATCTATCTACAAAAGCCGACATCGACACTGAAATTCAGCATCGCCTGAGCTCTGCGAGTGTAGCTTTCTCCCGAATGAAGCGTAGAGTGTTTGAGGATTGGGACATTCGCTGGGAGACCAAAATGCTTGTTTACAAAGCCATTGTACTACCAACCCTTCTGTACGCCTGTGAAACATGGACACTCTACAAATGCCACCTCCAACTTCTTGAAAGATTCCATCAACGCTGCCTCTGAAAAATTCTGCAAATTACTTGGGAAGATAGGCAGACTAATGTTAGCGTATTAGAAGAAGCGAAAACCACCAGCATTGAAACAATGATCATCCAACATCAACTTTGCTGGACCGGCCATGTTGTTTGAATGCCTGACCATCGTCTTCCAAAGCAGCTACTTTACTCCCAACTTAAGAATGGAAAACGGAATATTGGTGGACAGCAAAAGAGATTCAAAGACACTCTCAAAGCTAATTTAAAAAAATGTAATATCAGCATTGAGAGCTGGGAAGCCCTAACTCATGAGCGTTTCAATTGGAGGTCAGCCTTCATTAAAGGCGCTATGGACTTCGAAGAAGCACGAGTACAGGGCGAAAGGGAAAAAAGAGCTAAAAGGAAGGCACGTCAAGCAAACCCTCATCATGACCGTCTCCCACCCGGAAACCTATGCCATCATTGTGGGAGGTTGTGCGGATCCAGAATTGGACTTTACAGCCACTTACGGATCCACTGTTAAAATTTTACCCTTGGAAGACAATCTTACTCGGCTTCAAGTGATCGCCAATGATGAATACTATATCTAAAGCTAGCATGTAAGAAAGAATATTTTTTTATTCCTATGACCATAGGTAGATCAGAAGTCGACTTATTTCTATGTCTTTTTCTTTTTCTTTCTTTTACTTTTCTACACTTTTTTCTTTCTTTCTTTGATTTTTATTTCTATTTCTGTTCTATTTATAACTTTTAACTTTGTATATTTCAAAACTTTAATAAAATTTGGGGGGGGGGGGGAAAGAATCCCATTCAGAGAAAACTAGTCTCCAGGAAAGCATGTGTGAGGACACATGTCCTCTTTGTACAACCTCTGTTCCTACTATTCCTTAATGACATTTTTCCCCCAGGTCATATTTAAAAAGAAAACAAAGGTGGTTCCTGCATATCTGTAGACTTATTCTGGACTGTAGTTCGGGCATTCGTGGGACATTCAACAGAATAACAGGGAAGAGACTACAATGCATACAATATTTCTACAACTCAGCAAGGCAAATCCTATGATTGATTACATTTCCTTGCAGTCAGGAACAGCGGTGTTTTTGTATACAAGTCATAAACACTGCTCCTTTTTAACAGTTGCTCTTAGAAGGTAAAGATGCATCTGTTACTATATTTTATATTTAACTAAATATGTGATGGTTATAACTTCCAGACTTATTTTTTATGAGCACCATACGGAATACTAACTCAATAATGTATATTGGGGGGAAAAGTGTCATCTTTCCTCTTCTGTGGCTATCAAAGAAAGGTACAATTTTATTCAGGAGACAAATAGAGTTTCGCAGGTGTTCCAGAAAGGAGTAGAAAATAAAGTTAATAATAACTATAACTTGAAATGTGTTGATTAAACTATTACAGGTAGTCCTTGCTTAATGACCACTTGTTCAGTGACCGTTCACACTCACAATGGCACTTAACAAGTGGTACTTACAGCTGGTCCTCGAAGTTCTGGCCATCACAGCATCCCCACAGTCACCTGATTGCGATCTGGCTCGCTCAGTGATTGGTTCACAATTACAATGTCACAGCATCCTGTGCTTGTGCAATTGCCATTTGCGACTTTCACTGCCAGCTTCCAACAAGCAAAGTCAATGGGGAAGCTGGCAGAAGGTGACAAATGGTGACCACATGATGTCACACTTAATGACATCGTGGGATTCGCTTAATGACAGCAACCAGAAGTGCCATCACTAACCGGCATGGTCATGTGATATCACGCTTTATGACCACATCACTTAGCAATGGAAATTCCGTTCCCAATTGCTGTTGTTAACCAAGGACTACCTGTATGTAGATATTTACTTCAGATCTTGAAATGGAATTTTATTAACCTGAAATAAAATTATCCCAAGTATATTGTGATATAGGTATGACATAATGGAGCAAATAAACTCTGTCTGCCATCCTGTCACATGATCTCTCAGATAAGCAAGTGTACTTTATCTGATAAGATCAATCTGGGAAAATAGATAGGAGTGAAACAGATGAGGTATGGTTGGAGTTGAAGGAAATGGAGAAGACAGCTGGCAAGCAAAGTTAGATTTAGACAATTTTAGAGTGCTAAAGTCATGCTGGCTCCAAGGTGGATGGAAGACCTCCAAAGATGAAGGAAGACAACACAACATGGGATGGTATAAGAAAGCCACAGAGGGAGAAAATGATTCAAGAATTGGGTTTCTGCTAGCCATAAGGGATTGTCAGTTGAATTTTATGTGAAGCCCTTGATTAACTCTAAGGGGAATTTAGTACAGCTACACATATAACAGTGAGCCAGTGTGATGTAGTGGTTAAGGCACAAGGCTATAAATCAGGAGACCATGAGTTCTAGTTCTGCCTTAAGCACTAAGCCAGCTGGGTGACCTTGGGCCAGTCACTCTCACAGCCCTAGGAAGAAGGCAGTGGCAAACCACTTCTGAGAAAGCTTGCCAAGAAAACTGCAGGGCCTTTTCCAGACAGTTTCCAGGAATCAAAAACTGACTTGAAGGCACACAAAAAAAAAAAAAAACCCACCACATATAACAATATCTAAGCAGCACTATCTGCAGAAGCATCAATACTTTGCAGGCAGAAAAATAGTTAACCATTGAACAGCAGAGCAATCAGAGTCCTAAAGTGATGTACTATTTTTATGGCAGATATCAGATATCAAAAGAGAGGGAAAAATCTGAAGACCTGTTTGCTTAAGTTGCATGCCACTTACAGAGCTATCTAGCTGTAAAAGTCAAGCCAAAGTCAGAAAAATCAAAGTTGGGGTTTTTTTCAATCTTGTATGCTGCATTTTGTATGTTCCTTAGAATCCTCATCCCACCATACCACAGTACTCTACGATTGAAACACAGTTTGTGAATCCAACTTTGATTATTATATTTTTAAAAACCTATAATTCATTACATGCATGGGCAAAATGTTCTGGGAAAATCATAGTGGCTTCTATAAATGTAACTCCTTCCATAAACAAAAGGAGCTACTTTTGCAGTCCAGCAGAGGCCAGATTTCCAGCAGCTGGAAATGAGGATAACCTCATTTCTCATTTATTTGCCCCTGCCACTTCCCTGATTATTCTAGATGATTTCAGGCACATTTGCACTTCTGCTTGCTCCAGCATGAGCATGAACCATGTTGGAATGTATGAAATCAGAAAGCCCAGTAGCACAGAACATAAGGATACGTCAAATTGAGGAGAGTGCACTACATAATATGGCCACTTAATGCTGAACAAGGGCCTTCTCAGTTGGATCCTTTATCCTCAATTAACTAAATACAGATTTTGAAAACAGAATTTATTCAGCAATGGATAGTAATGAATACATTCAAACACATTAGAAACACATATTCCATCATTTCCATCTACATTTTTTCTACTTTGCTAAGTTATTTGCTCTTTCAGATATGAAATCAGGATTTCAAATTATATAAGGAGCCTACTCACTTGAAAGATTTGGGCTATAACATGCAGACGACCACAGATCAGAAGAAGGCATTTTATAGAATGGCATATACTGGAAGAATGGCATTTTCCAGTATATCCTCTGTAATTTTTAATCATGGGCGGACATGAACACCCAAAAAGAGTATTCTGCTTTCCAGTTTTTGTATGTATTAAAATTTTATTATTTCAGCAATAAAAGCCACAGTCTCCTCTCCTTAATTTTACAACAAGGGCTTAGCAAAGCCTAACAGAAAGAAATCCTTTCTTTTGGTGCGTGCCCAACTAGGGAGTGCCAAAGAATTGCTGACACAATTCAAAGAAAATAAAAAAGGATCAGAGACAATAATGAACCAATGAAGGCATGGGAAGAGGGAAATCTCAAACTGACATCCATATGAGACTGAAGGGACAATCACTTTATAAAATGCATTTTGATGTGCAAATTAAATTCATATGGTAATATGAAAAATAACATGAATAACATGAATATTTTTTTAATAGGAAACTGGCAAGATTAAAGTATTCTTCCCATGCTGCTTGTTTTTTCCCCAATATCTAAGAGCTCTCTTTCTGTATTCAAAAGTAGCCAATTTCTTTTTAATTCGGTTTTTAATTTTACCTTAAATAAAAATTAACAAAACATGAAAATACATTCCCCATACACCTAACCATAGCGCAATTGTATCCTAGCAACACCTTTTTTTTCTCCTGTGTCCCAATGAAGTTGCTGCCTCCTCCTCTTCCTCCTCATTCTTCTTTCCAGCCTGTGGTTGAGATAGCCTTAAGATACAGCTGTACTAATATTAAAGATTTGTTTGTTTGTTTGTTTGTTCGATTGATTGATTGATTTCTATTCTACCTTTCCTTCAGGAGCAAAAGGCGCATAACATATCACTCCCTCCTCCCCATTTGTTTTTTCCAGAATGACAGCCTGTAAGGTAGGTTGGACTGAGAGAGAATGACTGGCCCAAAGTGATCCAGTGGGTTTCCATGGCTGAATATGAACTGGAACCTGGGTCTCCCCAATGCAAGAGCAGTCTATTAAAATCAATGGATTCGAAATATATAATATGGTGGGAGGGGAACAGATAAGAAATCAGAAATGAGCCACAGATTTACACCCTCTCTTTCCCTCCCACTTCTTTCTTTAAGTTAAACTATATTTCTCAAAAATTTAATACAATGGTTTTCACAGACCTGTTTTTTTATAACTAAAGTTTTAAATCCCTAGGTTAGCAAAATACCCAGGATTTAAAGGCAACAAGGGGCACTTACAGAGACATGTATATCAGAAGTATGAGAAGTGAAATGGAAAGCCCATGGCTCACTATCAACTTTGGAATTCAACTTAAAATTTAATTAATTAATTAATTAATTAATTAATCAATCATATTTATATGGCTGCCCATCTCATGCAATAGGACTCTGGGCAGTGTACAAAACAATGATAAAAACAATTTTTAAAACATTCAAAAGTACAAAAAAATATATTATTATTATTTATTTATTTATTCATTCATTCATTCATTTTCTATCCCACCTTTATTATTTTTTATAAATAACTCAAGGCGGCAAACATACCAAATATTCCTTCCTCCTCCTCTTTTCCCCACAACAATAACCCTGTGAGGTGAGTTGGGCTGAGAGAGAGTGATTGGCCCAAGGTCACCCAGCTGGCTTTCATGCCTAAGGCGGGACTAGAACTCTCAATCTCCTGTTTTCTAGCCTGGTGCCTTAACCACTAGACCAAACCCTGGATGGCTAAGAGTGAGCATCAGATTAAGCCGGCTGGGTGACCTTGGGCCAGTCACTCTCTCTCTCTCAGCCCTAGGAAGGAGCCAATAGCAAACCAGGAGACTGAGAGTTCTAGTCCCACCTTAGGCAAGAAAGCCGGCTGGGTGACCTTGGGCCAGTCACTCTCTCTCAGCCCAACTCACCTCACAGGGTTGTTGTGGGGAAAATAGGAGGGGGAAGGAGTATTAGGTATGTTCGCTGCCTTGAGTTATTTATAAAAAAATTAAAAATAAAGGCAGGATAGAAAATAAAATAAATAAATAAATAATCAATGGAGCCATCTAATCAAATTACCATTCCCTTCCAATCCCCAGGCCTGTTGACACAACAAAGTTTTAAGGGATTTCCAGAAGGTTGGGAGAGATGGGGCCAATCTCACCTCAGGGGGGATGATGTTCCAGAGGGCAGGGGCCATGGCAGAAAAGGCTTGTCTCTTGGGTTCCGTCAGATGTAATTCCTTCATAGACAATTCACACAACATACCTTTTCTGCCAGACCTGATGGGACAGGCAGATGTAATCAGGAAGAGGCAGTCCCTCAAATAACCCAGCTCCATGCCATGTAGAGCTTTAAAGGACAAAACCAGCACCTTGAATTGGACCCAGAAGCAAACTGGTAACCAATGCAGCTCATGAAGCAGAGATGTAACGTGGGCCACTCTAGGGTCACACATAATTGGAGCACACATAACTGCCCGTGCCACCGCATTCTGCACCAGCTGAAGCTTATGGATACTCTTCAAGGGCAGCTCCATGTAGAGCTCATTATAGTAGTCCATCCGGGAGGTGACCAGAGCATGAGTGACCATGAGCAGAGCCTTCCAATCCAGTAACAGGTGCAACTGGCGCACAACATGAAGCTGTGCCTTTGCACAGCTCTTAGCCATGACTGCCACCTGCCACCAGGAGGACCCCCAAGTTGCACACCAGGTCTGTTTGGGGCAGTGCAACCCTGTCCAGTACTAAAGATGGCATAGTCCCAGAATCAGCAGGCCCAAAAACCCAGAGCCACTCAGTCTTGCCAGGGTTCAGTTGAAGCCTGTTGTTCCCCATCCAGACCCTCACTGCCTCCAGGCACCGGGATAAGACATCAACAGCATTGTTTAATTTGCATACTAATGATACCTCAGCCCATGATGATGGATGAGCTCACCCAGCGGCTTCATGTAGATGTTGAAAAGGAGAGGAGAAAGCTCCGAACCCTGCGGAATCCTAGACAGTAGGGGCCAAGGGTGGGGTCTTTCCTCCCCAATCAGCACCAACTGGTATTGATCCCAGAAAAAAGGAGGAGAACCAGCACAATACTGTGCCACTCACCCCCAATCCCTGGAGCTGATCAAGATGGATACCATGGTTGATGGTATTGAAGGCCGCTGAGAGGTCAAGCAGAGCTAGGATGGATGCACAACCGCCATCCCGCTCCTGCCAGAGATCATCTAAAAGCAGGACCAATGCCGTTTCCATCCCATACCCAGGCCTGAATCCTGACTGAAAGAGGTCCAGATAATCTGCTTCATCCAGGGTCCTCTGAAGCTCTGGCGTGACCACTTTCTCTACCACATTCCCTAAAAAGGGAAGGTTAGATACTGGATGAAAATTGTCCAGTATAGTGGGGCCCAGTGATGATTTCTTGAGGAGGGGGCAAACCAAGTCCTCTTTAACAGGCGAAGGAACAACCCCCTCACCCAAGGAAAATTCACCACCACTAGAACCCACTCACACGACACTCCTCAGACAGCTTTAATTATCCAGAAGGGATAATTTGCAGGTCTAAAGAGCAGGTGGCCAAGCTCAGTCATAAGGACCCTGTCTACTTCCTCAGGCCCAACAGGTTCAAACTGTTCCCAGATAACAGGGCAAGACTCCGCCCCAGGCATCTCCCAAGGACCTGCAACAAGGCCAATATCCAACTGCAAATGAATTTGAGCGATTTTATCCAACAGATGCTGAGCAAATTCTTGTGCATGACCCTGCAGGGGGTTCTCCAAGCTCCCTCTACCCTATAAGGCATGGGTCACCCAAAACAAGGCTGCAGGATGGCTATCTGTGGATGCAATAAAGGCAGAGAAGTATTGTCACTTTGTTGCCCTTACCATCAAGACATAGGCCTTAATAGCGGCTCTCACCCATGTTTGGTCGAGTTCGTCACTTGTTGAGTGCCAGCAGCACTCTAGATGTCTCTTCTCCCATTTCATCTTCCCCAACTCCTCTGTATACCACATGGAGTGACGGGATTCATTAGAGGGGAGAGGTTGCATAGGCACAATCCAATCCAAAGCCTCGGCAGCCCTCTTATTCCAAGCGGCAACCAAGGCCTCATATGGACTGTACAGCAGACCAGCAGGAAGAACCCCCAGCTCCCTCTGAAAGCCCTCAGGGTCCATCAGTCACCAAGTGCGGACCAGTCTAATAGGTCCTGCCTCCCTGCAGTGGATAGTGGTGCCAGAGAACCCCATGGTAATCAGGGCACGATCTGACCATGACAAGGGGGACACCAGGAGATCCCCCAATTCCAGATCATATTACCATTGCTCGGACAGTAAAACTAGATCAGGTGTGTGACCACTGTTCTGTGCTGGGCTCTGGATGACCTGGGATAGGCCCATGGCTGTCATAGTAGCCCTGAACTCCTAAGCCGTCTCTGACCCCTTAAGAGACTCCTGGATGACAATTGCCACACCTCCACCCCTGCCCTGGAGTCTCAGTTGATGCCATCAGGGTATTCAACAGCCACCTCTGAAAATACGGCCTGAAGAGGACCAGGTCCAAGTCCAGATAGGAGTCAGCCTAAACATTCCTCTGCTCCAATGAGTCCTGGCCACTGACTACCAAACATATATTATCTATAAATAAAGTTATAGTGTTATTTTTTTTATTATATTTATATCCTGCTTCTTCTCTAGGAGCTTAACACTACATCTTTCTCTTATTTTATAGGAGGTTGGGTTGAAAGAGAGAAATAGTCATCCTGTGAGTTTCATGGTCCAGTTGGGGGCTTGGGCCCAATTCTAATTAGCCCCAGTCCGGCATCCTAATCACTATATTATACTGGGTCTATATAGATTTATTTATTCCTTATTTAATTTTCTAAGCTGAATTATCTGTACAGTGAGTACACAGAGCACACTATGAAGCTGTACTCTGACTAAAGGAGTCACATGAAATGATAATCATAATAATTAATATTGTTATTATTATTATTTCTATTTTTACTTATTAAAACCTTGCGCTTTCTCTCTAAGGAAAAGAAAAGTTTGAGAAAACAACCTTCATGAACTTGCTGATCCATGAGATACAGTTTGTTGCAATCATGTAAACTGCAGTAAGGACTTCTGTACAGATCAGGCTGTAATTAAGAAGCTGCCTTCAATATTTGTGCAAGTACAAGAAAGCTTGTATATTTAATCTTTCCCCTGCTTTCCTTCCCTTGTACCCCCTAAATGTATCTCTGGAGGGTCAGAGATCTTCCTTAAGAATGTGGATTGTGCCACACCTTATTACAGTAAAAGGAAGGTAGCCAAAATCAGGAAGAGAAATCTTGCACAGGGAAAGGTCAATTAGTGCAAGTCCCTTCTGTTTCATTCCTGGCAACTTCCCTTCTTGCATTTTAGTTCCATGCAACAAGGCCCACATTGTTTAAGAGGAATCCCAAGTCTCTAGAGAAACTTTTCAGGACTTATAAGAGAAAGAAAAGGAGTGGGGAACTGATTATGCAAAGTACCTTCCATTGACTAACCAATAGGTAAAATAAGTTTTTAAAAACCCATGTTTGCAAATCTATGATGAATAAGTAAAGCAATCTGTTATCCTGATGAAATGATGAGATTTTAGCCAGACTAACTCAAGCTGCTCTTAACAACACTTTTAAAGTGTAGTACAAACTTGGCAACTGTTTATGCATCTGAACCTTTTTAAATACTGCCAGAAATCCCACTGGTGTAATTAAAATTATTTGTGCTGATAGAAAATTGCAGCCTACAACTATCACAAAAATGTACAACAGGAACCATGAGATATAAGCAGATTTCTGAATATACTCAGAAATATAAGTATGTGCAAGAAAAAAATTAAGCTATAGTTCCCATATCTGTTTTGTTAATTAATATATAGATTTTTCATTATGGTAATAACATATAACCTCACTTATGCTTTTTCTTAACACAAAATTATGAATGTGAAACACTATGAATCTCAAAAAGATTCATTATTTTTGTTCTCTTTTTAACATTATATGTTACCAATGTATCTTGGAGTCTTAAATCAAAACCCTAATTTTTTATTTAAGAAATTTTATACTTCAGGAAAGAGTTCAACCAAACAATATTGCATGTATTCAATGGAATCAGCATATTGAAGTTCTATACCAGAAGTTGCAATTACCTTATTTTTTGCTTTCAGCCTACTAAGATTAAAAAGCTTTCCATCTGTTCGATATATAATTTCTACACCAGTAGGAAGTTTCTCTTCAACAAGGTGTATAATCATAGCGATGAAGATAGCGAATAAGGTTGGAGCAATAACACATCCCTGTTTAACGCCGGATTCCACTTTAAATGGATCGCTTTGAGAGCCATTGTTATTCAGGATTGTTGCCATCATTTTATTTTATTTATTTTTTTATTTATGTTTCGACTTCTATCACCGCGCCATCTCCCACGAGGGGACTCTGGGTGGTTGTCATGGAGTAGCTGCAAGATGTTCACAAATTTATCAGGGCATCCAATTTTCAGAAGGATGGTCCAGAGAGCAGTACGATTTACAGTATCAAAAGCTTTAGTCAGATCAATAAATGTCATGTACAGAGGGCTGTAGCTAGAAGGGAGATGCCTCAATAGTTTCCACAGTCTGTTCTATCACCCTTTTTAAAGAGAGTGATAATTATGGCATCCCTAAAGTCTGCTGGAATCTCCTCCCTCATCCAAATTTTTTCAATGAGCTTATGAAGTTGTTGTGTAAGTTCAGGCCCGCCTTCTTTAAAGACTTCAGCAGGAATCCCATCAGGTCCACTAGCATTGTTATTTTTCATTTGTTTAGTGGCTTTACTGACTTCCTCCAAACTAGGGGGTACTGCAAGCTCATTTCTTATTTGTTTTTGTGGGATTTGCAAGAAGACTTCCATCAGCCACAGTAGAGTGATGATTAAGGAGATTGTAGTAATGCTCTTTCCAGCGCAGTGCAATAGACTCTTTGTCCTTTAGAAGTTTAGCACAATCTATTGAGCGTAAGGGATTTGTACCATAGTTTGTTGGTCCATAGATGGCCTTTATGGCATTAAAAAAGCCCCATGCATCATGAGCATCTGCAAAATGTTGGGTTTCTTGGGCTTTTTTTATCCACCATATGTTCTTAAGTTCTCTAGTTCTTCTTTGGACTTCTGCCTTTGCACTGGCATAGATTTTTTTTCTTAACGGCACAGTTAATATCTTTTTGCCATATCCGGAAGGCTTTCCTTTTCTTGTCAATAATATGTTCAATCTCACTATCGTTCTCATCAAACCAGTCCTGATGTCTCTTAGTTTGGTATCGGATAGTTTGTTCACAGGCTGAAATAATAGAAGTCTTCAATTTAATCCAGTGTTCCTCAACATTTTCAGGGAGTTCCATAGGCAGATGTTCCTTGAGAGTTGATTGAAAGCAAGCTCGTTTAGTAGAATCTTGAAGGGCCAGTGTATTCATTTTATGCCTTGGTTTTCTTCCTTGGAGCCTACGATGAGGGACAATCTTTATGGCCATCGTGGATCGAATTAATCGATGGTCTGTCCAGCAGTCATCGGCGCTCATCATGACTCTGGTGAGAAGTACATCACGGCGATCTCTAGCACGGACAATTACATAATCTAAAAGATGCCAGTGCTTCGACCGTGGGTGCTTCCATGTTTTAAATTTATTTTTCTGGCGAAATAGTGTGTTAGTAATGACAAGGTTATGCTCTGCACATTTAGTCAGAAGTAAGATTCCATTCATGTTGCTGTTGTCAACTCCTTCTTTCCCAATGATCCCCGGCCACAGATCAAAGTCATGCCCAACTCTTGCATTGAAATCGCCCAGGAGGATAATTTTATCCTCCTTTGGTATCTCTGATAAGATGGTGTCCAGCTGAGTATAAAATTTTCCTTGATATCCTCATCTGCATCTAGTGTTGATGCGTAAGCACTTAGGATAGTTGCCTGTTGGTTTTTGGCGAGTTTTATTCGGAGAGTTGAGAGTCGTTCATCAATCCCAGTGGGAACTTCTGACAAGAGCTTCACAAGTATAGTATTCATATACATTTCTTGTCTAATATATTTTGCTTCTATATAATCTAATCGTCAAAACCCCATGCAAGCTTTGCTCCGCCTGCTTTTTGCAAATAGTCTATCAATGGTTTCCACTCTTTAAGATAATAGCGATTTGAATTTTCTTTTAATAAACATGTCAATTTATCATTTTCTGCCATATCCATTAATTTTAACATCCATTCTTCTATCGTCGGTAAGGTTTGATTTTTCCAATTTTGTGCATAGAGAAATCTTGCTGCTGTAATCATATACTGTATAATTCTGATGAAATGTTTTTCTATTTGTACATCCAATATTCCAAGTAAAAATAATTCTGGTTTAAATGGAATTCGTATTTTTAATATATTTTGCATCAGTGAGTGTATTTCAGTCCAAAATTTCTTTGCCACTTTACATGTCCACCACATATGGTAAAAAGACCCCTCTTGTTTTTTACATTTCCAACATATGTTGGAAACAGTCCCATATATTTTAGCAAGTTTTTGTGGGGTCATATACCATCGGTACATCATCTTAGAAAAGTTTTCCTTCAAGTTGTAGCACAAAGTAAATTTTAATCCTTTATTCCACATATCTTCCCATTGTTGCATATGTATATTGTGGCCAACATTTTTTGCCCATTGAATCATACAATCCTTAACTTGTTCCTCCACCATTGAATGGGATTCTTTAAACCCTCAAATATACATCCTCCAAGTGCTTTCATCTTCATAGAAATGCCACCATAGAACCTCAAATCAAGCAAAGCAGTTCCTGATCTATGACAATACAAGAGTTGCTTTCCAGCACCTGTGTTATGGAGCCATGCAACATGCCCTGTGTGGAGCATTATGCTCTTGTATATGTATCACTTACAGGTGAGAAGATGGTGATCTGCATTTGTAATTCCTCATCTAGAAATAGACTAATACGACCAAGGCTGTTACTTGGAACTTTTTAGTTGGATTGGTATAAGAAAGCATGGTGGAAGAAAATTGTCCTTTGTTCCCTTGCAGTTCTTCAACATTATTTCACAGATACAGAATAAATATGTAATTTATAAGACAATTCTAGTGTGATGAATCCCGTTCTAAATCTCAAACTCAGGATTTCTCAATACAAGCCATTAAGGATATACGTAGAAGAAATCTTTATTAAGAATTAGTAACACGATACATGGTCAAAGACCAGAATGACGTTTTTCCACTCAGACCGTTGAATAAACTCCTTCTCCCCCCTCCATGCCAGCCCCTCCTACTGACAAAGCCATTGCATATTACTTTTCCCACTCAACCTGCATTCATCTCCCAGGCGTTCCCAGATGGCACCGACAGAATAACCTTGGAGCAAGTCTCTGCTATAAACAATCTCCAAATGCCTCTACTAGAATGTATGCATCCTCCCCCTTCTTCTCAGAGTCCACTGCTGCTGACACGTATCTTGTCCATATCAGCTCCCATATGCAACCCATGTCAGGACTTCACACTGGTGCAAACCCTGACATCTATTATTATTTTCCTAAAAATAAGTTCCACCTAGTTCACTGAGTTTTAGTTCTTATCAGACTTCCCTTTTTGCAATCAAAAGAGCTTTGATTAATAGCATTTATTAGAAGGAAACTTAAGGCTATAATACAAGTCCAGTGAGTACCATACTTTCAAATGAGATAGATGGACAGACAGACCATCTATCTTTATTTTCATTCTGTGCTTAGATCTTGAATGGGATGATATTATTATTATTATTATTATTATTATTATTATTATTATTATTATTATTCCTCTAAACTTCTTTTGATATATTTAATAGTAGTGTATTTCTGAACAGGCTGAATTTGAATATGTGGCCACTGAAGTGTTGATGGACTCAGACAAAATTACTAAAAAAAATAGTATCACTTTGTTTGGTGAGGAAACATACCTTTGCTAGTTTTCTTTGAACAAACAGTGCAAAATTAATGTTTCTGTAAGGATTGTGTGACAAAAATGGTTTATAAAGGGATTTAAAAACATTTCTCTTCATTGAGTCTTTGCTTCAAAAATTGATTGTTTCCATGAAAATTGAAAAAAAACCATGCATAATAGACATAGCATGCTTCAAAGATACATTCACTTACAAAGATAAATGCTTCCTTAACAAGCAGGCAAATGTGTGTGCATTTTTTATTTAGCATCAATTGAGGAAGGGTTTTGTTGTTTTGTTTTGTTTTTTGCAGTATTTTTATACAGGGAGTCTATATAAAGTCCTTGTGCAGTTTTAATTTTTAATACTGTAACTTCTATATAAGCTATAAACTGTAAGATGCAACAGAGAAGGTATTTATTCAAGATTTAAATAAAATAGATATTGGATAAAATGCTAGGATAACAAATATGATCAGTGCAGTAAGTTGAACAGAAATGCAGAACATGTTTGGAGAACTTAAAATTGTGTTATGCTTTGTATTCAGAGTCAGGGTGGCTATGGTGAAAATTAACATGCCTACAAATAAATATACTAACTCTTAAATACATTCCCTCTCTGTTGCATTTTACATATTGTTTATATCTTACATAGAGATGAAGTTATTAAAATTAAAACTCCCCAAGGTTCTTATAGTATGAAATATCACTACTGCCCCAGTATGCAGATGTCACCAACCTCTTCCTCTTCTTTTTTTTTTTTTATTGTTCATATTTCTATTACCACCCGTCTCCCCTGACAGGGGACTCTGGGCGGTTTACAATAAAATCAACAGTTAAAAAAGATACAAATATAGGATCAACTATTATAAATACAGATAAATAAATATAAATATAAATATAAAATCCAAGTGGGGAATATAATGTCGTATAGTAGGGAGGATACTACGGCACCAGCCACCCCCAGGAGGAGCTGTTACCTTTCCCGTCTGAAGCAAGGCGGCAGAACCAGGTCTTCAGATTCTCCCAGAAGGCCGGGAGTGAGGGGGCCCACCTCACTTCTGAGGGCATAATATTCCAAAGGGTGGGCACCACTGCAGAGAAGGCCCGCCTCCTGGACCCCGCTTGATGAAATTCCCTTGCCGATGGGGTCCGTAGCATGCCCTCTCTGCATGACCAGGTGGGACTGGTCGATGTTATGGGGATGAGACGGTCCCTCAGGTAACCTGGCCCTATGCCATGTAGGGCTTTAAAGGTGATAACCAACACCTTGAATTGGACCCAGAAGCAAACTGGTACCCAATGCAGCTTGTGCAGGAGTGGTGTCACATGTGCTGATCTTAAGGCACCAGTAACTGCCCGCATGGCCGCGTTCTGGACCAGCTGAAGCTTCCGGATACTCTTCAAGGGTAGCCCCATGTAGAGCGCATTGAAATATATATGGGAGGTGACAAGGGCATGAGTGACTGTTCAGAGGGCCTCTCGATCCAGGAATGGGCGTAGCTGGCGCACAACCTGAAGCTGCGCAAAGGCCCTCCTGGCCATGACTGCCACCTGCTCTTCGAGCAGGAGCCGTGAGTCCAGAAGGACCCCCAGGTTCTGCACTGGCTCTGAATGGGGCAGTGCCACCCTATCCAGAACCAAAGATGACAACTTCCTGGATATAGAGGGGCCATCCATCCACATCCACTCAGCCTTACCAGGGTTCAGTTGAAGCCTGTTGTTCCCCATCCAGACCCCCACAGCCCCCAGGCACTGAGACAGGGCAGCAACCGCATAACTTACTTTATGTTCTGAACCCAGTACTGTATTTGAGCAGTGTCAGAGAGAAAGAGCAAATTCCTTCCAGGTTTTACTTTGACCAGGCGGAACACTCTCAGGCCTTTGATAATGAGAAGCTTACAACCAGCGAGGGTAGATTTTTCAAAAGATCCAAGGTGCAATTTCTATTGGAAGATATGTTTCAAGAGTCTCAATAATAGATAAAAATAATGCATCAAAATTGTGGGTTTTTAAAAAAAATCTGTCCTAATTAGGGCATTTGGCCAGTATTTTGCCTTTTTACTGGCTTTCAGTCCGTGACATGGGGCCAGCATGAAGGTGTTTCCTACATATGTGTCTTCAAGACCTTCTAAAGTCCTTGCCCAAATTTGGGCAAATTTGATCCCCTTGTCTGAGGAGATGAAGCAGAAGAATACCAAGGAAAGATGGCTCTTTACTATGATGGCATCCCACCTATGAAAGCTTCCTTCAGAGAAGTCTGTAGCTTGAATCATGTCAACTGGATTTCTATTTTCTCAGTGGAAACGTTTCGCTCCTTATCCAAGGAGCTTCTTCAGTCTGAGCAAAGTTGGTAAGGGAATCCTAAATATGTTTCTAGGTAGCTGTGTGACCTTACACCTGGGGCTAGGTCATGGTTATATTGAGATGTTATTTTAAGTCCTTTTATTATCTAAAGGAGGATCGTTAAGATCACCATGCTGCTGTTGAGCTTGTGAAATGGTCTTAATCTTCCTAGGCACAGAAGACAAAGCAGGGAGGAAGATGGGGGAAAGATTGTGCCTGAGGCCCCCACCTCTATTCAAGGAAGGATTTTCCAAGTTGGCATAAATGGATTCCTTGACCCCTCTCTCAAACCACCTATCTTCTCTGTCTAAAATGTGAGACCATTTTAGACAGACCATGACCAACCATGACCTAGCCCCAGGTGTAAGGTCACACAGCTACCTAGAAACATATTTAGGATTCCCTTACCAACTTTGCTCAGACTGAAGAAGCTCCTTGGATAAGGAGCGAAACGTTTCCACTGAGAAAATAGAAATCCAGTTGACATGATTCAAGCTACAGACAATTCCACCTGGATGACTGAGAACCTTCATAGACATATCCTTCAGAGAAGCTTGTCTGGTGCCTTATATTGTTCCCTTTTTCCAGCAGGCAGTATTCTTTTTATCCTTTCAGGCATTTTAAGTCTCTTTTTAGTGACTTTTGGTGTTTCCAGTATTTTCCTTTGTCTTTACTATGTGCCTTCCTGTTTTTCATCTCTTGCAGCTAGCTTTATGTTGTGCTATTTTATTATGTCCAATTACACATATTTTATATTTTTGATTGACTTGTGAACCATTATACTTGTTCTTAAATATTTTTAAAGGTTCCTGAATTATTCACTTATACGAAAAAGGCCAATGCTGGCAATTTTCTGTTATTTTTCAATATTAAAAAAAATAATGCTTTAGCAGTATTAGACATTCATGTATTAGACATTCATGTACATTTTATTAACAGTGTAATGCAAGGAATGCATTGATTTCTGTCCTTTAGGAGCATTGGATTTAATTGGTTTAATAGTTACTCAAGCTGAGAATGAAAGTGATATTAATCATTTTCAGTATTACTACAGTCTTCTGCTTCTTGAAAGGAATGTCGACATATTTGTATCAACCTCCGTTTAATAATAAAAAAAGTTATGTATTCCCTTTCACATTATGTTCAAAGCAGTTCATAATAGAGGAAGACAAAAAAGATACATTCCGATCCAGATAGGGAACATTACAAAACTATGTCATAATAATATATTAATATCAGAATAACAATTTCATTACTAGAAGGAACTAGTGAAATCTGGTCCAGGTAATAACAAAAACAAAGTTAAGTTTCAGAGGGAAGGGTTCCCCTTCCAGGGTTTAGTAGAAACAGGGAAAAATATCCTGGGCTCTTAATAGTAATAGTAGTCAGTCAGTGAGAGTGGATTCCAGAAAGCAAAAGATCAAAGAAGAATTTCTATGGAAGACGTGTTTCAAAAGTCTTCAGTGATATGTAAAAACAATGCAATAAAAAGATGGTTTTTTTGCTCTCCTTTAAAAAAACCATCCTAATTGGGGCAATAGTATGCCATATTGAATCAAAAGATTTTGACTTTTCCACTGAATAAAGGAGAGCCCCTAGGAGATCTGCTAAACAGCATGATATAGCTTGTGGTGAGGAAAGTACATTAGGAATCCTCCCAGAAATGCACAAAACTGCTCATCAATTAATTCATCTCTTTCAGCATAGTAAAGATATGCTAGAAGTTAAATATGTGGCCCTGGCAAAATCATTTTCTGTGAGCTGTGGTTTATATAATGAAATGATCAATAAATAAAAGATTTTCTGTTAAGAATGTGTTATCTAGTCTTGGATAACCCAGTTGCCCACAATCCTTGTTAAGCTATAAAGAAGAACAAAGATTGAATGTGGGACAGGTGGAAAGAACTGGAATAGTTGGGCATAAGATGGAGATTGGTGTGTGTGTCTGTGTCTGTGTCTGTGTGTTTTAGCGGGAAGAGTTTACTTGGGCTTGGAAAGTAAGCAGGGTTGGACCTGTTTGGTACTAGGATGCACAACCCCAGAAAACACCAGGCCAGGAGGCTAGACTGAGAAGTTGAAATACAAACTACGAGAAATAGTGGCAATCACTTCTGTACTGTTGCCAAGAAAACTGCCTACAGTCATCACCTTTTTAAAGATACCAACAATCCCAACCTATCACCAGCATATTAAAAGTACAATCACTTTTCATGCACTGATTTACTTATTATACTTTTGTCGCACCAAGCATGAATCTACCCTCCACCCCTCCCTTCTCTCCTCTTTCATTTGGCTTTAGGAAGATATTGCAATTTATTAAATTGCAATTTCATGCAAAGTCTGAACTATAGTCTGATTCTGGTTTGATAGTTTGCTTTGTAAACATTAAAGGATTTTTCCCCAGTCTATGTATCATAAAAAATGGTGTTTACTTTTTGAATGTACCTTCCTAGAAGAAGAGCTTAAGAGGGAAAAAGAATAGGAGTGTCAAGGAGAAATCACTGTTGGGTGTCTCAGCTATCTCTGAACTTGGCCTCAGTGTGTTAAAGCTTAGGATTTTTAGTGAAGATATAGGTGCACCGAGGTTTAAACCCATGATGTACAGTGCTGCATTCTTTAAATGCCACCTGCGAAGGAAAATTTATTTTTCCTGGGCTAGAGGCTTTTGTTCTTGGCAGTAGTATAATGGTAAATGAGCAGGTGAAGGCAATGGGGCCCGAAGAGGGTAAACTTCACATCAGACTTATTTTCTATTTCCTTTTTTGCCTTCCTAAACCTGCTTCGGAGCTAAATTAGTAGCCTGGGAAATTGCTTCCTCCCCCTCCCCAAGTTTCAGCTACTGCATAGGATTATAAAGATAACATGGAATAATCCCAAGCAGGTGGTGTTTGGGGTATAATATAGAACCACTAGAGACTATTGTTTCTATTTTGCTTCAGCAGGTGGCATGGCCTTGGCTAATCTTGGAAGTTGGCTTTGGTTGGTACTTGGATGAAATCCACCTGGGAAGTCCAGAGCGTACAATGAATTGGGACATTAAAAAAAAAACATCCCAGTGGGTGATAGCAAACCACTTCTTGCCAAAAAACGGCAAGGAACAGTCACCAGGACTAAAAATGGATTTCAGGCATCTTCAAGCTTTTTATGGTATTTTGATCAGTAATTTAGGTGGAGTTTTCCTGCCCCTGTACCTAGTGAGAATAATGTAAATTTTTGTTAGTCTTCTGACTTTATGTAGAATGGCACAGAAATGAAGATTTTATGGGGAAAAACATTGTGAGATAGTTATGAACTAAATTATCCTTTAATTATTACTTCACTCTTTGTTTCTGTAATAGGAGATGCAGACTAATCCTGAAGACGTTTTACAAAATGTCAGGAATCATAAATTGCATGATTATAAAGATTTGTCTGAATAATATAGTGATCACATGTAATGATTAATCATAACAATGCTAGTTTAACATTAGAAACATTTAAAAGGTACCCAGAACAAAGAGAGGAAGCAGAAATGGAAAAACTAGCAGTACTGCCAATAACAGAAAAAATAACTCCTCAGCTTTTTATCTGTTATTGAGAAATACATGAATGTGAGAAAGTAAGTTTATTGTACATTTGTTGATTTAGAGAAAGCATATGAGAGCCAGTGTGGTCTGGTGCTTAAGGAGTTGGACTAGAACTGGGGAGTCCCAGGCTAAAATCCACCCTCAGCCATGGAAGTTCACCAGGTGATTTTGGGCCAGTCTTACTTATCCAGCCCAACCTGCCCAACAGGGTTGTTGATGTGGGGAAAAACGTGAAAAGGCCCGCTATGTATGTTACTTGAAATTCTGAAAACAAAAAGAGATATAAACCAAATAAATAAATAATGACAGAGTGAGTAGGCTTGAAAATTATGGAATGGTTTCTGCGGATATGGAGTTGAAGGATGGTTGTTGAATGTGGTAAGATAAGCATGGGTGAGAATAAATAGAATGTTTAGCAAATGGTCCAGAACTGAGCAGGGGGTAAGACAATAATGTGTAATGTCCCCTTAGTTTAACGTATTTATGGATAAATATATAAGTAATGCTTGTGGTGATGTTAGAAGCATGTTGGTTGGGGGCATGAATGTAAATGTAGTTTATATGTAAATAATGATATGTTGCTGTCTGAGAACACAAATGAACTGCAATGAATTTAGAACAAATTTATGTGCAATGAGGAGATTGGATCCTAAAAATAATGTATCAAAGACAATGGTTGCTGAAAATGGGGCAAATGATTGCAGGGTATATAAATGGCAAAAACTATAGCAAGTAAATCAATTTGTGTACCTTAGAAGAATGTTATATTTTTTCATAGAGCTTTATTAATTTTCAAGATATAATTAAAACACAAAATACAGAATATAGAACAGATAGAATACAAATCTAAAAAAGAAACAAGAGAAACTAAAACAGTGCAAGAAGAGACAGAAAAACATACAAGACAGGTGGCTTCTAGTATGAATATTATTGAGAATTGTTATAAGATTATGTATTAGTGGAACAGGAAGTTATAAAAATTTGTCAATTGGGTAAATGTGTATGGAGATGTAGAATATAGTATAAATATAGACTAAGTGAGATAAAGAAAAATAATAAAAAAGAAAAGTTAGAGAAATAGATGACCTCCAATCTATCTTTGGTCATTAAGTACAATCATTGGCGATCACTCGTAGCCGAGTAAGATTGTCTTCCAAAGGTAAAATTTTAACAGTGGATCCGTAAGCGGCTGTAAAGGCCAATTCTGGATCTGCACAACCTCCCACAATGAGGGCATAGGTTTCCGGGTGGGAGACGGTCATGATGAGGGTTTGCTCGACGTGCCTTCCTTTTAGCTCTTTTTTCCCTTTCGCCCTGTACTCGTGCTTCTTCAAAGTCCATAGTGCCTTTAATAAAGACTGACCTCCAATTGAAACGTTCATGAGTTAGGGCTTCCCAGTTCTCAATGCTGATATTACATTTTTTTAAATTAGATTTGAGAGTGTCTTTGAATCTCTTTTGGTGTAGAAATTATATATCGAACAGATGGAAAGCTTTTTAATTAAATACAATATTGTGCTTTAAATGTTAGTCTTTCATACAATAAACAGGAACTTTTCTTTGTCTAGTACATTTTAATTTCTATATTCCAATCTTCTGATCTTCATATTGTGAGAGTTGGGCCACGAGGCGGGCCACTTACCTGTCTGCCGTCCGATCCGGAAGAGTCCGATCCGGAAGAGGAGCCACCCCCCGGAAGCAGCAGGCTTGGCGCGAACCCTGTGGAAGAAACAGAGACGCTGATTGGCAGAGGCTCAGAAGAAAGGATGTCTCCACCAATCGGCGCGCGCCAAAGGAGAGCAGAGAGGCGGGCTGAACAATGTGAAGCCCGATTGGCCCCTGCTTTCCAAAGGCGCGAAAAACGAAATAAAAGACCGGCGCGACTTACCTCCATTGCCGGAGACAACCGTTGCCTCGCCGCCGCACCAAGCCTTGAAACCACACCTTACCTTGCTGCCGTGCCAAGCCTCGTGCCTGAACCTCCTCCAGTCGCCACGCCTCCGTCCTTGCTCCCTGCGGAAGAAGCCAGCATCGGGGTAAGCGCTGCCACCCTGCCTGCTCCTTCCTCGACTACCCGAGCCACCACTGCCCCGTTGCCCTCCGCTCCGGACCCAGTCGACGTCGGTCACCAGTGGGCTTCCTTTGTCGGGCCCCGGTCTACCCAGACAGCCACCAGCCCAGATCAGCCAGGCCCAGCCGACGCCGGTCAACAGTGGGCTGCCTTTGTCGGGCCCCGGCCTACCCAGACGGCCACCAGCCCAGACCAGCAGCCAAGCCCAGCCGATGCCGGTCACCAGTGGGCTGCCTTTGTCGGGCCCCGGCCTACCCAGATGGCCACCAGCCCAGACCAGCAGCCAAGCCCAGCCGACGCCGGTCACCATTGGGCTGCCTTTGTCGGGGCCCGGTCTACCCAGACGGCTACCAGCCCAGGACAGCAGCCAAGCCCAGCGGACGCCGGTCACCAGCGGGCTGCCTTTGTTGGTCCCCGGTCTACTTCTAGCCCCGACAGCCAAGCTAACTCCACACCCGCGGTCACCTTGCCTGTCACCTCCGGATTGCCACCGGCTGCAGCATCTACCACCACGCCTGTACCCTCTCTGGTCCTTCCGGTTGGGCCAGGAACGTTCCCCGGACTTGTTGTGGTACAGCCTGCAGAAGAAGAAGAGGACAGTATAAATTGGGCTGCTTGTGTAACCGCATAAATAAAGTTAATTTCAGTAACGCTTCCGTGTCCAGTCTTAGTCGGAACAGGACACATATAGGCTTCATCCTTCTTGCAATTCTCCATTGCTATTAATTAAACATTTAGTAACATTATTTAATCATACAATCTTTAACATATTCTTCTTCCAAATTCAATACCAACAACATTTTATACATTTTCTTAATAAGATGCTCATCATTTGTACAAAGTTCCATTTCAAATGGTGTTTTTTCATTAACAAAATTATATACCTTCTTATCCAAATTAAACCATTCTGACAATTGTGCAAAATTAAACCAGTGACAAATATGACCTTCCAATTCTAGTTGTTCCCTTTTTTTAAGTTTAGGTATCCCTTCTTCTTTAGGGGCGTGGTGGCTCAGCGGGTAAGACGCCAGGCTTGTTGATCGGAAGATTGCAAGTTCGGAGGTTCGAATCCCTAGCCCTGCGTGCAGAGTGAGCTCCTGCACTAGCTCCAGCTCTTGCCAACCTAGCAATTCGAAAGCATGCAAATGCAAGTAGATTAATAGGTACCACTTCGGTGGGTAGGTAACAGCGTTCCGCGCGTGTCATGCGGCCACATGACCGTGGAAGCGTCTTCGGACAACGCTGGCTCTTTGGCTAACAAACGGAGATGAGCACCGGCCCCTAGAGTCGGACACGACTGCACAAATGTGCGGGGGGTACCTTTACCTTTTTTTATCCCTTCTTCAAAATTCAGCAAATCTTCATATCTCAACCAGCTTGGTTTGCCTGCCATCTCTCTTCTAAAAAAAGCTGCTTGAGGGGACAACCACATAGGTACATTAGGAGACAATATTTATATTCATTCCAAACCTTCAGTATGGCACGCCTAACAAAATGATTTTTAAAATCTTCATTAACTTTAACTTTATCATACCACAAGTAGGCAATCATGTCCTTCTAATTCCAATAATTTATTGTCCTTCAAAGTCACCCAATCCTTCATCCATAGCAAACAGCAGGCAACAAAATACAATTTCAAATCAGGCAAACCTAGACCTCCTCATTCTTTGGCATCTTGTAACAATTTATACTTGATTCTTTGTTTCTTCCCTTGCCAAATGAACTTAGAAATATCTTTCTGCCATTGTTTAAACGTGGAGTCCTTTGTGCTCTCTGAGCCTTGTTGTTTTCTTGCAGACGTTTCATTGCCAGGCTAGGCAATTATAATTATAATTAAAAATAAAAATAAATTGTTTAAAAGGTAAATCGCTCTACATGGGGCTACCCTTGAAGAGTATCCGGAAGCTTCAACTGGTCCAGAATGCGGCTGCGCATGTAATTATGGGTGCCCCAAGATCGGCACATGTGACACCTCTACTTCGCGAGCTGCATTGGTTACCAGTTTGCTTCCGGGTCCAATTCAAGGTGTTGGTTGTCACCTTTAAAGCCCTACATGGCATGGGACCAGGCTACCTAAGGGACCGCCTCATCCCCAGAGCATCGACCCGTCCCACTCGGTTATGCAGAGAGGGCTTGCTACGGACCCCGTCTACAAGAGAATTCCATCTGACGGGGTCCAGGAGGCAGGCCTTCTCTGCAGCGGCACCAGCCCTCTGGAATATTCTGCCCCTGGAGGTGAGGCAAGCCCCCACACTTATGACCTTCCGAAAACAACTGTAGACCTGGCTCTGCCACCTCGCTTGGGATGGGAGGAGTAATTGCTCCTCTTGGGGATGGCTTGCTCCGTAGAGTTCTTTTAAACTTAACATCAGAGCCTCTTGGGTTTTATATATTTAATTAATTTATATAGATATATATTATGCACTGTATTTTATATGTTTTAATTGTTATCTTTGTGTAAACCGCTCAGAGTCCCGTTGAAGAGGGAGATGGGCGGTGATATAAGTTAGATAAATAAATAAATAAATAAATTTAACATAGTTATTCTGAAACAACATACAATTCGTGTTTGATAATGTCACCCCTAAATATCTGACCATTTTTTCAATTTTAAAACCAGTCTTACCCATCAATATTTCTTGATTGTGTATAGTCATATTCTTGGTCAACATCTTTGTTTTTTGTTTATTTACTTTAAGTCCAGCTAATGATCCAAATTCCTTTAATTTCTTCATCAAATGTCGCAGCTGTAAATAATAAAAAGAGATGTTTTGGTTCATTTTGCTAGAAGGAAAATAATAGACCAGGTTTTGCAAACTCACTTTGAATCAAGATTAAGTATTGACAATGTGGATATAATCGTTTTGAAAGAGATTCCTGTAAGGATTTTGAGGAGAAGACTATGCTTTTTAAACAGAGATTCTGAAAAAGAATAAAATTGTTTTTTGATGGGAAAGATTGGAAGGTCTAAGTTTTATGTTCCAACAGCAAAGATTCAGATTGACCTCCATCCATAAGGCCAAGGATTTCCTTGCTAGATATGGATCTAGTTTGGATTGGGGTGTAGATGAGAATTTACAGTACCTGGAACTAGACCCCAAGAATCTGCTCTACAAGATGTAGACATGGGTGCTACATCCAAGGACTTTGATCAGATGTCTGCTTAATCATGGCTTGCACTTACCTTACTTGGAATGTGAATGGGGCAAATGCCCTGCACAAAAGAATTTTTTTCCCCATTATTTGAAGAAATTAAACCATGATGTGATATGCTTACAGGAGACTCATATAAGGAAAAAAGATATTAAATATTTGATGAATAAAAAATTGGGAGAGGAATTTATTTCTGCAGGTTTGAAGAAGATAAATGGACTTGTAATATATGTTAAACCACAATTGAAACCACGTTTATTGCTTTCTGTCGATATGTAGATATGTAGCAGTGGAAGTCGAGCTTAATGGACTTCAATCTATTGTTGTGGGGATATACAGTATGTCCCAAATGAAGATAAAAGTAAAATTTTTAGATGCCTTCTGAATGAATTGTCGTATTTTTCATATCAAAGCTGCTGCCTACTAGGAGATTGGAATGGTGTAACTTCCCCACGATTGGACAGGACATCTGAAAAGGAAATTAAGCTTAAACAAGGAAGACTCCCACAGTCCCTTTTTGACATGATAGACAATTTGGCAATAGTAGATTCCTGGTGACACAAAAATGGATTGGCAAGGGAATATACCTTTTACTCAGAATAACATAAATCCTTTTCAAGAATTGACATGATATGGATTTCAAATAATTTAGCCAATAAAATTTGTAAGGTTGATATTTTACTAATGTTTCATTCTGCTGAATACTGTACATTCTTTTGAGATAGAAGAAAACATGTGCTGTTGTTGTTGTTGTTGTTGTTCAGTCATTTAGTCGTGTCCAACTCTTCATGACCTCATGGACCACAGCACGCCAGGCCTTCCTGTCCTCCACTGTCTCCCGGAGTTTACTCAAATTCATGTTCATTACATCGGTGATGCTATCTAACCATCTCATCCTCTGCCGTCCCCTTCTCCTTTTGCCTTCAGTCTTTCCCAGCATCAGGGTCTTTTCCAGTGAGTCCACTCTTCGCATTAGGTGCCTAATTGTTATTCCTGCACATTGGCAGATATGTTCATGTGATCTAAATATATACATCACAGCAGGTGGCTGTATCTAAACAAAATTGGTCAAAACAGAAAAGAGCTAAGCAGAGTTTGATCTGCATAGTATCCAGATGGGAGATCAGTTGGAAATCCCAGGAGTTCAGGCTAGAGTAGGAAGTGGAAAAAGTATTCTGAAAAAAGGGAGTGGCAAACCTTTTCTATATCATTACCACAAAACCCACATGGACATGTCCATGAAGTCATCAGGAGTGAAACGTAACTTGAGGAAGCCTTTACTTAAATATACCATGCATTTCATCATAGTTGAGAAGATTCATGAGATTAACTTGGGAAATGTTCTGCCAGCTGTCTGGATGATGATCAATGAAGTGAACTTCATGACCCTGCATTTCCTTTTCAGGGAACATCTTAATCTTGTGACCAAGCTTGTACCACACAGACTTCAATTAAAATCTTTGTTAGGAGTACTTAACCCTCCCAACTGTTAGGCTAACAGAACTATCTTTCAACATTTAATTTCCTGCGCATACTCTGGAATGCTAATAATTCTGTTAGCAATTTGAGGAAAGGGCTATACAACATGATTCACCAAACTAAATGTAGTAGACATGGTGAATTAAGACAAGTGCCCTGTAATCAGCAATATACCAGAAGTTCCTTGAGAGTTGTTGAGATGCCATACGTAGTGCCCATGTATGTCAGACCACATACATACCTTGGTGGTGTATCAAGGCCTGGTGTAGGGTAACAGTGGGCAAAATTTAACAGTGACATATATAATTTGTTTCAGGGATTGTTCAGTGAAAGTTTGCCTACATTACACTTTCCAGGAAAAGACAATTATTTCAAACTGGGTCTCACAAATAGCGATATTTCACACTTCATCACTCTATGCAAAAGCTACGCAAAAAAATCAATGGTTCATTATAATATGAAATTATTTTATATAAATATGAATGTACTCTTTCTTTGATTTAAAAGTCATGAAAGGGGGCTTCCAGCAATTTTTCAGTGGATGTACTGTATATGGATAAAGTGAATGTTTTAATCCACTGTCCATTGTGAGAATAGATTGTCCCAAGATTCCAAAAACTGTTCCCAAGTTTCTCAATCCTCATGTGGATTCATGACTTTTTCTGTCAATCTGCAGAAACACTCACTGCAGACACATGTACATCAGGGCTCATTCTATATGAAACTTTTTTCCCACGTTAGTGCAACCACTGGCTCACTTAGCAAACATGTGACTCTCTCACCAACGCATAATGTACCAACAATATCTGCCCATGTATTTTGGTATCCTGGAGATCTGATGTATGACAGATTTTTTAAAATTGTGTTCTTTTACAGTCTGGACAATGCTGGCTCTTCGGCTAACAAACAGAGATGAGCACCGGCCCCTAGAGTCGGACACGACTGCACAAATGTGCGGGGGGAACCTTTACCTTTACAGTCCTTATTTCCTCATGGAAAAGCTGTATGCTGTTATCACTCATAACCAGAATTTAGCTTCCACCAGCAGAAAATACAATCTGTCCTCCTCATTTTCATATATCTTTTTTGGCAGGGGAAAGTGGTTTTGTCAGGAGGAGATAAAAGCCTGACCTCTAGTTGTCAACTTTTGCCAACAACCCATTTGGGCTGAGTTTCTCTTTAATTTTTAATATGCTATAACCTATCCACAGTTTAGATAACATTTTTGAAAAACAGGGTATTATTCTTAAAATAAATAACATTCCAGAAATTAAGTAAGTAAGTAAGTAAGTAAGTAAGTAAGTAAGTACCAGCTATCTACTTTAACAAAGGAGTCACCACAGGATGAAGCTACACCAGCTAAAGTATGGAGAGCCTTGAAACTAAGAATGGAATTAATGCTGATCGGCATAGTCCTAGTCTTTCATTGCTGTTGCAGTTCCAATAGAGAAAGGCTACAGGCCACACTCGACATTGAGGGCCACAAGTGGGTATGGTCAAATCATACCTGTGGGTGGGGATGAGTTTGAGGAGTTTTCTTCATTTTTTTTTCCTCACAGAAATATGCCTAGTTTAGGGTTTACCCCACAGTTGCTGTATATATCTCACCTCAGAATTGTTTTATACAATGCTATTCAGCAAACTTGGTCCCAAAAAGGGGATTGGAGGACAGTTTGCAGGCTGGGGGCCAAAGGTTATTTACTTCTGCTTTATGGGTGACAGAAATTTGGGAGCCAACTTTTACAGGCAGAAAGAACTATCGACTTCTTCGCTGGCTT